>JACEFZ010012606.1:0-45740 GCA_014155875.1 Cepaea nemoralis | reverse complement strand
CAGTAATTGTCGTCAAATTTGTCGTCATTGTCGATATCACAGATTGTCGGTAATGTCTATATGTCTTCGTCGTTTTCGTCGTCGTAAGCGTGTGTCGTTAACGATGCTTCGTTTGTCGAGGTTTCATTTCGTTGGGAAATTGTCGTTTCGTCTCCGTCACCAGTTCGTTGCGTCTGTTCATTTGTCTCATTGTCCTGTCTAGCATAGTATGGTTTCAACATATTTACATGGAATAATTTCAACTTTCCATTTAAAGAGAATGCAGTAGGGTTATTCCCCTTGATCAGTTTATGACATATATCACAAGATGTACAAAATGTTTTAATGTCTTGGTCGAACTTTGGCCAATAAAACTGGGTCAGGACAATTGCCCTGGTCAATTCGTATCCCATATGACCTCCAAAAGGGGAGTGATGGGCTATTTTTAGCACTTTGTTTCGATGTGCTTGTGGTAACATTATTTGCTGTATCGTGGTCTGCTTTGTTGTGTAAAATCTAGTTAAGATGTTGTTCTGTAGCCTAAATGTCCACGATGCGTTCTTAGTTAGTTTTGGTTTAAGTCCTACTAACTTAAAGTATGGTGCAAGTGTTGTATCTGCCTTCTGTTCATTTCCAAAATTGATGTTCGTTGAGTTTGGCGCTACTATTTCTAATGATTCCTGCAGTTGGTCGGTGTTGGTTTTATGGGTTGTCTGTCGTGTTATTGCGTTTGTGTATTGTGTGTTTTGTTGCACATTTACAGGCTTGGTACTTGGTAGCTCGGTAGCATCCTCAATTCGAGGTTTTAATTCGGTCGTATCGTTCTTAGATTCGACCGCCCTTGCATTGTACACCTTGGTGAATTCTTTCTGAATTACCTCAGTGGTTGTCTCTCTTGGTATTTTGGCAGCTTGAGACAAGCAAGAATGGTGTTTCTCTTTCGCATCGCTGTTTGTGTGGTGGATACCGTGTTTATGCTCCCACTCTTTGATTTCCTTTTCAGAGCATGGATGTATGTTGGGTAAATTACCAAGTATAATATCAGCGACTGGATTGTCAAGGACAGCGCACAATACTTGTCCTGATATGAACGGTGTTTGAATTTCGACCAGAGCAAGGGGGTATCTCTCTATAGTACCTGAGAATGTGCGACAAGTCACATGTTTGTCTGTGTAGTCTTTAATGTCTATTAATGTTTTCTTAACCCCACAGAGCGTTGCGCCGGAATCCCGAATTAATGTGCACTTTTTGTTGTTAACAAACCCTGTAGAAAAAACTAGCTTGCCTGTAGATGATAAGGCAGCGTTAGCTGTTTCATTTGAAATAGGGATGGTGTGGCCACATAATAGTGTTGTGTCAAGTTGGAACTTCGTACAGGTGTTGCACTTACTGTCTGTAATGGTGTTAATAATGTGTACAGCATTCCCAAGTTCGCTTTCATTGTCGTGTTGATTATCACATTCATTCAGTGATTCAAGCTCTTCGTCAGACGACGTTTCTACTAGTGCAGCATTGGCCTGTTTCAATAACTTACGTCCATCACAGAGGCGACTATAATGGCCAAAACTTCGGCAAAAGTAGCATTTGACCACTCTCTGGTAAGCGTTGCGCTTAGCCTTCTGCTTCTCCACCATCATTTTGAGGTGGGTGGGATAGGTAGGCGATTTGTCGCACATAGAATAAGTGTCGTGACTGAAACCGCAATATTGGCATTTCGCTACTTTACCGAAATTGGGGCGCGGTTTAAATTTACTCTGTGTTTGTTTGGAGTATTTGGTGTTCACTACTGCAGCTGCTGTATCGTAGTGACTTATGTTCAGCTGAAAAATATCCCTATTTGCTGTGAAAAATGCATTCCCCTTTGCTTCTATTTCCTGAATACTCTTACAGTCCATTTGTTTTAAGAACTTGGCAAAAGGTGTGGGAATGGTGCTAACTATTTTATCTATAATAATAAGCTCTTTAAGTTTGTCATGGCTATTGTTGGTTTTAGCCGAGTTGATCCATTTTGTGCACATGTCTTGGACTGTACTGACATAATCTATAAAGGTTTGGTTTGGTTGTGGAGATAATTTGGCAAATTGTTGTTGGTAACCTGCAGTATTTAAAGAAAAATGTTGGAGAATGCGTTGTTTTAAGTAATCATAGTCTTTTCGCATTTCCTGTGGTATGTCTCTATTACTTTTAGTGGTTCAAGAGCTAAGTTTCTCATTAGAATAAATGCCCAATCTGATTTTATGATCTTATGATGAGACATGAGACACTCAAAATTTTCTAAGTAGGCGCTGATGGAATCTCCTGAGCAGAACGCCTTCACGAGGCCTTTATACTTGTTATATTTTTGTTCTTCTTCTTTGCTTCGTAGCTTATTTACTGATATTTCTGTGTTGGACTCAATCTCCATCTGTTTTAGTTTAATTTGTGTCTCGGCATTTAATTGGGCCTGCTTCGCCGCCGCCTCGAGCTCCATCTGTTTCTCCTGCAATTGTATTTTCTTCTCTTCATTTTGCAATTGCATATTTTTCTCTTCTGCTTCAATTAGCATTTTCTTTTCTTCTGCCTGCATTTGCAATTTCTTTTCTTCGGCCTCCATTTGCATTTGCATTTTCTTTTCTTCGGCCTCCATTTGCATTTGCATTTTCTTTTCTTCTGCCTCCATTTGCCTTTGTTTTTCCTCTCGTTCTATCGCTCTTTCTTCACGGGCAATGTTTTCTGCGTGCGCTTTCTGTGCCCATTCTGACAGTTTCTCTTCTTTATAACCTAGTTTTATTCCTTGCTCAATGCACTTATCTAAACTAGACATTTTGTGTTTTACTTGTTTGTAATGTTTATAAAGTTAAATCCCTTAGAAAAAATGTTGTGTTGTCGAAAATTTGGTTAACTCCCTTAATTATTAATGTGTAAATCAAAAGGCAAGGTTATGTTGGTGACAAGGTCATGAATATGCAAACAAATCAATGTGAAACAAAATAATACAATGATGGAAGGTGAGAAGTACAGCTTAGAGATGGAATGGGTATGATGTGAAACTTAGCTTTCAATCCCAGAACTCTCCGATGTTGTCTTGTACTCTCGTTACTGTTGGAAAGGTTACATAGGTTGCACGCGGCACTAGTTGCGGAACAATCTGCTCGTGGAGTGAGAAAACATTAGTCACAGTCACACACAAAAAATGTCAAAATAGTAACATGTCAAAAATCGTTTACAGAATCAAAATAATGAGGCACACTGCGGAGGCAATGGTGAGACGTTGCCGAGGGACTCAGATTAATTCTATTTTATCGCTAGATAGCTACTAATTTTATGTAAACTTGTAAAGTTAACAATTTCTTTTGTTGATTTAAACCAATCAATGTGTTACCAAAATCAATGTGATATGATTAAATAAGTAATTTTACATGGCAATTAATAGCTCTTTCACAAAACATTTTATGCCAAAACCGGAAAACTAGCCCCCAAAAAGCCTGTCATCATCTTGCTCTTATCTAGGTAACTGAACATGGGTTCATACAGGCAACAATAAATCTGTTCGCTATGAGATCGAATATTTATTGTATTGAATATACAGTTGGCGCAGTGGGTTAATAGCCCGCGCTATATTATCTTACATATCACAGATAGTTAAACATCAAACACATAGTTGTCATACAACAATCTAGCACACTATCTAGCCTATGTATATATATATCTATGAATATCTATTGAGTCCCTCTCAGGCAGGCCTTGTTGCCTCTCTCAAGTCCGTCTGTCCTCTGCCGGTCTCCTCGTGTCCACATTCGACACGGGCGGTAACTCTGTCCGAGTTCCTCGTGGACCCCGCATTAGGCGGGCCACATCAGTGTCCACGGAACCATGGACTCGATGACCAGCTCTTTCGAGAAGGTTCTAGATTACTCGGGTCCTGAGCGACTCGATGCTATCCCTTGGGCTGGAGTTGCAGCCCTCTAATAATATATCTGAAGGTGAGGCGGTGACAGGTATCCGATTTGGTGTCAAACCAAACTAGGGTATGCCTACCCAGCATGTGAAGACAGGATTCGGCAGACTGCGCGGAAGAAATCATTCCTGATTCAACGGGCAAGACGGCGTTTACCTGCAAAGCGTTGTGGAACGTAATGAGCACGGCAAGGCACGTAGAGCGCCCTGGTCATCCACTGCGCCTGTATTCGTCTCCAATCGTCTCGACTTGTCTTGCCACTGGACTCAGATGGACTCAGGCGAGAGAGTGAGGTCGACGAATTGCGCAACTCTTCCTCACTTTAATCCAAGTCATCGCGCAAGTCATTCTTCATCCAACGTCACATATCACCTTCAAGCCCTGTGACGATGGGCGAGCGGCAAAGCGGCAGGCGTGGGTACGCTGGCAGCCGTAGTCGCAGACCTGCACACAGGCGGCTCAGGCCATATGGTCATCTTCTACTGACCGGAGCAGCAGTGGGATTCGGCAGCCCCCTGAGCGACTGAGCAGCCCTCTATAGGAACACACTGCTCACCTCCGTAGCATGAGGAAGGGGCTAGAAAAGGTGCCCTAAACATTGTCTGCTTCATCACTACCTAACCAGCTAGCCGCGGTTGGTGGGTACCCTAAACTGCGGTCGACATACAAAGAAAGATAAAACAAGCAAAGCTAAAGAGTAAACCATATTCCCTTAACAATTGGAACTTGGAATGTACGCACCCTACTTGACAGAGACGGCGCGTCGGGTCCAGAGAGACGAACAGCACTGATTGGGAGAGAGCTCGGCAGGTACAACATCGACATTGCAGCCTTGAGCGAGACACGACTTGCAGAAGAAGGCCAAATCTGCGAAATTGGTGCCGGCTACACATTTTTCTGGAGTGGAAGGAAAAGCGAGGAAAGACGCCAATCCGGTGCGGGATTTGCCATTAAGTCGGCCCTGGTCGGCAAATTAGCTGGATTTCCAAAGGCTGTAAACGACAGGCTCATGACCATGAAGTTGCCTCTGCTGAATGGAAGGAAGCACGCAACCATTGTGAGTGTCTACGCACCAACTATGACCAACGAAGATGATGTCAAGAATAAGTTCTATGAGGACCTGCACAATGTATTAACATCTGTTCCCAAAGGAGACAAACTTATACTCCTTGGGGATTTCAATGCCAGAGTAGGCACGGACACCACCTCTTGGAGTGGCATTATTGGAAAGCATGGAGTCGGAAATTGTAACAGCAATGGACTCCGCCTCCTTCAGACTTGTGCCGAACATGATCTCCTGATTACGAACACAATTTTCCGTCTCCCCATGAGAAATAGGACATCGTGGATGCACCCTCGATCGAAACACTGGCACCTCATTGACTATGTCATCGTCAGGAGGAGTGACAGACAAGACGTTCGAGTGAGAAAATCCATGTGTGGTGCCGAATGTTGGACAGACCATCGTCTCATTGTTTCGAAAATGAACATCCACATCAGGCCACCACGGCGTCCTCAAGGGGCGAAAATGCAAACAAAGCTAAATGTCACCCGCCTAAACAGCAAGAAAATGCAGCAGTCGTTTGAAAATATGCTGGAAGACCGCCTCAAGCCCAATGCTGAAGCTAAACAGGATACAGAAACAAAATGGAGAGCCCTAAAGGACACGATTTACAACACTGCTATGGAAATCCTGGGTCCAGCCCCCAGAAAGCATAAAGACTGGTTTGATGAAAATTCCGAAGACATCAACCAATTGCTGGCCGAGAAACATCTTCTCCTCAAGGCACATTTGAATGACCCAAAGTCAACATCAAAAAAAGATGCTTTCAAGAACATTCAGAGAGTAGTGCAGCAGAAACTTCGGCACATGCGGGACTCCTGGCTGAGCAGCAAAGCTGATGAAATTCAGGGCTTTGCTGACAGACACGATATGAAAAACTTCTACGACTCACTGAAAGCGGTCTATGGTCCTTCATCACCAGGCATAGTTCCCCTCCTCAGTGCAGACGGGGGAACATTGGTCACTGATAAGAAAGAAATCCTCCAACGCTGGGCAGAGCATTTCAGCAAAATCTTACATGCAACTTCCTTCTTCGATGATGAAACCATCAATTTGCCTTCCTCAAGTTCCCACCAATGAGACTCTTGATGACCTGCCAACCATAGTGGAAATAAACAAAGCCATCCAGCAACTCTCCAGCGGCAAGGCACCTGGTCCTGACTCCATCCCAGCAGAGATATACAAGGCAGGTGGGCCGGTCCTAACAGAGCAGCTTCACCAAGTCTTCACAAACATATGGATGAACGAGACCATGCCACAAGATTTTAAGGACGCGTCAATAGTCCACCTTTACAAACGTAAAGGAAACCGCCAATCCTGTGACAACCACCGAGGCATCTCCTTGTTTTCAATTGCAGGGAAGATACTCGCCAGAATTCTTCTCAATCGCCTCACAGCCCATCTCGATCAAGGTCTTCTTCCTGAGAGTCAATGTGGCTTCAGAAAAGAACGTGGAACTGTTGACATGATTTTCGCTGCAAGGCAGCTGCAAGAGAAATGTCAGGAACAGAACTGCGAAATGTTCTCCACTTTCATTGACCTTACCAAGGCTTTTGATACAGTCAGCAGAGAAGGACTGTGGAAGATTATGGCAAAATATGGCTGTCCACGAAAGTTTGTCCAAATAGTGCGGCTATTTCATGACGGCATGCAGGCAAGAGTACAGGAAAATGGTGAGCTGTCTGAACCCTTTCCTGTCACCAATGGAGTGAAGCAAGGATGTGTCCTGGCACCAACACTGTTCAGCCTCATGTTTTCAGCCATGTTGATGAATGCCTTCGAGAACGACGACATTGGAATAGACATCAACTACCGTATGGATGGAAAGTTATTCAATCTCAGAAGGCTGAAATCTAAAACCAAAATTAACAGCGGCACCGTCAGAGAGCTCCTGTTTGCTGATGATTGCACTCTATACGCCAACTCAGAGGCGGACATGCAACATAATGTTTCAGCTTTCTCACATGCCTGTGCCAACTTTGGGCTCAACATCAACTTGGAGAAGACTGTAGTTATGTACCAGCCAGCTCCAGGGAATAATCACACTGTGCCGAATATCAAAGTGAATGATCATAGACTAAGTGCTGTGGACAAATTTACCTATCTTGGCAGCACCCTGTCACAAGCTTCCACAATCGATGACGAAGTGAATGCAAGAATCTCCAAGGCCAGTGCAGCCTTTGGCAGACTGTACAAGAATGTATGGGACAGAACTGGAATAAGTCTGCAAACAAAGCTAAAAGTCTACAAAGCAGTTGTATTATCCACACTGCTATATGCTTGTGAAACCTGGACTGTTTATCAGCGACACGCTAGGAAATTAAACCACTTCCACACAGTCTGCCTAAGGAAGCTACTGAAGATTAAATGGCAAGACAAGATTCCAGACACTGAAGTCCTAGAAAGAGCATCCATGCCCAGTATCCACACTCTACTGATGAAGAATCAGATTCGCTGGGCTGGTCACTTGACTCGCATGCCAGATCACAGGCTCCCTAAACGAATTTTTTACAGCGAACTGCATTGTGGTAAACGCTCCCAAGGTGGCCAGAGGAAACGTTTTAAAGACACTCTGAAAATTTCACTGAATGCTTTTGGAATTCATCATGACACCTGGGAGGCTGCAGCCAGAGACCGAAATTCGTGGCGTGCATCATTGCGCAAAGGTGCAGTCATATGTGAGGCAACCAGGACTGCAAGAGCTGTGAAGAAAAGGCAGGACAGAAAAACCACTGCAGGAAATCCTCCTCCAGAGACGTCAAGCATTCTTTGTCCACATTGTCAAAGAACATTTCGAGCCAAAATAGGCCTTATCAGCCATCTTAGAACCCACGGCTCCACACCTTCAACCCCACTGGATGAAATGAATGGTCATCATCATTCTTGATGGACAAACAACATAACATATAACAGTAATACATGCAAGTGTACATCAACTGTTATCTTGTTTCATGTTTGTGCTACATGCAAGTGTTCATCAGCTGTTACGTTGTTTCATGTAGTTCATAAATAAACACACATAGTATTGTTTTGCGCTCATAGATGTGAGAAAAAGGAAGTAGAGACATGAGGACACACTAGACAACATACAAACTGAAATCTACAATTACCGACCGGGATTCGAACCTGCCACCTTGAAATGACGACGGCGCTGCAGGAACAAGTATACTTCGACTCATGACCACCTAGACACTCCTTTAAAAAGTGTCTGCATTAGCCAGGTCTATCATACACATGAGCCCACAATTATGGAATACGGACATAATTCTTATCCAACCATTGAGATAGCACATAGGTCTCATAATTTTTAATTAAACCAGCATAGATCAAATAATAAGCAAACAAAAACATCGGACCATAATACTGTATAACGTTTATTCACAAACAATCAAAAAAGAGAAATTATTGAGCGCTCCAATATTGTACAGTGTTGGCAGGCGACAGTCTAGCTCAGTGGTTCTCAACCGGTGGGGAATTCCCCTCCATCAGGGGGGAATTTTTGGGTTTCCAGGGGTGGGGGGGGGGGGGGAATTAAGATTATTTCTAGATTGCGTGAATACAAGAACCGATTACTTGATATTGTTTTTCCCTTCATACTTTACAGTTCTGTACGTATCATCCTTCTGAAATTTATTTTATAACGTAAGTAGATCCGCAAATCACGTTTTATGTAGATGTCTAGACTTATTTTAGTATGTGCTATTAAATTTAGCTTTAATTATCACGTATACTATGTAGGGGCAGGGGGAAATTTTTTGGGAGGAAATACGAAAGGGGGGGGGGGGGATGGCGTTCTAAAAATATGGTGGGGGGGGGGGAATGACGTCCTAAAATATAGTGAAGGGGGGCACGGGCCAAAAAAGGTTGAGAACCACTGGTCTAGCTAATAGTATACCGCTACTCCCGATTACATTGTAGCTCTGTGTAAAGTATAGTGTACACAGTCTTTGCATGCTTCATGTACAGTTTCCAAGCTTTGAGGAAGTCATGCAACCTTGTTAGATCTTTATGTAATTATAATTATTGTCCTCCAGTTTCAACATTCACATACGTTTGCCGTAGGACCTGGTCATTTGCATTCAGCGCTCACTCATGCAAAGCATTTCATTGGCGTTATCTGTTTGCAGCCTCCATGTATGCTTACAGAAAATTCATTCAAAATCAGAGTATTTTAAATTATCCAGACGCAACAAAAGTATGCAACAAAAGTAGAATCACATATGTAGAAGCAGCCCTGTGTGCTAGAATAGGGGAACTATCACAGGAAGTATTCGAGGTATCGGTGGTTGTTGACTGTAGTGGACACGACCCACTTAGAAACGAGGAAATGTTTTGTTGACTAGGACAAACGCCAACAACTTCCAAAGTGTTGTTATAAGACTCGAACCAGAAATATAGATCCACGGTAAATATTGGGCAAGGAGTACATTGTAATGTTTGAATACCAGACATATCTACTCTTGTCAGCCCCAACAACGGCAACAAAGCTAGAGGAACTTGCCCCAGTCTTGTGTCGTAGAGACGAAGGGTTTTCAACGAAACAAGATCATTGAAAGCTTTATATGAAATAACAGATAAGGGATTAACTCCAAGGTCTAATATTTTTAGCTTAGACAGATTTGCGAAACTGTGTTCTGTGATTCTAGTAATGTTGTTTTCATATAGGAAAAGTAGTTCTAGATTTCGAGGAAGCATATCTGAGCTCACTTGAGAAATGCTATTAAAACATAGATCCAGCCGTATTACACTGTTTAGCGCGGACAAGTCTGGTAAGGACTTCATAAACAGGTTACATCCTCTTAATTTGACAAGTGTGCTGGCCCAAGGAAATGTCGTTACTTGTTCAAACCCTTCCCGCCCGTTGACATTGTCTAGATGATTCCAGTGATCTCCAGTGTGGTTAGATTTCGAAGCGAGGACAATGCTTTGGGTATCTGGGTGAAGTCGGCATAACGTGCAGTGAAGGATGTCAGCGTCTTGTTCAGGGAAACAAAGGCATCTTCTGGAATAGTGCTCAGTGTGCAAGCTATGAGATACAAGCTGTGAAGTGAATGACATTCAGATATCCACCGTGGCCATACAGACAGGTCTATCACTGTAAGATAGAGCGTCTCCAAGGTGCCAGTTATGTTCTGCAGCGCTGGACTATTCCAGTCTGTAATGCTTATGGTTTCTAATCTCAATGTTTCCAGACCAGCTAGCTGGCTAAAAGCATTCGGTATTCGATTGAATTGTGCATTTCTGATTGACAGCTCTTTCAGCGTTGTTGATGAATTAGTCAGTGCGTCATCGGGGATGTTAGTCAAGGGGTTTTCTCTGAAGGCTAAATAAACCAGACCCGGTGGAAGACTGTTGGCAGGAATAGTCGTTATCTGTCCTTGCTGACCATAGGGAGGAAACAATTAGATACATATTTATTGAAATATAATCTTCAGAATACGATATGTCATGACGGTTATATGTAACGAATTTTGAAACCTGAGGGTTGAAACTATCCAAAAGTAGTTTAAACATACAAGAGTAGGGTAGAAGCAGATCAGCCTGGTTTGTTGAGTTGTAAATTAATAACGATATACAGGTAGGAGAGAGTGTTAGAGAGAGACAGCGATATATATATATATATATATATATATATATATATATATATATATATATATAGAGAGAGAGAGAGAGAGAGAGAGAGAGAGAGAGAGAGCAAAACAGAGCTAAAGAGAGCGATAAAGACAGAGACAGAGGGAGCGAGAAAGACATAGACAGAGACAAACACTATCTAGCCGTGCAATCCTAGTAAAAAAAATTGATGGAGAGGGTATACTTTCTCTGTAGGTGGTTTATTTCATGCGTTTGTGAAGGGCGACAAATCAGGCCATGGGAGGTAAGTATTTTCATAGTTTCTCGATATCCGTACTTGCTCCAGCAACGGGATATTACGGGATTTTTTTTTGTTTTGTTTGTTTTGCATATCCTTTACAGGACATCGCTGTCAACACCAGCATCTTTCAGCTGTATGTTGATTTCTTGGCAAGATTACGCTCAGTAGTTTGCCATTGCTTTCTGAGCGGCCGGCTCACATGCCCCGTAAGTTACCGATGCGATTCGAACCACTGCTGATTCTCACCGTCATCATGTTACCTACGAGAGATTACGGAGAAAAGTCGCTAACCTCTAAGCCACGAAGCCGGCATTACGGGATTACTTACGGGATATGTGAACCGGCAGCTCGGAAAGCAATGGCAAACTAATGAGTGTACTCTTGCCAAGAAATCAACAACAGCGGTAAAATGCTGGTGTTGACAGCGATGTCCTATAATAGGATATGCGAAAAAGAAAAAAAAAACTTTTGTTTTTGTCTGATGTTTATGTTATTATTATTATTGCTTTTTTTTTTTTAAACACTGTGAGTTCCCTTTGCCAGACTTGCGTTTGTTGTAAGGCATGTACACTGTGTCTATATTTATTATCTCTTACTTTTTCATAGGAGCCACACATATCTAACTGTTTCAATTTGATATTATTTGAAAAACTGCGCTGCGCTACCAGGGCCACCCAGTCTAAAATAGGTGCCATGAAATATTTAGGAAAGTAAAGGGTGCCGGCACGATAGTGACCACATCACCCACCGTGCCCTGACTGGCTTTAAAGTATAGGTATAGCACCATATGCCAGTGTACCTTAGTGCACGGATAAAGATCGTTTACTTTACTGACCATAAACCAGATATGCTTCAAGTCGCGAGAAAGGACTTTTATTTACACTGAGTTGTAACTGTGTTTGTCGACGTCAGTGGCGTAGAGTAGTGAACACAGTTTCACAATTCCGAATACCCGGTTCGAAGTCAGCTGCAAGCGATTTGGGAATACATCATTTTGCGCTGATATTCAGAATGGAATGAGCATCGACCGTTTAGAAAGCAATGGCAAACTACGGAATTTAAATTTGCCTAGAAATAACAAGAGATCCATAATTTCTGAGGTTGATTGCAACGTCCTATAATGAAGGACATGCCGCAAACTTAACTGATTTAGTGCCGAAGGATATATATCGCCACTGGAACCTCCCATTTGTAGAGAAGGACGATATATAGATATACTAGGTTCATTGTGTCATTTGTTTTATTTAATATTACCTTTCGCAATTCACGGAACGGAAATTCACATTATAATTGTTCAGTCATATGATTGTGTACCATGTTTGGTACTGACATTTTGGGCTGAATCAGTTAATAGCTGCCTTTGATTTTTATTGTTGCCTGTGAGCATTTACATTTGTTGTTCTATGGTCCACCGAGGGTCAGATTTCACACTTGGCAAGCCTTGGGCTACGCTCTCGTGGTGCGGCTCGTCTAACGACCGAGTCCAAAGTCTGGCCAGCGTTGTAAAGAGTTATCATGCCTCTCCGCAGATGTGATGTTTCAGTACCGATCGTGCACACCCTAAGGGTTTCTTGAGCTTCCAAAGGGGAAGCAGTATCCGTGGAGATGGCTCTTCGGCACGGGATCGGGAGGAGCGTCGGTAAACTGACCTCACGCTGAACAGGGCCCAGAGGACATGAACGTCAGGGCATTGAAGCTGAGAGACAGGACTCACAATGGATGAGTCTATAGATGGACAACAAGCCTGTCAATTAACCAAGAATGAATATGCATGATCTCTGGTGGCAACAAACGGATGCTTATCATCTCGATCTATTCGTGTTCCCTAATCAACATTCTAAATTGTCATTTAACTCGTAAAAATAATATACACTCAGACAACGCCCTTTCCATGGTTCTGCTGAACAGAAAGAGAATCCATCGGACTTAAGAGCTGGTATACACGGTCTTCTAAAGGCTTCAAATGAACAACACACATCACCAAATTCCTACCTCATTAAAACTGTCTGTATAGCTATTTATTTCATGTTATCTAAATTTCGATAATGAAACACAGGAAGGTGAAAAATAAATAGAGAGAGAGAGAGAGAGAGAGAGAGAGAGATGAGAGAGAGAGAGAGAGAGAGAGAGAGAGAGAGAGAGAGAGAGAGAGAGAGAGAGAGAGAGGAGAGAGAAGAGAGAGAGAAAGAGAGAGAGAGAGAGCAACAATTTCCTATCTCATAAAAACTTTCCATGTAGCTAGTTATTTGTGTTACCTTAACTTTGAAGTTGAAATCATAGGGAAAAGCACAAGGTAGATAAAGAGAGAGAGAGAGAGAGAGAGAGAGAGAGAGAGAGAGGAGAGAGATGAGAGAGAGAGAGAGAGAGAGAGAGAGAGAGAGAGAGAGAGAGAGAGAGAAAGCAACAATTTCCTACCTCATACAAACTTTCCATGTAGATAGTTATTTGTGTTACCTAAACTTTAAAGTTGAAATCATAGGGAAAAGCACAAGGTAAATAAAGAGAGAGAGAGAGAGAGAGAGAGAGAGAGAGATGAGAGGAGATGAGAGAGAGAGAGAGAGAGAGAGAGAGAGAGAGAGAGAGAGAGCAATAATTTCCTACCTCATAAAAACTTTCCATGTAGCTAGTTATTTGTGTTACCTACACTTTGAAGTTAAAATCATAGGGAAAAGCACAAGGTAAATAGAGAGAGAGAGAGAGAGAGAGAGAGAGAGAGAGAGAGAGAGAGAGAGAGAGAGAGAGAGAGAGAGAGAGAGAGAGAGAGAGAAAGAGACAGACCGGGAAGGGCGCGCAAAATGCCAAGTCGAGTTACTCGTTCACAGACAATTATGAGAGTTCTGAACCTGTCTCTCCCTGCAATTCAAATATTCTGAATCGCTCTTAAACTTTTTCTTGGGAAGATAGTGTGATGGCTGTCCCTAGTCCTCCATCTTAACCCTTTGAAAATAAAGATTTTCGTTCGTTCGTCCACACAAAGAAGAATGCTTAACTGTGTCATATCAGATGAAAGATTAAGGGTATAGGTTAACAGCAGAATGACCCAAGTATAGAAAAACATCGTAAAGACTGGAAAAATAAAAAAAGACTCTCAATCTTTAGCCAGTTCTTTTAACTTTAATATTTTTATGCCCAAGGTGTCTTCCATGTTCTGTTTCAATCATCGTACCGACCGACCTCTGTTCCTTGCCTCACTGTTCCTTTCAAACCACTGCGATGTTTAGTATGTGTAAAGCATTTCAGTCTCCGATTCAAAGTCCTGTTTATGAATCAGTTTTCATCGATGTTCAGAACTTGTACAATGTCAGGACCTTAAGTCTTTCTGGTACACATTATTTGAATGATGTTTCCATTGCATTTAAATATAAGTCCTGATTTTCTTCTGTAGCGATAGCGAAATGTTAATTAACATTGACTCACGTGCGAATGTTGTCATAGGAAAGAGTCATGTTCAAAGCAACGTATTTCCTTAGTGAATTTAAACATGGAATTCATACACAATATATTGCACAACTTCTTGCCTGGCATATTTCGCTGCACTCGTTTCGAACGTTTTCATGGACTATATATTTAGTGCCGGTCTCCCTGGCCGATGTGTTAGCAGCTTTCTCCGTAATCCCGAATACTCTCGTGGTTGACGAGAGCGCACGAGAATTGGAAGCGGTTCGAGTCGCCCTAGTGGCTTATGAAAGTATGGAGCCGGTCGCTCAGAAAGCAATGGCAAACTACTGAGCGTAATCTTGCCTAGAAATCAACAATCAGCTGAAAGATCCTGATGTTGACAGCGATGTCATGTAAAGGATATGCATAACATTTTTAAATGTATATTTAGTATTTGAGCCAAAGTATTGTTCGTTTATTCAGTTCACATGATATATAACTCTGCAGTATGCACCTGAAGAAATGCGGCGAACTATGCCAGGCAATAAATCGTTCAGTATATATTATGTGGCTTTCGTGCTTAAGGTCATCGTCATGTGCCATGCCGATAGGCGTGACAGTCATGTTTCGCCATCTCACACGATCACCAGAGTCGTGAATCGTGGATCTACTCCATGTTCTTGTTTAGACCACGCCACTTTGCCAAGCCATCCAGATATTTACTTCTATGTCTTCCCCTTTGTTATTTTCCCTCAATCTTGCCAGTTGTCACACAGTTCTCTAGTTTATTTCTTCTCATAAAGTGATTAGAAATCTTGACCGTCTACGTCTAATGTCTCTAATCATTTTAAGGATTTCTTTTGCTTCTTGTGGGACTTGCTAATTGGTTTTTCTGTCTGTCCATAGTCATTAACATCATGTGCCAAGCCGATAAGCGTGGGCGGTCATGATTCACCATATCACTAGATCACCAGAGTCGTGGATCAGCTCAGTGTTCTTGTCTCGACCATATTACGTTGTCAAGTCATCCAGGTATTTACTTCTCAGCTTTCCCCTTGTTTTCTCCCCCTCGATCGTGCCAGCTGTCATCAAGTTCCCAAAATTATTTTTTTCTATAATGGGACCAAAAATGGTGGCTGTCTACGTCTAATTTCTTTAATCAGTTTACGATTTTCATTTATTTCTTGTCATTGTCATTCGTGTTTCTGTCTGTCCATGGTATTCTTTGTATTTTCCTCGGAAACCACATTTCCACAGGCATGAGATGTCTTTCAGCTTGTCTGCTCATCGTCCACGATTCACATCTATACAAAAGTACAGGTTCTATGTAGCACTTCAACACTCCTGTAGAATACTTACTTCAAAGTCTAAGGTGTCAACGGCAATGACATCACTTCCTGAATCCAGGGGTGGAATTGTCTGTAGATTAGTGCAAGTAACGGAAGTACCGACACATTTGCAGTTCTGAGTGAAAATAAAACACAATAGTGCGGTTAAAAATAAAATGGGAAATTGGAAGCTCAAGAAGAAATGATACTATTAATCGCATATACATGACTGCAGTGCGCCCTGCCGAAAGCGTCGCACAAAGCACGAACTCCGTAGCACCAGCGAAAATGATCCTGGGGTATAAACAAGTTAAAGTTAATTAGCTGTATATTCGTTACAGGACGTAGCAGTTAACTCCAGCATTTTTGTTGTTGACTGTTGTGATTACTGGGCACGTTTACGTTCAATAGTTTGCCATTGCTTTCTGAACGACCGGCAATCATATCATTGAATGAAACCATCGCAAAACTGTCTGCTTCCAAATCGCCTGCAGCTGTATTTCGAACGCGGTATGTAGGATTAAGAATTGCATTCGTTACCCCTCTGCCACAGAGCCGGTTTTCGCCACAGAGCAGCACACACACATACACACACACGCGCACACACACACACGCGCACGCACACACACACACACACACACACACACCACACACACACGGCGTGATAAAGCTGTTGATCCACTATTTGATAATATCATTTCTTAAAATATCACAAGTTATAATGGCAAAATTAGAAATTACCAAGCAAAAAATCATGACTGTGGGCGCTGTGGTTATGTGTTAGAATGGCCATCTAGGTTCTGGAGTTTGCCCAACCTAAAATTGGTGACATGAAATCTTTGGGCGGAAGTAAGGCAGCGGCATTTGTTTGTTGTTGTTGTTGTTGCATTTTTGTGTTTTTTGTTTGTTTTTGCTCTCGCTCGTTTTGAACTCAAGTGTAGTCCACACACTACCTCTAGTGCGCTGGACTTTAATTTGCGTGTGGATTAACTTTCGCTATTAACAGTGACCCTCGCCATTAGGCGAACGCACTCCGACTTCAGAGGTACTTGTTATTTACGCCCCAAATTCAACGACGAGAGGTCACCATTTTATTCCAGCTATCCGGTGTAGGGGCTGAACCCTTTATCTCGGCATCAGCACACCGGACGTTTAAGAATATTCGTTCTTATCCATTCAGCCATGCTGACCGTGGACAGCAGGCATGATATTGTCCACATGACCCACGGATGCCACTCGGTCTATACAATTATATGGCTAGCCCTGTATAGCCACTATGGCTCCCGGTTTGTAGAAAGATTCATCTCATCTCATCTCATCATGTTCCTCTTGTTCCTTGCGGTGTCAAGGTGAAGTATAAACATCGGGAGAGTGCCCGCTTATGGGCTTCATGTATCGATATTCCCATGGACTCTGTTATTCCCTGCATCCATCGTTTACGTGGTCGGCCTCTTCCTCTGTTTCCCTCTGGTCTGTACATCATTGCTTGTTCTAGAAAGATTCTTTACTTTTAAATACACAAACGTATTACAGATGAAAGACTGCTGATCGCCCCCCTCCCCCCTTTTCCATGAAATCTCCATGGTGACGTGGCTAAGCGGTCTGCCTCGTGTCCCTGGGTATTGGGTTCGTTCCCCAGTCTGCGTCGTTCAGAGTACGGGTATAATTGTTGCGGGCTCCTGGGGGTCTTCGCTGAAGCAACGGAGTTTTGTGCTTAGAGTGATGCTTTCGGCAAGCGGCTTGTCGTTCTGCGGAGAGAGATCGAGCCCGATGGGATAATATCCGGTGCAATGAAGTTGACCCTCTCGACTTCAGTACCTTTAGTACCCTGGTAAGGAAACATGGTATAGTTGACAAGAAGACCTTGCAACACAAACACCGGAGAGTTGACAAGATTGACTATCACTTAAAACATGTTAAGTTAGTTGCATGTCCTCCATAGGACTTTACAGTCAACCCCAGCATGTATTGGTTGATTCTGATGTACTAGACACATTTTACTTTCTGTAGTTTGTTTTAGCTTTCTTTACAACCGACGGTCATACGATTTAAATCAACGCAAGGCGATTTGCTACCGAAGCAGGAACCTGCTGTCAGTTAGTGATGTGATGGATCCGTCACATTTTGGAGGCTAGAATGCGCGGGGAAATAGGTGACAAGTCTGTTCTCACTTTAGCAGGTGTTGAACCCTCGTCTGTCCACGTTTATGACATTATCAGCTCAATCCCCCAATGATTACACTAACGAATTCGCATCAACCCCAGCTTTTGTTGGCTATTTGTACTTCGCTAGACAATTTTTCATCAGTTTGTTATTACCTCAAGTGATGCCTCATTTCATTGTTTGCTATAAACTTTTGATGATTTAAAAAATATCACCTGTCAGTAGAATGGGACGATAGCTACTCTGCTGGAGCAGTCGTGGTGTGATGGTTTCGATATCTGACTAACAACATAAAGGTCCTGGGTTCGATTTCCAGTAGTCACTGGGATGAAACATTTCCGGTTCCTCGTTCACATCCTCTTACTTCTTCTTCTTCTTCTTCTTCTTCTTCTTCTTCTTCTTCTTCTTCTTCTTCTTCTTCTTCTTCTTCTTCTTCTTCTTCTTCTTCTTCTTTCTCTCCTTCATTCCTTCCTCCTCCTCCTCCTCCTCCTCCTCCCCTCCTCCTCCTCCTCCTCCTCCTCCTCCTCCTCCTCCTCCTCCTCCTCCTCCTCCTAGTCTACTTCTGAATTGTTTTCTGCCAGCACGGCATCGCCAGTTTCATATAGATATTTGGACACGAAGCCTACACCGGCATTAATTTGAATTTAAAAGTTGGCTTCTCGTTAGGAAGCAATGGCAAACTGCTGAATGTAGAATTGGTTAGAAAATCATCATGTGGATGCCACATTTATTTAACAGTCAGCGTGATCACGTGGCATAATGCGCTTGAACGTAAATTTTCGGTGCGCTGATAGCGGGGTTAATGGTTCTACCCCTACATCAATCAGTTTAGCTTCCCGTTCAGAAAGCAGTGCCAAACCACTGAGCGTTAATATAGCTAGGAAATCACCCTGCGATTGATGTTGATCGCAAACGTACTGATAGGCGCAAGTAACATTTCATATTTGGAAAGGTGATAGTTAGTTAGTTAGTTAGTTAGTTAGTTAGTTAGTTAGTTAGTTAGTTAGTCGCAGTTCCAACTTCACAGCAACAGGTCGTCCCCATTATGCTCTGTTCCTGTGCCAGTGAATATCACACAAAATGCTCCCCACTGCCCAATGTGAAAAGTGGAAAAGACAGGAGTCTCGACAAACAACAGCCCGCACAGATACACTGTGCATAATGCCGCCGCCAGAATGTCAACACACCAGTCCCCCACGAAACATCCAGTTCATCTCTGATGGAATCGGCAGTCATTTTCCCATCTTGATGTTTCCTAGATGTTCACCCACACAGTCCACGAAATACAGTTCATCGTCGATGGCAGTGGCAGTCAACCAGAAGCCCAGCAGCCACGCATTTCTGCATAAGGAAAAAAACCAGTCAACTCTGGGACATAGCCATCTGCCATCGCTCCGAACACGCAGTCACCTTCCAAAAAACCTCGGGCAGATTCACAAGCATTTCACACGAAACTCACAGCTCACATTGTCGCGCCACGCACTCACTCAGTAGCAGGGTGACGGAACCATCAAGTCTCCTTAGTCGCCTCTTACGACATGCGTGGTAGGCTACAGTGTTGCTATTATTTGCTTCCCTTATGGGTCCCGGCAACACACGGGATGGAAAGGTAACAGCTGCTGGCTATCACAATGCTATGTTGTTTGGTAGCCAGAAACAAACACCTTACACCATATTATGATATATGCATGTAAATGGGCTTGGCTTTCTCAGTGTGACTTTCTTCTCAAAAGAATACCTAACACCATATCATGATATGTGCATGTAAATAAGCTTGGCTTTCTTTGTGTGACTTTCTTCTCAAAAGAATACCTAACACCATATCATGATATGTGCATGTAAATAAGCTGGCTTTCTTTGTGTGACTTTGTTCTCAAAGAATACCTAACACCATATCATGATATATGCATGTAAATGGGTTTGGCTTTCTTTGTGTGACTTTCTTCTCAAAAGAATACCTAACACCATATCATGATATATGCATGTAAATAAGCTTGTCTTTCTGTGTGTGACTTTGTTATCAAATAAACACCTTTACATCATATCATGTTATATGCATGTAAATGGGCTTGGCTTTCTTTGTGTGACTTTGTTCTCAAATGAAGACCCAACATCATATCATGTTATATGCATGTAAATTGGCTTGGCTTTCTTTACTCGACTCTCTCTCTTATCAATATCATAAATAATTCCAACTACAGGAAGTGCATGGCATGTGGCAAGGATGTAACGCTCTCAAGTGCCCGACTAAGCAGTTGTTACATCTCTTGGTTTTAACTATTTGGGAATTGTGTTTTGTATGAATCTGATGAAATATAATGCATAAGGCAACCTATAAAGTTTGACTGGCTGTGGAATCCTCTAGAAGACTGAGTTGGTCCGTTCTCTGGTGCGGGGTTTGAGCCCTGAAAATGACTTGTATGTATCTGACTTGGCGAAGGGGTTACGAATACAATTCGCAATCCTGCATCCACGTTCGAAGCACAGCTGCGGGCGATTTGGAAGCAGACCGACTTACTCTGGTTTTTATACAATGGTATAAATGCCGGTCGTTTAGAAATCAATGGCAAACTACTGAACGTAAAAACTTGCCAAGAAATCAATCAGAAACTGCTGGGGAAAACTATGACGTCCTGTAAAGAATATAAACAAATTTAGTTGCATGTCCTTCCAGGACGTAGCAATCAACCCCAGAATTTTGGCTGTTCGTGATTTCTGGGCAAGTTTTACTTCAGTAGTTCGCCACTGCTTTCTGAACGACCGGTACTTACACCTTTAAAAAAAACACAACCCAGCACCTCTGTGTTTCTAACCCGTGTATACGGGATTACGAATCACGTAAGAATGTACAACTAACTAAATATCGGAGTGAGACAGGTGTAGAAATGATTCTCCCATCCCGGTTCCAAAGATGCATCTGTACTTTGACTGTTTTTAAGAGGTCTTTCCCCCCTCTCCGATCCAAGAAAACAACGGGGTGTGCAAGACTGTTACTGAAACTTCACATCTGAGGAGAAGCGTGTTAGGATGCAACCAGGCCGTGATTTGGCACAGTACATAGTGACTGGGTGGGATTAGTTCTCAGTGGGTAATGGTTCGTTCATAAGTTTGAGGTATTTCGTTGTCAATAGACACGGACATAGTGCCCTGATAGGAAAATTTAAAGTATAAATAGTCGTCTTTATAAGAATATCATAAAAACACATTCACGATGTCGTTAAACAGCTTTCATCGAGAAACAAAAACACGTGTAATGTTTGTTTGCTTGGTAAATATTAAAAAAAAATATTTACGGAAACATTCACAATGTCGTTAAACTGCTTTCATTAATCAACAATAACTAGTGCACTGGATGTTTCACACACATTAGTTGGTAAATATAAAATACATTTACGGGAACACAATACATGCTCACCGGATGTGTGTAAGGACAAGTTTTAGCCACGACGAGCGTGACAACCATTATGCCAAGAACCCACAGTTGGAGACCGATACTGCTGCTCGTCCACTCCATCTTGTCTGACTATATAGACAGAATCTAAACATAACCCAGGCGTCTTCAAGTGAAACAATGTCTTCACCTACCTCCTTAGTTCTTTTAAACAAAAATACTGCTCAACATGGGCTATTTATATACGGTTGTATGATTTGTTAAAACTACAGCTGTCATTGGCTGTCGGTAAGAAGAGAAAGTATCCCTTTGAACTAGCAAGGTATAAACGTGTAATCTCATGGTTGCTGTAAATTCAGGTACACACGGCAGATGCAGACGAAAAAAAAAAAAAAAACACGTTATCGCACGTGGGAATTGAACACGAAATCTGACCTCTGTGATAAGAAACTAACATCACCCGAGCCATAATTTTACACAGTGACATGGTGGCGAAGTGATATTGCGGCAACACAGTTTCCTTTTGAGATGAACACCAGAGGTGTCTTCCTTGGTACGACAAATCATTAGGACGTGTATCAGACGGGATCCGCGGCAAAGTAGCGGCTAGCGTGCTTGCCTTCCGAGCAGGTGGTCATGTGCTCAAATTAGCATTGAGGAGGGTATTTGTAAAAAAAAACAAAAAAAAAAAACGAATTGGCCCCGGTACGAGGTCGACTCATCCTAAAATGGCTTATTTTGGAAGCACGGGCGACAGATATGATACAAAGATGATCACCCACCGAGCGCCGATGGGTCTAAGCAAACATGGGACCGACACCATATACGCAATGCGCCTCAATGAGGGAAAGATAAAGACGTATTCTGTACTTTTTGGTGTTGAATATATCAAGCGTTTAACACAGTGGTGACCACGGTAGCGTAGTGGCTAGACACCCGCCTGTCGTCTCGGTGGTGGCAGGTCCTATCCGCACTGGGGTGGATTCTAATTCTTAAAATAATTGACACTCCCAGGTCGTCCCATCTTATAATGTCTTGCGAGGTCAGGGACATCGGCTTGATAGCGACCACGTCAACCACCGAGTGCCTATTGCCTATAACATGTGAGTCTGGCACCATATACGGCTCTGTGACAAGGGGTTACGGATGCAGTTTGTAATCCCGCATCCCGCTTTCGAAACACAGCTGCAGGTTATTTGGCAGCAGATCTCCTTGCCTTGGGTTTTCTAAAATTGGATGAGTTCTGGTCGTTTACAAAGCAATGGCAAGCTACTGAACGTAAACTTGCCAAGAAATCACAAACAGTCAAAAATGCTGGGGTTGACTACGACGTCCTGTAAAGGATATCCAACTAACTAACTAACTAACTAACTAACTAACTAACTAACTAACTAACTAACTAACTAACTAACTAACTAACTAACTAATTAACTAACTAACTAACTAACTAACTAACCAACCATATACCCAAAGCGCATTAAGGAGCGTAACAGTTCTTTACTACATAACCATATACCCAACGTGCCTCAAAGGTGTGATGCAAGTATTCATCTACATTTTTGTGTTAATTAATTCTAGCGTTTAACACTTTAGGAGAACAACAAGAGCACAGTTCTGTCATCGCCTTCATGGACAAAGAAAGTTTTTCATTCGTCTTCGAGTCGGGCGAAGGGATTACTGACGCAATTCGTAATCCTGTCTGCTAGGAAGTCTTTTTTTCTTTGCCACAGAAAGTCTGCTGATAGCAGTATTTTCTTAATTTTCAGCATACATCTTCCCTTAACATGAAACTTTGTGGGAACTATTTATTTTGCCTTTGCTTGTTCCTTACACACAGAGTGTTTTTGTCAGCGAGAATGGTAAGATCAACTTAATTATGTAATGAGTCCTACATCAAAACGTGGTCAATCAAGTATGTTGACACACAAGTTCCTAGTTAGCTATACCAATATGTAACCCTAGTAATGCAGTCCTGGTTGCCCACTACTAGCATGGAAAATAAACCCTGTAGCTAGACAAGCATCCCTGCAGACATGAAAAGGCTACAACCAATAACAACTCTCTCTCTACGAGCCGTGCACAATAAAAAACCTACAGTGGAAACCCCTTCACGGAACTCTTCTGTGTAACTCTTCTGTGTGTCGTTAGGGTGGTATTATTTCTAATTTTCTAATTGAAATATCAAGATCTGCCTAGTGTTGTCTAGAAACAAAATTTAATTATGCAGGTGACGATGCCTATGGCCATTATGTCACAGCTATGAAAGTGTATCTGTCCATTATGTCACAGCTATGAAAGTGTATCTGTCCATTATGTCACAGCTATGAAAGTGTATCTGTCCATTATGTCACAGCTATGAAAGTGTATCTGTCCATTATGTCACAGCTATGAAAGTGTATCTGTCCATTATGTCACAGCTATGAAAGTGTATCTGTCCATTATGTCACAGCTATGAAAGTGTATCTGTCCATTATGTCACAGCTATGAAAGTGTATCTGTCCATTATGTCACAGCTATGAAAGTGTATCTGTCCATTATGTCCCAGCTATGAAAGTGTATCTGTCCATTATGTCACAGCTATGAAAGTGTATATGTCCATTATGTCACAGCTATGAAAGTGTATATGTCCATTATGTCACAGCTATGAAAGTGTATCTGTCCATTATGTCACAGCTATGAAAGTGTATATGTCCATTATGTCCCAGCTATGAAAGTGTATCTGTCCATTATGTCCCAGCTATGAAAGTGTATCTGTCCATTATGTCCCAGCTATGAAAGTGTCTCTGTCCATTATGTCACAGCTATGAAAGTGTATCTGTCCATTATGTCCCAGCTATGAAAGTGTATCTGTCCATTATGTCACAGCTATGAAAGTGTATATGTCCATTATGTCACAGCTATGAAAGTGTATTTGTCCATTATGTCACAGCTATGAAAGTGTATCTGTCCATTATGTCACAGCTATGAAAGTGTATCTGTCCATTATGTCCCAGCTATGAAAGTGTATCTGTCCATTATGTCACAGCTATGAAAGTGTATATGTCCATTATGTCACAGCTATGAAAGTGTATATGTCCATTATGTCACAGCTATGAAAGTGTATCTGTCCATTATGTCACAGCTATGAAAGTGTATCTGTCCATTATGTCCCAGCTATGAAAGTGTATCTATCCATTATGTCACAGCTATGAAAGTGTATATGTCCATTATGTCTCAGCTATGAAAGTGTATATGTCCATTATGTCACAGCTATGAAAGTGTATCTGTCCATTATGTCACAACTATGAAAGTGTATCTGTCCATTATGTCTCAGCTATGAAAGTGTATCTGTCCATTATGTCACAGCTATGAAAGTGTATCTGTCCATTATGTCACAGCTATGATAGTGTATCTGTCCATTATGTCACAGCTATGAAAGTGTATCTGTCCATTATGTCACAGCTATGAAAGTGTATCTGTCCATTATGTCACAGCTATGAAAGTGTATCTGTCCATTATGTCACAGCTATGAAAGTGTATCTATCCATTATGTCACAGCTATGAAAGTGTATCTGTCCATTATGTCACAGCTATGAAAGTGTATCTGTCCATTATGTCACAGCTATGAAAGTGTATATGTCCATTATGTCACAGCTATGAAAGTGTATCTGTCCATTATGTCACAGCTATGAAAGTGTATCTGTCCATTATGTCACAGCTATGAAAGTGTATCTGTCCATTATGTCACAGCTATGAAAGTGTATCTGTCCATTATGTCACAGCTATGAAAGTGTATCTGTCCATTATGTCACAGCTATGAAAGTGTATCTGTCCATTATGTCACAGCTATGAAAGTGTATCTATCCATTATGTCACAGCTAGGAAAGTGTATCTGTCCATTATGTCTCAGCTATGAAAGTGTATTTGTCCATTATGCCACAGCTATGAAAGTGTATCTGTCCATTATGTCACAACTATGAAAGTGTATCTGTCCATTATGCCTCAGCTATGAAAGTGTTTCTGTCCATTATGTCACAGCTATGAAAGTGTATCTGTCCATTATGTCTCAGCTATGAAAGTGTATCTGTCCATTATGCCACAGCTATGAAAGTGTATCTGTCCATTATGTCACAGCTATGAAAGTGTATCTGTCCATTATGTCACAGCTATGAAAGTGTATCTATCCATTATGTCACAGCTATGAAAGTGTATCTGTCCATTATGTCTCAGCTATGAAAGTGTATATGTCCATTATGTCACAGCTATGAAAGTGTATCTGTCCATTATGTCACAACTATGAAAGTGTATCTGTCCATTATGTCTCAGCTATGAAAGTGTATCTGTCCATTATGTCACAGCTATGAAAGTGTATCTGTCCATTATGTCACAGCTATGAAAGTGTATCTGTCCATTATGTCACAGCTATGAAAGTGTATCTGTTTTCCCCACTATGCACATGATCCCAAAGGGCCCTGACCACATATGCTTTAACATACACCAGTACACCAGCCAACAGTACATGTCCGGCCAATCTGTCGGCCTGTTCGTTTCTCACGACACCAGCATGTCCAGAGCACAAGAGAGGTGAAGACAGACATGATTCGTGCAGAGTAACGTGCTCCAGTCTAGTCATTAAAGACATGGAGCATATGTTGGATCGTAAGCTGGAGTTGTAAGTTAGTTGATGGTTGTGAGCGGTAGTTTGTTTGCTAGTGTTTCTTTCGTTCGGGGATTTCTTTCTCTTTTCAGGTGATGATCATGTAAAGGACTGATCCTTAGAAGCACTCATCTCCAGCATGCGTATTTATTGTTTGACAAGCCTTTGTATTTCTTGTTCATTGTCTATATGTAATAGTTCTGTTGTTGTCTTTTCTTTATTTTTAAAGTGGCAGTATCTCATTAGATTGGCTCCTTTTTCGTTAAACTGTTCGCAGTTTAAAGAAAGTTCCTTATGTTGATTCGCTCTTATCAATTTTTACGGATTTGTTCCTCTCATGTGAATGCAGCTTTTCCTTCGCCTCAGTTTCTAGAATTTGTTGTTGTTGTTGTTGTTGCTGCAGTTATTATATTTTCCCTATGTTCTTAGTTCGAATTTCTGGTTTTCGTGCTTTCTATCCACTTTTTTTCCGTTATTATTTGATTGTTTATTTTTGGATTAATCTCTTCATTTTATTTCATGTAGTGTGGTACTTAGCATTAAATATTCTAATAGATAGTAAATCTCCGTGGCGAAGTGGTCAAGCCGCCTGACTCGGGCTCCGAAGGTTGTGGATTCGATTCGGGCCGCGTCCTTCGGTTCACGAGTGCATTTTGTTCGGAGACTCCTACGGAGTCGTCGCTGGAGCTACAGAGTTCGTGCTTTCCGCGCTGCAGAAATAGACTGAGCCATATGGGATTTAAAAAAAAACCGGTGCAATGAAGTCGACCCTGACCACTTTTAAGCGACTGTTTATTCTAATAGATGTTGGTATAAACGTAAAGTAAGGGCCCTTTCCGCGCCTTTAGGCCTATTGAGCACATGTTGCTAGACACACATTTATATGGGTCAGTCAACACTCGTGGCTGATGTGCTCATTATCACATCGGTCGCCTTCACTTCCCACAACATTTTCTAGTGCCCAATTTAGCTTGTGTCGACCTGAGAGCCCAAGTGAATTTTATAAATTCGAATCCACGGCATTGTGGATCGAACCTCTGACTACCCAGACGGCAGGCGAGCGTCTAGCTATAACGCTATCGTGGCTCCCATTAGATGTGGTTAAGAGAATGATATACTTCAGTGCTAATGGTTGACGTGTCACATGGATAGATGGCGCTCTTCTCATCTCATGAATATTCATTGTTGTCTGGGTTCTTGATTCTGGGTGGTGACGCTGAAGATGTCTTACTTCCCCCCCCCCCCCCCCCCCCCCCACCCCCCCCGAAGCACTGGCCAGTGGTATCAATGCCCCGTAACTGACTGCTGGAGAGCCAGCTTCTATCCTCGGCGTTTTCCTCCGTCTTCACCTCCACCTCGGTGAATGGCCAGGACCCAGTGGTCAATGCAGCCATGTTACTTTCTTCGTATTCCGTTGACAGCTAACGTAACCGTCCTCTTGCAAACTCCCAGCGGAAGTCAGCTCTTCCTCGGGGCTAATTCTATTAACGGATTCATTGCCGAAGGACAATATATGGCCAGATGTGACCTCCCATTTGAACACAAGGACGATATATCGCCATATTAGGATCATCGTCTTGTTTTGTTTCGTGATTACTTCCGTAATGTTAATACTCAGTAAACTGAACTTTACATTATGCTACTTGTTCATTTGATTGTGCACTATGTTTGATCTAAGCTTACTTTTTGTTTGGCACTGTGTCAGTTAAAGTTTGGGTCCCTCCTACCCATGCTATAGCTGCGGGGCTGGGTGCTGTTCTTGCATAGCGTCCTATTCCACACAAGCTATCAGTGCTGTCGCTTGGCTGCAAAGGTTCCACTTCGAACGACATTTCCAGTCCAGGTGATATCTAAATTGTAGTGTTTTGACCCCTCTGTAACAACTACCATCACTGGCCTTACATCAAAGGTCATCTGTGACGAGACCACGAGGACGTCCAAGAAGAAAATGTCTCACGATGTTCTTAATGATAACCGAGTGAGATGGTCGTTGTCTAGGTTACAATGCTCCTTGTATGTATATATATATATATATATATATATATATATATATATATATATATATATATATATATATATATATATATATATATATATATATATTCTCCTCACAACTTAACACGCACACATCACTGCCTTCTCAAGGCCTTCTTAATCTCAAATTCACAAGACAGTTATCCAGCTCCTATCCACGGCCGGACCTCACACAATACAATCCACACACTGGGTCTAGGCCTCCACTAACTATCCAACCCCCTCTGGGTTTAGGCCTCCATTCAAAACTGGGAGAACAACACAGGACGGAAATCTCTATCTAACTCCGCTCCTCTCCTTAGACCACCGACCAGCTCGGAGTCCAAACATCAATTGTCCAAAACGATCCGACCCTCAATCGGTCTCCGCTCCAACTGTCCTTCATGTCCTCTGACTTCACACAAACTAAACTGTCTCTCACCCCATCCACCCTGGGGGTCTGCATTCACCCTCACCATTATTTCTCATGGCTGGTAGTTTTTCTCATAGCCCCGCTAAAGGTCACTCACCTCAATGCCAATTCTTCTTCTTCTTCTTCTTCTTCTTCTTCTTCTTCTTCTTCTTCTTCTTCTTCTTCTTCTTCTTCTTCTTCTTCTTCTTCTTCTTCTTCTTCTTCTTCTTCTTCTTCTTCTCTTCTTCTTCTTCTTCTTCTTCTTCTTCTTCTTCTTCTTCTTCTCCTCCTCCTCCTCCTCCTTCTTCTTCTTCTTCTTCTTCTTCTTCTTCTTCTTCTTCTTCTTCTTCTTCTTCTTCTTCTTCTTCTTCTTCTTCTTCTTCTTCTTCTTCTTCTTCTTCTTCTTCTTCTTCTTCTTCTTCTTCTTCTTCTTTCGTTCGCTTGAAATATGTCTATAACTGCAATGCTGTCTCTTGTATGAATTGAACTGTCTTTTCTCAGTTCACACAGCGGACCATAGAGTTTATCTTCCACCATCGTCGCTCTAGGCCAGAAGGTTTGCCTAGATATGTTATATTTTGGGCAGTCTTTGAGTATGTGCTCTGCTGTCTGCGACGCCAATCCACATGTGCACATGGCTGTTTCACCAATCTTGAATTTTGTATACATGTAGGTTGCGTAATCTATTGTGTCCTGTCCTGAGGCGCAGAATAATGACTTGTTCTGGTCTATCCATAACGTGGTAGCCATCTTGAGCAGGTTTTGGTGGCTTTCTGACTGATTTGATCATTCTTTTCTTTTGGTGGTATGTAACGGGCACATCAGGCTGTTCTTCTTTGGCTCCTTCCTTAGCCAATTGATCAGCTCTGTCGTTTCCGGGTACTCCACAGTGGGATGGTATCCACTGTATGGTGACCTTATGCTGACTGCTAAGTTCAGAAAGTAGTGTCCTTAGTACTGGCAATTTCCCAGACAGGAGCGCCTCGAGTACTGATTTTGCATCTGTCAATAGCACCACAGGTTGTGTACCATTGCTGGTATTTAGTAATTTCTCTGTTGCTATCTTGATTGCCTCAATTTCAGCATCGTAGTTATGGCAGTACTTTCCTGTCGGTACTCTAGCTGGGCCCTAGTACTATTTGGGTATTCTATGTACACTCCCGCTCCTCCGTTTCGAACAGCATTTTGTGCTGACCCATCTGTGTAGACTCGGATCCAGAGGTCCTGTGGGTATTCTTCATCAAGGAAGCTGAGAGTGGCTGTTCTGCGCTGCACACTGTTCTGTTCTTCCTTATCAAATATTCCTCTCACTTTTGTCTGGATTTGTAGTGATAGTACTATGTTCATCTTTCCATGGAAGTTCGCTCTGGAATAGTTGTTCAGGGGGATACCAACTGTGGGCAGATCGGTGGTTTCTCTGCAGAGTCGATTTGGCCTGGTGGATGAAACTACTTCTTTTCAACCGCCCCATAGCTAGGTTTTCAAATCTGTTCTTCATTGGGGGCCTGGCAAGCTGAGGAACTTTTCTGCTTGTATTAGCGTTTTCGTATCTCTGCGCTCACTCAGTGCTTGTGTCCTCCCCATCTTCTCCATTTCCACTATAGGGGTTGATCTCATCCCTCCTGTGGTGACTCTAAGTGCTTGATTTTGCACTTTGTCCAGCTCTTGTAGTGTGGTTTTTGATGCCGAACACCACGCAGTTGACCCGTATTCCAGGTGTGGTCGTATGCTCTGTTGATAAAGTTTGCTAAGTATTTTCCCACTGGCTCCCCATGTGGTTCCACTTAGCTTTCTCAGGATGGCTATTTTCCTTCTGGCATTTGCTACTGCTTTGTTGTCAATGACCCAGTGTCAATGACCCAGGCATATGTGAAAATGGATTGACGACATCAAAGACATTGTACAACTACACGGAATGACACTATCCAGTGCCACCCACCGGGCGCTGGAACGCAAATTATTCCTCCCCACGCCGCTTGACGGCAGAAGTGGAAGATGATGATGATGATGATGATGATGATGATGATGATGACCCCTCTGTAGCGTTATTGGCTTGGGTTCCCTGATTTAGGTGGATAGCTCCAGGATTGGCACGAGACCGAAGTGTTGTTTCCGTACTTTTGAGAAGTTCCTATGTTTCGGTCTTATTGAGAGGTGCTTTACTTCTCCTGCCTAATCTAGAGGTTTCTTTCGTTAAGTGAATGTTGATAACATTTCAGGCAGAGCTGTGAAGCATTTACCTTGTATCCGTGTCCCAATCATCATGACGTTTGATCCATAGCCAGCAGGAGGCCTTCTCCATTGCCTCGCTTAGTCTTTTAAGTGCTTGAGTTCTCGCTTGTCATTTTACACCTTGTTGTTTTAGCATGTCGTTAGCAAAGTTAGAAACAATGCCTCTTTCGCTTATCTCTGTCCTTCCTGTCCATTGTGGGTGTGTTGCCAATGTTCATCCGCTGTTGTGTTGTTTCATGTAGTAATACATGCAAGTGTACATCAACTGTTATCTTGTTTCATGTTTGTGCTAAATGCAAGTGTTCATCAGCTGTTACGTTGTTTCATGTAGTTCATAAATAAACACACATAGTATTGTTTTGCGCTCATAGATGTGAGAAAAAGGAAGTAGAGACATGAGGACGCACTAGACAACATACAAACTGAAATCTACAATTACCGACCGGGATTCGAACCTGCCACCTTGAAATGACGACGGCGCTGCAGGAACAAGTATACTTCGACTCATGACCAACTAGACACTCCTTAAAAAAGTGTCTGCATTAGCCAGGTCTATCATACACATGAGCCCACAATTATGGAATACGGACATAATTCTTATCCAACCATTGAGATAGCACATAGGTCTCATAATTTTTTAATTAAACCAGCATAGATCAAATAATAAGCAAACAAAAACATCGGACCATAATACTGTATAAAGTTTATTCACAAACAATCAAAAAAGAGAAATTATTGAGCGCTCCAATATTGTACAGTGTTGGCAGGCGACAGTCTAGCTCAGTGGTTCTCAACCGGTGGGGAAAGGGGGGGAATTTTTGGGTTTCCAGGGGTGGGGGGGGGGGGGGAATTAAGATTATTTCTAGATTGCGTGAATACAAGAACCGATTACTTGATATTGTTTTTCCCTTCATACTTTACAGTTCTGTACGTATCATCCTTCTGAAATTCATTTTATAACGTAAGTAGATCCGCAAATCACGTTTTATGTAGATGTCTAGACTTATTTTAGTATGTGCTATTAAATTTAGCGTTCAATTATTACGTATACTGTGTAGGGGCAGGGGGAAATTTTTAGGGAGGAAATACGAAAGGGGGGGGGGATGGCGTTCTAAAAATATGGTGAGGGGGGGGGGAATGACGTCCTAAAAATATAGTGAAGGGGGGCACGGGCCAAAAAAGGTTGAGAACCACTGGTCTAGCTAATAGTCTACCGCTACTCCCGATTACATTGTAGCTCTGTGTAAAGTATAGTGTACACAGTCTTTGCATGCTTCATGTACAGTTTCCAAGCTTTGAGGAAGTCATGCAACCTTGTTAGATCTTTATGTAATTATAATTATGTCCTCCAGTTTCAACATTCACATACGTTTGCCGTAGGACCTGGACATTTGCATTCAGCGCTCACTCATGCAAAGCATTTCATTGGCGTTATCTGTTTGCAGCCTCCATGTATGCTTACAGAAAATTCATTCAAAATCAGAGTATTTTAAATTATCCAGACGCAACAAAAGTATGCAACAAAAGTAGCATCACATATGTAGAAGCAGCACTGTGTGCTAGAATAGGGGAACTATCACAGGAAGTATTCGAGGTATCGGTGGTTGTTGACTGTAGTGGACACGACCCACTTAGAAACGAGGAAATGTTTTGTTGACTAGGACAAACGCCAACAACTTCCAAAGTGTTGTTATAAGACTCGAACCAGAAATATAGATCCACGGTAAATATTGGGCAAGGAGTACATTGTAATGTTTGAATACCAGACATATCTACTCTTGTCAGCCCCAACAACGGCAACAAAGCTAGAGGAACTTGCCCCAGTCTTGTGTCGTAGAGACGAAGGGTTTTCAACGAAACAAGATCATTGAAAGCTTTATATGAAATAACAGATAAGGGATTAACTCCAAGGTCTAATATTTCTAGCTTAGACAGATTTGCGAAACTGTGTTCTGTGATTCTAGTAATGTTGTTTTCATATAGGAAAAGTAGTTCTAGATTTCGAGGAAGCATATCTGAGCTCACTTGAGAAATGCTATTAAAACATAGATCCAGCCGTATTACACTGTTTAGCGCGGACAAGTCTGGTAAGGACTTCATAAACAGGTTACATCCTCTTAATTTGACAAGTGTGCTGGCCCAAGGAAATGTCGTTACTTGTTCAAACCCTTCCCGCCCGTTGACATTGTCTAGATGATTCCCAGTGATCTCCAGTGTGGTTAGATTTCGAAGCGAGGACAATGCTTTGGGTATCTGGGTGAAGTCGGCATAACGTGCAGTGAAGGATGTCAGCGTCTTGTTCAGGGAAACAAAGGCATCTTCTGGAATAGTGCTCAGTGTGCAAGCTATGAGATACAAGCTGTGAAGTGAATGACATTCAGATATCCACCGTGGCCATACAGACAGGTCTATCACTGTAAGATAGAGCGTCTCCAAGGTGCCAGTTATGTTCTGCAGCGCTGGACTATTCCAGTCTGTAATGCTTATGGTTTCTAATCTCAATGTTTTCAGACCAGCTAGCTGGCTAAAAGCATTCGGTATTCGATTGAATTGTGCATTTCTGATTGACAGCTCTTTCAGCGTTGTTGATGAATTAGTCAGTGCGTCATCGGGGATGTTAGTCAAGGGGTTTTCTCTGAAGGCTAAATAAACCAGACCCGGTGGAAGACTGTTGGCAGGAATAGTCGTTATCTGTCCTTGCTGACCATAGGGAGGAAACAATTAGATACATATTTATTGAAATATAATCTTCAGAATACGATATGTCATGACGGTTATATGTAACGAATTTTGAAACCTGAGGGTTGAAACTATCCAAAAGTAGTTTAAACATACAAGAGTAGGGTAGAAGCAGATCAGCCTGGTTTGTTGAGTTGTAAATTAATAAGGATATACAGGTAGGAGAGAGTGTTAGAGAGAGACAGCGATATATATATATATATATATATATATATATATATATATATATATATATATATATATATATATATATATAGAGAGAGAGAGAGAGAGAGAGAGAGAGAGCAAAACAGAGCTAAAGAGAGCGATAAAGACAGAGACAGAGGGAGCGAGAAAGACATAGACAGAGACAAACACTATCTAGCCGTGCAATCCTAGTTAAAAAAAAATTGATGGAGAGGGTATACTTTCTCTGTAGGTGGTTTATTTCATGCGTTTGTGAAGGGCGACAAATCAGGCAGCCACAGCCCTCGACAGGGAGCCTTAAGAGTTTTGTACGGACCAAAAAAGTCTGCCTTCGTGCACCTTTTAAACTTTTGACTGTTATCCTCAGTCTATACCTGCAGAGCAGCAGGTTGTGTCTCTCTTAGTCTGGTCCCTATCCCATAAGCTGTCCGATATGTAGTTTTTCATCCATCGGCAAGCAAATGGGGTCGATGGGACACGCAAGCTCCCCCACCACGTCAAGGTGGAGACACATCGGGGGAGACGCTTGAGTTCAAACTAAGCGAGCGCATAAAAATAATAATATGTCTGTATTGTATTCAAGTCGTTTATCTCGCTCTCCGAGGCCGTGGGTTCGTGTGAGGACTTCGTAATTCGGTTCACGAATGTAATTTCTTCAGAGACAACTGGGGGTCGTCGCTGAAGCTGCGGACATTGTGGGTGGGTGAGCTCGCTCGTGTTGAACTCAAGTATAGTCTATACACGTGCTACTACTTCTCGTGCAATGGTATTGAGTGTGGATTAGCTTTCCCTAATACCAGAGTCCCTCGCCATCAGGCGAATCCACTCTGAAGTACTTGTAATTTACTTCCCTAATGTCAAGGACGCCGGTCTCTCTGGCCGAGGGGTCACAACACTTTCTTCGTAATCCCGTTTATCACGCAGTCTCGTAGCGGACGAGAGCTGGAAGCGGTTCGACCCCCGCTGGGGACTTGCGGGATAACTGAGCCGGTCGCTCAGAAAGCAACGGCAAACTACTGAGCGTAATCTTGCCAAGAAATCAACAGACAGCTGAAAGATGCTGCTGTTGACAGCGATGTCCTGTAAAGGATATGCGGGGGGGGGGGGGGGGGGGGGGGGGGGGGGGGGGGGGGGGGGCGGAAATGTCAAGGACGAGAAGTCATTTTGTTGTGTACTTTGTGCAATTAAGTCGATCCCCTTGTCTGCACATATTTTAACACTATTTTGAAAACCTATTATGAATTATATCAATTAATTGTAAATTAGGAAGCCGACATATTGGCAAAGGAAGGTGAATGACAACCATAGCCTGATATAGACATAACCTATGGTGAGATTTATACGAAGCAAAATATAGAATCAAATGGAAATCAGAGCATCCAGGTCACCAGAAAGATGATTGCATATCAATAACATTACCGAGGAGAACTTGTATCAGTCTTCCTGCAGAGCACAGGACACACTAGGCTGAAATATCACATGTTTAATAAACTAAAGATAGGAGATACTGATACATGTAATTGTGGAACTGGTAACTTATCAGCTAAACAGTTGCAAAAATTTGTTGCAGGAGCGTCCAACATTTGTTGGAGGAGCGTCCAACAGTTGTTGCTGAAGCGTCCAACATTTGTTGCAGAAGCGTCCAAAATTTGTTGCAGGAGCGTCCAACATTTGTTGGAGGAGCGTCCAACAGTTGTTGCTGGAGCGTCCAACATTTGTTGCAGGAGCGTCCAACATTTGTTGCAAGAGTGTCAAACAGTTGGTGCTGGAGCGTCCAACATTTGTTGCAGAAGCGTCCAAAATTTGTTGCAGGAGCGTCCAACATTTGTTGGAGTAGCGTCCAACAGTTGTTGCTGGAGTGTCCAACATTTGTTGCAGGAGCGTCCAACATTTGTTGCAGGAGTGTCAAACAGTTGTTGCTGGAGCGTCCAACATTTGTTGCAGGAGCGTCCAACATTTGAAGCATAGGTGTCAAACATATATAGAACAGAGAAAAATTTGGACTACACCCAATAAATTTGAGGACAAGCTTGATGGAGATGTCAACAAGCTCACGTTGATTGCTGCCATCTTTGAATGCATTCATACTGATGTCTCAAGTCGTGCGAAGAAGAAAACGCAGAAGAACAAGAATTATATTAAAATATATTGAAATAAATGTCTTTAAGCCATATTCGCTGATGATCCTGTGCAACGGAGACGTGGAAAAGCTTTACACCTAGCAGTTAAATATACAACCTGATAGTTTTTCGTAAAATGTTTGAGGGTCTAGATGGAAACACTCTTGGTCCAACAGTCCACCAGCGTGTGGATGGATACCCTCTGGAAAAGTGTTTGGGTATGGCCTTAAACCACTTGTGCACCGCCTCCATTACCACGCTGTCATCTGCAAACAACTGACTCCGCAAATATTCTTTCAAGGGTCCAAACATGTCCGATTTCGCCAATTCTGGACTGTATGCTGGATATTTTGAGACCTCAAATTTCAGAGCACGTAGTATATCCACTGTATGCGTAGCCGTATGAGGGTGGATTTTGTTGTGCAGAAAAAATGCAAGGTTCATCAGTGACGGTTTATCTTTGTCACACAACTCAGTTGGTCCGCCTCGTGATGTTTCCGTTTTGGGAAAATGTCCGTTGAGAAATCGGGCAGTCGGGGGAAGAAAATTACTAGTCAAAGGGAAAGAACCAGTAATTTGAGTCAACCCGATCCAGAACCGTTGCTCGCCCTTTAAGAAGATTCCAGCACTTGGGTGGCGGAACAGGTTTTCGGACACTACGGACTGCGCATGTCTGACGCAAGCGCAGTCGATTGTCCCGGAACAAAGGATCAGTTGGAGACGAAGGTTGCTGGCAGGCAGTCGACATTTTGGCCCAGTGCTAAGCTATAAAGAGCGGTACGCCGTGTCTTGATGAGGGTTGAAGACCTCTGACATCATGTCCAGTTGCAGTGACAACGCTTCTCTTATCCACTGTCGTGCTGTTTGTGTGAAGGTATGTGTACAGTCTTTTTTTCTTAACTAGTGCGGTGTCGGTAATTCGAATTATGAGATTTCGCTAACGCGTGTACTGACCGTCGCGAGGAAGGAGGTCACGTGTGAACATTGGTAAGGTTGTGTTTTACGACTGTAAATTAAGCCTGTGGCAAACGCGTGTTTACCAGCATTGTATTGCTAAGATATTTCGTAAGTTAGCAGCGCGCGGCTTATTTACAGCCCCTGTAGATTGGGAAAATCGGGTTCAGGGAAGCGAGACCTGTAATTTGAGTTCACACATGGCCAACTTTATAACCTCGAGCGTCTGCGTGGCCGGCGTGGCCGAACCGTTACCCACAGCGCTATCGGAAGTAGATTAAGCAGTCGCTTCGGATACATCGAGTTATATATCGATGAACTCGGGCTAGTGCATCGAGTCGAATGCACCGGTCGGCCGAAACCTCTGAGGTCGTTTCAAGGTCGTACAGGGAGTCGAACATCGGGTCACATAGAGGGGCGACCACTGGCTTTCTTCTTGGCTTTCCTCACATCTGTACTTTAATTAGTTTCCCTCAATGGAATACCAGCTTAATATATAGTGGATTCCTGAGAGGGTGATAAAGGGAGAAGGGACCGTTGCGACAGAATTGTTCATATTGAACTTGACACCGTTCTATATGCCTCAACCTGGGACAGGGAGGGGGGAACGGGGTGTGGATTTCTGCTACAGGGGGATCACCCTGTATATTTAATTTGATCTAATGGATTGTACCTACGGCCTGGGACGACATCAGCCTTGGCGGATAACCGGAAGGGGTTGAGGAAGTACTGTCATCGGCCCTCTTTCAGGGCCTTCAGTCTATAAGTACAACTAACTCACTAACCGTATATGTTATCTAGCAATGTTTCAGCATAGACCCAGCTCTCAGACACCGACCTTGGCCCAGCCCTCTGTTCATCTGGGAAAGAGGATGCAGGTGGACAGCTGCCGCGTTAGTTATAGGTCCAGTCTGTCCTCGACCGTTCGAGCAGCCAATGAAAGAGTGCGGCCCTTATGGGAAGGGTCCACACGTCTGAGTACGAGGGACCTAATTGTATCTGCTGTGGGTGAGTCTGATTCATGGTGCTATCACTGAGTGTTATCCTCCACAGGTTCTACCTTGATGAGAGCAGAGCGACGATCTGGGGACGAGTCCAGTGATCCGGACTATGGCGAGAGCCGGTGTTAGCAGCTTGTAAGTCCACCAGCACAGCGAGAGGTACTTACCATCGAGAGTTACGTCTCAGTATGGGCTCCGGCTAACTCATCGCCCACTCCACGTCTGATATCCCAGGTTGTTCGCCATGACAGCACCCTATTGCCTTGTTCGTTACTTCACCAGGCAAGTATCTGGATGTTGTTAGTGTCCCAGTTGTGAGCCTGACTGACTGCCTTCATGCCAGCTAGCTATGATGTCTTCGCTACCAAGTGCCTGGTACCATGTGGTGCATGATATTGTGGAAGAACTATTTTCTACTTTGAACTCTATCTACAGTGCCACGTTTCAGCGAGGGAGGTATCTGTGCTGTGATATCTGCGCTATGAGTCGGATGATCTGCGCGGGTTGCATAGACAGTTGGGACTGCTACTACCATTGAGTGAGAGATCACCCTCTCGCTATACCCGCAGTACCATCGATACTTCCAGACGCTTCAGAGGTGTGTCCTAGTTCCTCAGCCACCCGAGAGACAGTATTTGTCCTTACCCTAGTGTGGTCCAGACTTCAGGGACGTCATCCACCGGAGGACCCAAGTACCAGTGAGTCGAATCGCAAGCCATCCTGTTTAAGTGGAGAAACCTATACCTGGCTTGAGGCCTGATATACTTGGTGAGCGTGTCCGACTTACCCGATAGTGTGAGACTTGAGGCCCTGACGATGCTGACACTTTCTCTGGGAGCTGCTCGAACCTTGCCACGTCTTATCTCTCATAGATTCTGCAAGGCCTATCTCGGAATCATCATTATCATTCTCATTCATCTTGTATAATACACCATATTGTTAACATAGTTAGCTGCCTGAGTTGGGTCATGAGTTCAGGACGAGGTTTTAAAGGGGTAACGTCCCTTGGTTGAGAGTGAGGGAGATAGTGATCCAAGGGCTGAAGGGGTTTTGTGGACTGAGGTCACATATGTCCCAGGGCTAAAGGCATCCCGTTGTTAAAGTGTGATAGCAGGTTCCCCTCACCTCAGTGAGTGCTGTGACAATCTTCTATTTTGAAATCTGTCTAACCATTCATAGACTATCCCCTGATTCAAACAACCGTATCCCTTCTGAACCATCATTCTTCTATATATTTCACAAGGTTCCACATCCTCTAACCACGAAAAGAATAACCCATCGTTGGTCTTCCAGGGTGCAAGTCGATACTGGGGCACCCATTTTGTAAATGCTAATGCAAATGCGCAAACGTCTCAATCCCCGCGACTCGTACATGGGGTATTGCTTAAGCGCCTATTTTTGTCCTGAAATACGATTTTCCGTTATCCAAACCCTCCCATGCACTTTATAATACAATACCTCTTACTTAATGACTCACATCACAAAATGCGAATAAAACAACATACAGATATCTCTATATAGTACGCAATGGGTTCCCCTGTAGACTGCAGCCTACTCCTGAAAGCTACAGCGTCCAAAAGTTTGTGTGCTTAGTTCGACAGAATACTTCAGCTTGAGAAGCGCTTCCAAAGATAGACCCAATGAACACCAGAAGAGAAAAACAGCCGTAGAAAATGTGAAAGGATTAGGCGTAAGACCATCCCAACAGAAGAGGGTGAGAAATGAAATTGGTGGAACTGCAGTAAAACAGTGAACTTGCATTGAGTAAATTGATTTGATCAGCCTTACAATAATACAATCACAAGCGACATAATGACTATGCGGCTAGAACAGTGGTTCTCTACTTGTGGGGAATTCCCCCACCCCCCCCCACCCCCAGGGGGGAATTTTTGTGTTTCCAGGGGAGGATTGAAGATCATTTCAAGATCGCGTTAATACAAGAACCGATTACTTGATATTGCTTTTCCCTTCATACTTTACAGTTATGCACGTCTCATCCTTCTAAAATTCATTTTATAAAGTAAGTAGACCCACAAATCACGTTTTATGTGGATGTCTAGACCTGTTTTAACATATTTACATTCCATTTTTACATATACTGTGTAGGGGTGGGAGATTTTTAGGTAGGAAATATGAAAGGGGGGGGGGGAATGACGTTCTGAAAATATGGTGAAGGGGGGCACGGGCCAAATGTTTGATAGGAAGGGGGGGGGGGGAATAACGTTCTTAAAATATGGTGAAGGGGGCACTGGCCAAAAAAGGTTGAGAACCACTGGGCTAGAACTTTCGTCAGCATATCAGCAACAAAACACACTGGTAATGTAACATAAAACATATGCAGATGTTACTTAGCTGAAGTATATCTGTCATCAGAGTAGGCCGTGGTCAGCGTGGCTCTAAATTTGATGTGTACACTCGACGAATGATCCATTTCCAGTCCTATTGTATTGGCGGATATGCATAAGCTAAGTTGATAATCTTCATCATTAAATGACTTGCTCGCTGGCTTAGGTGTTCATATCTCTACAGATCGCGGTCTTTGGTGTTCGGGATCAACTCTGTTGATGACATTCCCCCATGCCACCGTCTCATTCCATCCTGCATGGTTTCTCTTGGACTGCCTCTGCCTCTTTTCCTATTGATCTTCTGACTGACAAGCTAAGTTACTGTTTAATATTTTTTTTTATACGTTAGTTGTATTAGTGAAAATTTGTTGTCTGTGTGCTCCAGCCACAACGTCCATTCTGTTGGCTGTGATTATGTTGTTGTAGAGCTGACTAGTTATACTTCTTGTTTTCGCTGATTTGCCCAACAGAGGTAGAGGAGGAAGGAGCAGAGAAAGAAGAAGCAGATGAAGAAAAAGAAGACAATGATGATGAAGAAGAGGAGGAGAAAGAGGAGGAGAAAAATAAAAAAAAGTGTGGACAGTGTGTAGTGGTAATCTTTCAGTGTGTACTCAGGATATGGGTCGTTACACACTGCTTCAGTATTAAAGATTAGAGTTCTAGTTCTTGTAGCTTGAACCACAAACACACATTCAGTTAGTTATTGACACACGCGAGATAACACATTTAGATAAGGTAGTGGTATTTCGCAAGAAACCACATGTCTCGAACCAGTCTGGCTGCTCTATGTGTCCCGAGCACAATTATTATCTTGTGTCCTCTGTCGACTATACAAACATTGTTACATCACACACATACAGAAGCAATGTGAATTGCAAACAGTTAGATATATTTAGCTCCTGCGAAAAGAAGAGACTTGCCTGTCACAGTCTTGCTTTACTCGGAATCAGGCAACGTCATCCGTACCTCAAATATAACTTCAGCTCGTACAGATGTTTTACACGGATTTTATTTCAGGCAAGCCTGACAATCATACAAGGCGTTATTTGCCTGTCACATCAATCCAATGATCGTCACTCGTCACACAATATATATCATCAAACATGCTCTCTCTCTCTCTCTCTCTCTCTCTCTCTCTCTCTCTCTCTCTCTCTCTCTCTCTCTCTCTCTAATATCGCATGCGTTCACAACAATAGATAATGGCTTCAGAACAACACTACGTCCAGTCGGAAAGTCTAGTCCCTGTCTGAAGCAGCTCAGTCGGTCGCTTGCCTACGTGGTCAAAATCCCTCGTGCGGTCAGCAACTCTGCGTGCTGTTCTGTTTGCACGTAGTACTGTTGTCTTAGTACTAGTTACCCTCTAAAGTTCTATTATAGTTTTACGTCGTCACGGTATTCCCCCGTGACCTAATGTACCCATCCCCTGTTCTCGGGGTTGGTCCCTCTGTTGTCCTAAATATGACACGTGAGTGTCCCCACCCGAGTCTGGTCTTATAACTGTCCTTACAGTCCTAGCTTGGGTGCTGTCTCTATTCTTTCTGTCTATACCTTTATAGAGGTCCTGTCTCTCTGTCCTCTTAGTCCTTGCCCCTCTTCTGTCACTAGTCTGTCCTACTGGAATCTAACACCTTGACAATACTAAACACAGACACAATGTACATACCTTACAAAAACCTCCATCATAAACAGGTGAAACCAAAGTGTGACTTATCCAAAATCAGAAACAATCAATAAGTATATAAACATGAAATAATAAAATAAACAAATAAAAAATAAGTATCATAGGACACAAAGTACAAAGGACGGCATCAGTTTCGATTCAAAGAATCTGTGTCAAGGACAGGACAACACAAATAGATAAAAAACGAAAGAAAACAAAAATAAAATAAAATAGACCCTACTACTAGGTTCCCATGAGGGAGCAGAAATGGTGGTTCAAACCGGTTTTCAGAGGCGCTCTGTTTGCTACAACGTTTACATATAGTTAAGCTGCCAGATAGGATGTGTGTTGCCAAAGATGTGTAAACAGTCCGATATGAATATATAGAGCTGTGTTGACAGTTAGGTATGGATATATAAAGGGAGGACAGCCCTAGTTACAACAATGTAAACAGTTAGATATGAATATGCAGAGGTGTGTAAACAATTAGATATTAATATATAGGGGGAAGATAGCATAGCTATACAGTAGCGTCCGCAACAATATTGATTCCAGCTGGGTGGAAGCATCCCAGAGAGATTATTTATTAGCTTTCAATTTTAAACCGAATGGAGCTGTTGGTGAAGCAAGGTTTCAATGCAGTGACACATAAATCGTCGACTCCATTGTGTTTAGAAGAATTAAAATGGTTGGGGACAGGTTTGTCAGCGTCATGAGTAATATCCCTAAGGTGTTCCCTAAAGCGATCGGCAAGGCATCTGCCAATTTGGCCAATATATTTTATGTCACATCGTTTGCAGATGATAACATATATAAGGTTGCGGGATATGCAAGTGAAAGAATTCTTCAAGGAGAAGGTGTCTAGGGGGAATGTAATCGCCGGTGCCTGAAGAACGTGTGGGCATGTCAGACAATTTTTACGGTGGCATTTAAATGTACCCACAGATGAAGTATTTGTGGCGAGGCGACTATGAACAAGGTGGTCCCCGAGGCTCTTGTTACGGCGGAAAATTACCATAGGGCCGCAAGAGAACACCGTACGAGTGGTTGGGTCGGATCTCAGGATAGACCAGTGTCGGGGAAAAATATGCTTCATGGTATGGGCATGTGGATGACATGTGAGGATAAGTTTGGGTTAATTGTTAGGAGGTCTCTTTTTCTTGACAAGGGACATTTCACGCGAGACTTGCGTTATGCGGCAGAAAGCTGTGGACAGAATGTGCTCCGGTAGGCCGGTCTGCGGAAAAAGTCGAGCATTTCATGGGCTTTCTCGAGGAAGTCAATATCATCCTGACAGATACGACGAAGACGGTGTAGCTGGGAATATTGGATGTAATCTTTGCAGCTTTTTGGGTGGGATGAACTGTATAGGTGGAAACTGTGAGCATCCGTAGGTTTGTAGTACACGGAGGTCATGAGGCATGTAGGATTTATTTTAATTGTGGCGTCAAGGAAATTGACTGAAGTGGTAGAAATTTATGTGGTAAATTTGATCAACGGATGGAAATTCTGGACATAATTGATGAAGCGGTTTTGTTCCGCCTCTGTCATGTCAGTGAGGCCGACGCCGTCATCAGTACAGCGTCGGTAAAAGGAAGGAAGAAGACCGTTATAGCTGAGTTCAATTTGGTGTTCCAAATGTTCCATAAATAAACACGCGTACCTGGGTCCCATTTTCGTGCCTATGTCGACACCGCTGATTTGTTCAAAGTAGTGGCGATTGAACTCAAAGGAATTATTTGTGAGGGCCAATTCAGCGAGTCTCAAATTTACGAATAGGGATGGCTTGATCTATGCGTTGATCCAGAAAGAATTGTAGCGCTGTGAGGCCATCAGCATGAGAAATGGAGGTATAGAGAGAGCATCTGTATGTGTTCCCAGGAGTCAGTTGGAAGAGTTGAATGAAAGTAACACATGCGTTGTATCTTTGATGTATGACGGAAGATTCGCAACTAGAGGTTGGAAAATCCTGTCAAGGAACGCTGAGTTCAGTTCAGTCGGGCATGAGCAGGCGGAAACAATCCAGGATTGTTTAGCTTGTTTATTTAGGGCAGCGTGTAGAGGGTGGGTTTGCCCAGGTTAGAGTCATGGATATGAAGTGAAGAGACACTGTATCTGCCAAGTGGCGAGTCAGGATGAATGACGTAATAGATAAGTATGAGAAGAAATCTCGAACAGATAGATTGAAAAAGTATCCAAGTGACGTGAGAAGGTAGAAAACATCACAGGGTTAGTTTAGCAACAACAGACATACCTTGGGCTGACAGCTAGGAAGGCAGCACGATTCTATGCACGGAAATAAGTTTAGTTACAAACTGGCAGGACATCGCACTGATGGATAATGAATACGGGATGGAAGAGCTAGATTGCTAAGGCACGATTCATCTTAGCTAGAAATGACGGATAGATGCAAATGCATAAACTGGGACTTGGAAATCATAGCAAGGTGACATAGAGGTCACTAGAAGCTGACTAGAAGTGCCGAGACATTATATCAGCAGTTGTAGAATATGTTCTCTTGTGGGATAATTATGTATATTATTTCAATACTGTCCCGCCTGGCTGAACAGGCACGGTATTCTGAGAATTAGTAATAGTATTCAATCAGCAGTTGTAGAATAGGTTCTCTTGTGCGATAATTATGTATATTATTTCAATACTGTCCCGCCTGGCTGAACAGGCACGGTATTCTGAGAATTAGTAATAGTATTCAATCAGCAGTTGTAGAATAGGTTCTCTTGTGCGATAATTATGTATATTATTTCAATACTGTCCCGCCTGGCTGAACAGGCACGGTATTCTGAGAATTAGTAATAGTACTCTTGCTACAATTGATATGTGGGCACAAGCTTGAACCCAAGCAATAAATGTCACCATAACTGAGATGTCTACTGGCTTTGAGTTATCTATCAATGTTGGCGCAGTGCTTCCATAATTCTGTTCAAACGGTTCTACCTTGGACAATGAGTCGTTTTGCTGACGTTGATTGTTATATCTTTATACACCGTCTGACAGTATCGTAATGCATTCTCAAGTATGAACTGTTTGATAGTGTCACGAATCTTCCGGTTATAAGAGAGAGTGGGGTCTTCGGCACAGGGGAGAATAATTATTAGGTTTATTAAGTTGGAACATGACTTCCTCGATACATAGATCTTTACGCCAAACCACCACCTTTATCCACAGGTTTGATGGCTATGTTCTGTCGGCGCTGTAGTTGGGATCAGGCACTCCATTCTGGATGAGATAGATTGGAGCGTTTTAGGCGAGGGAAAGAAATTTGCTTAATGTCTTGGAGTGTGTTTGCTATGTATAGGTCAAGCACGTTGGGGACTCCGGAAGGTGGAGTCCATGTAGAACGGGATTGAAGATTGAAGATTGGAAAATGTCAGGGGATTGTGTGGTAGGAATGGGGACAGGCTTACCTCTATGGTGACATTTAAGGCGTAGTCGTCTGTGGAAGTTGGAAACGTCTTCCAAGATAGCATGGCTGTCCATACGTGGGCGTAGAGGGACAAAACTGAGACCTTTACCTAAAACAGCATGTTCTTTGGGAGACAGCGACATGTCAGAGAAGCAATGGCTGACTACCTTCTTACAGAAACTATAACAGTTGAAGACATAATGGAAAACATAAACATAGAACAAATGATCCGTTGGTGAGATTCCATTTTACAAGAGAATCTTATGTACACTATGGGGAAGAGTGTGAAACTAGGAATAGTACTAGCAATTGTAAAGATGGAAATCCTCCAGACAACCTTGCCAAGAACGGATCCTGCATCCAACTTAAAAGAATAGAAATAGGAGCATGGGATGTGAGTACTTTTAATGAAGAGAAATACCATATAATTATCTTATTATTATTATTATTATTATTATTATTATTATTATTATTATTATTATTCATTCCATGTGGCATTAGTGATCACGTCTGTCCACGGCCTTCTGTCCAGCATCTTCCATCTCGATCTCCCCCTGCATTTCCTCCACTTCACGTTTCCCCATTGTTACATTGGACTCAATTTACCATTCTCATGACATGCTCACAAAATGTGGTCTATCTTCTGATGTGAGTAACCAGTTCTTTTGCGAGTTAGATTCTGTCTAGATATCGTCATTACTCATTTTATCTGTAAATTGTGTCCTCATCATTCTTCTATAAAACCACATCTCCACAGCTTTCGTGTGATTCCTTACTAGTCTGCTAATTGTCCATTATTTGCTTCCATACATCAGGATTAGATCTATATAGGTCTTAAGAACTCTTTTTCTGACTTCGATTCACAAAGCTATTTTGCAGAGAATATTCCCGTGTGAAAAAAACCAGC
>JACEFZ010012605.1:0-83771 GCA_014155875.1 Cepaea nemoralis | reverse complement strand
TCATAAATTTAAGTTACGTTGCACTGCTTTGTCAAGCCTGTGGCTCAGTACATCCGATTTCGACAAGCATTTATTCGGGATGCTTTCCCTAGCCTTTGACTGTCCCCAGTCTACCTACAAGGCAGCAGGTTTTACGATGCACTGCTTTGTCAAGCCTGTGGCTCAGTACATCCGATTTCGACAAGCATGTATTCGGGATGCTTTCCCTAGCCTTTGACTGTCCCCAGTCTACCTACAAGGCAGCAGGTTTTACGTTGCACTGCTTTGTCAAGCCTGTGGCTCAGTACATCCGATTTTGACAAGCATGTATTCAGGTGCTTTCCCTAGCCTTTGACTGTCCCCAGTCTACCTACAAGGCAGCAGGTTTGTGTGTCTCTTCGTCTGGTCCCTCTCCCTTGACCTGTCCGACATGGGTGGCCCTACCAGTAGCTGTGCTACCGTCGGCATAACTCTTGGGGTCATTGGGACGCACAAGCCCCTCTACCTCGTCACGGTGGACACACAGCAGAGGGGCTAATAATACAAACAATATGCGCCATGCAGATGACCCAGTATTGGTGGGGGATAATGCAAAAGTTCTACAGCAATTGTTGGACATTGTAGTAACAGAGAGTGCCAAGAAAGGACTCACCTCGAATATCACGAAAACAGTAACAATGGTGATATCAAAGAAAAAAATGACACCAAAATGTGAAATGGCAATAGAAGGAAAAATTCTTAACTAAATGGATAATTTTAAATCCCCAGGGGCATTTATAACATCAGATGGAAGATGCACAACAGTGATTAAGAGCAGAATACGGCAAACAAAAGCTGGATTTCAGAAAATGAAGAGTGTCATTTGCAATAAATCACTATAATTGAATGTAAGAAAGAGTGTGCTATAGTGCTATATAGAACCAGTTTTGATGTATGACTGTGAATCTTCAAATGTATATGAACAAATTAGGAACAGGCTGGAAGCAACAGAGATGTGGTTCCTGAGACGAATGTTGCGAATTCCTTGGACTGCCAAAGTAACTAACAACGATTGCTTGAAACAGGCTAATGAAACTAGAACATTATCTACAATAATAAGAAAGAGACAAACAGCTTTCCTTGGTCAAGCGATAAGAAGAGAGGCATTGGAGAACATCGTGACAACTGGAAAAATCGAGGGGAAGAGAGGCAGAGGTAGACCAAGAGAAATGATGATGGATGGATTGAGACGGTGGCATGGAGGAATATCACCAGCAGAGTTGATCCAGAAAACTAAGGACCGAGATCTGTGGAGAGTCATGAACGCCTACGCCAGCTGGCATGGCACTTGATCATGATGATATTCACACAATTCCAATGTTTCCAATACCAAACTTGGACATTATCCAAATCTGTGTTTTTCCCCTCGCGTATCCCGTTTACAGGACATCGGTGTCAAAACCAGCATTTTACTGATGTTGTTGAAACTTCTTGGCAAGTTTACGTTCAGTAGTTTGCCTTTGCTTTATAAACGACTGGCTCCCATACCAACACGTTAAAACCCAGCGCGATGCGGTCTGCTGCCAAACAATTCGAAGATGTGTTTCGAACGCAGGTAAACTGGCTCACGAATCACATCCGCAAGCCCTTAGCCACGGAGACCGACTTATCCAAATCACACTTGCGAAAAATCAATATCTGCGAGATGAGATGCTTGAGGGATTATACCAAGTTAACTATAGGAGATTGAATAAGAAATGCTGTTATCAAACAGACGGTGGGATCAACACCGTGTGCGACATATTGAAATACAGAAGATCATATGGTTTGGTATCTGGTTAAAATGCAACACCATCAACTACCAGCACTGGCCTCACATCAAAGACGATCGGCAACAAGAGCAACAGGACGCCCGAGAAGAAAATGGATTAACGACATCAAAGACATTGAATAATCACATGGAATGACACTATCCAGTGTCACTCTTCGGGCGCTGGAGCGACATTTATTCCTACCAATGACGCTTGAGGAAAAAGTGGAAGATGATGATGATAATTATTCATATTGACATTACGTATATAATATCTGTCACGCTGTATTTCTCATTCTAGTCAGTTATATTGCTCCGTCACTCCTTTCAAGGTTATAGACAATATACGAATGAAACTTGGTTATTTGATATGTCAAGATTAAGCCACTTGTCAAACAGTACACAATGTATTCGTCGTTATCATGTGACTCATCAGCCATTTATTCGACCATTATTTACTCGTTATCGATATGAAACCTGTTTCCAAGGCAGTTAATATGTCCCTGTACATCGCAGTATGAAATGCCCTTCTCCACGCTGACCCTTACCCACTGGTCTCCTGGCAGGAAGTTCGGGGCTTTCCTTGTTGTAATTCCCAGCTCACTTAACATCTAGCTATCATAGTCGTCAACCAACACACGTAGCATCATACGTGGCTTTCATAAACCCTGGTAATAGGGAAAGTTAATCTACACGCGCCGGTCTCCCTGGCCAATGTGTTAATGGCATTGTTCATAATCCCGTATATCCACGTAGGGAAAACAGCTGCTGCGAGAATCGACAGCGGTTCGCACCGCGCAGGTAACTTACGGGGTATGTGAGCCGGTCGTTCAGAAAGCAATGGCAAACTACTGAACGTAAAACTTGCCTAGTACATTAACAGCAGCTGAAAAATGCTGGTATTGACTGCAACGTCCTGTAAGGGATATGCAACATTAACAAATAAAAAAATAAAAATCTACACGCAAAATTCAGTCCAGTTCACTAGAAGTAGTAACATGTGTAATGGAATACGCTTGAGTTCAAAGCCAGCGAAGGGAAAATATACATAAATAAACCCTCTTCTATATCATTGGGTACCTATATGTCTGCAAGTGATGTATACAATATTGTTATGTTAGGATGACACTAAATACTTGTGTTTGGGAGTGGTTATGTTTATAAAGAGAGAATGCAGCGAAAGGGTGAGGAGCGACAGTCACATGGACAAGGAAACAGAGACAGGGAGATAAGAGAGAGAGAGAGAGAGAGAGAGAGAGAGAGAGAGAGAGAGAGGCATGGAGATAAAAGAGAGAGACACCGAGAGCGCTAGAGAGACTATATATGTATGTAAATACTTTTTTTGTGTGTGTGTGCTCGCTTGCTTTGTATTCAAGCGTATTCCGTACACACTATTTATAGTAGTGATGGACTGAATTTTGAGTGTGGATTAGCTCTCTATATTAACACTGTCACCCGCCATCAGGCGAACCCACTCCGATTTCAGAGGTAAATGAAATTTACGTCCCAAAGTCAAGGACGACAGGTCAACATTTTAGCCCAGCTGTCCGATGTAGGGGTTGTACCGCTTACCTCGGCATCAGCACAACGGATGTTTCTTCTTCTTATTCTTCTTCTTCTTCTTCTTCTTCTTCTTCTTCTTCTTCTTCTTCTTCTTCTTCTGCGTTCATCCAGAGTTTTTTTTTTCTTCCCGGACGTGATTGTGTTGTGCCTGTTTACAGCAGAGCTGCGTTCTTGCGCCGTTAGGCCGACACGTCCGACTTCAGCGGACATTTGTTGACTGGGTTAACCTTCCCGGAGCAACGGATGTTTAAGAACATGCGTTCTTACCCATTCGGCCAAGCTGACCTGCTACACACACAGATTATATATATATATATATATATATATATATATATATATATATATATATATATATATATAGAGAGAGAGAGAGAGAGAGAGAGAGAGAGAGAGAGAGAGAGAGGACAGAGAGGCTGGGGTTGGGGTGGGGAGTTAAGCAAAACAATTATTCCACTACTAGCTAATGCCAAAGAAACATAGACATCCCATTAAGAAGTTGGTCATAGCCTTTACATGTTCGTATTCACTTAGCTTCATGTATTTGACCAGCAGTAATTAACATAACTAGTTTGACATTATGTTTCTGACCGTACGTCCGCCTGACCTTTCACTGGACTAGGGACGATTATTGCGCTCAGCCATAAGATAGGCTTACTGCTGTTCATTTTAGTTTAGGTAGATGTTGAGTGGGAGCTTCGGAAGCCTAGTGGCTAGACAATCGCACGCCTGCCGACTTGGAGGTCGCGGATTTTCTTCTTCTTCTGCGTTCATCCAGAATGTTTTTTCTTCTTCAGATGTAATTGCGATGTGCCAAGTTTATATGCGCCCTTAGACCGATGCATCCGACTTCTGCGGGTCTTTGTTGACCGGGTTAACCTTCCCTGGAGTCATGGATTCGATCCACAGCTGATCATATTTATTTAAAAAATGTTTAAAAGGCAAGATGATGGACTTCATTGCACCAAGTTTCATCCCATGTGGCCCGGGATCTTTCCCGATGGTGGCCTGCAGAAAGCATGGCAGAAAGCACGAACTCCGTAGCTCCGGCGACAATCCCACGCTCAGGAGTCTCCGACAAAATGTCATTCGTGAAGCGAACGAAGGTATGGAATGGTGGATGTCCTTGACTGCTAACAGATCCATCGTAGTACCTCAGCAACTCAGGGTGCGGTTATGGGATTTGAGGCGATGCCGGTAACATGACACATGATCGTATTTCGGTGTAATGACGGTGGAATAAAAGCATTCCGGGACAGACACATATTTTCAACTGGAAGCAACCTCAGTCCTGGGCTGTGAAAACAAATAATCACAAGGCTTTGAACGATTGATTCTATCAACACAAAAACAGATTAAAAGGATTTTGAAGCTTTTGTGATATTGTGTTATCACAGGATGAAAAGAGTAATCTGGAAAAAAAAAAACAAGAGATCAAATGAACACATTCTTAAAGGGAGTCGGGATAACATAGGCAACTACTGAAACTGTTGCCATGACCTGGGGACACTATCCGACAAGGAAGACTATTACTGAAGAAAATGATGGGAAAAATCCAGGGCAAGAGAACACTAGAATGTCCAAAACATAACTATATCAGACAGACATACAACAGCATCGAATTTCGGAAAAAGTAAAACTGAAGAGAATCCTTGAGAATGGAGTAAACGAATGAACGAAACAACTGTTTAACATTCTGCCCGACTTATCTGCCCCCTTTCATGTATTATTACATGCATATGTCTCTTATAAGGTTAATTTTAGGCAACAACAACCACATTTGTGCATTTCATGCTTCTGGAAAATAAACATAAGTTATTACTACACAACGCATTCATACTTATTACTGACACGGCAATTGTAGACAAAGGATAATGTTGTCAGATGTCCCGGTTTTCCGGGACAATCCCGCTTTTTAAATGTTATATTTCACTGTCCTACAAAAACAAAAAACCTATTTCCCGTTGTTTCCTGTCAAATTAAAAATTTAATTATATCGAACTTTTTCTCGATTTTCATTTGGTAGAACTGTTTAACCCGTGGCATAGATTAAAGAGCAGAATTTCTCAAACAGGCGCTGCATTTCAGAAAATGAAAACGGTATCTTATGCAACAATTCACTTTCATTTAATGTCAGAAAGAGAGTACTGACATTTTATATACAACCTATTTTGCTGTATGGGAGTGAATCATGGAACGTGCATGAACAGATGAGGAAGAGCTTGAAAGCAACGGAAATGTAGTCCCTGAGACGAATGTTGCAAATACTGTTGACTGCCAGATTAACTAATGGCGATTGCCTGAAAGAGACTATTGAAAGCAGAATATTGTAGACAACTATCTGAAAGAGGCAAACAACGTTATTTGTTCATATAATAATAAGAGAGACATTTGAAAACATCGTGACAATTGGAAACATCAGTTGGAGAAGAAACAGAGGCAGGCCGAGATAAATGATGCTGGAAGGACTGACTAAGACGGTGGCATGGAGGAATATCAACATAGTTGATAAAAAACACAAAGGATTGAGATCTGTGAAGAGTCATAACCGCCTACAGCAGGTCAGCATGATCGAATGGGTAAGAACGCATGTTCTTAAACATTCGTTGTGCTGACGACGAGGTAAGCGGTTCAACCCCTACACCGGACAGCTGGACTAAAATGTGACTTGGGGATGTGAATTACAAGTACCGCTGAAGTCGGAGTGAGTTCGTCTGATGGCGAGGGACACTGTTAATAGGGAAAGCTAATCCACACGCAAAATTCAGTCCATCATTACTATAAATAATGTGTATGGACTACGCTTGAGTTCAAAGCGAGCGAGCGCAAAAAAAAAAAAAAAAACTAAAACGCATACGCCAACTGGCATTGTACATGATGAGTGACAATAATAATTTCTGTGACTTCTTTAATTCCGGTTTCTCAGTGACACGATGTCTCAACCCTAATAAGGGAGATATTTGCTACAGCAGACGGGAGAATGCTTAGTATACAACGATTTAATCTAGGCATGCAGTCTGTAGCAAAACAGTATTCAAATAGGTTGCGATTGTATGTAAACGGGTTGGTGGTGTCTTTAACTTGTGCAAGATTTATCCATAGCTGAGCTGCAAAGTACGCTAAGTCGTTTTGTATGAGTCTATCTTAGGCTTGGGGACATGACGTATGTTTAGCCTTTTCTGTTGTTTTGCATCATTTCTCAACAATGGCCACAGGTAATTTAAAGATCTTTGGTATAGGATTTTGTGAAATAGTATGGCCTTACTGAAAAGTAGGGTATGGACAGACTACTTCTACTCAAGCTTTAGACTGACTACCTACATTCTTCTTCTTCTTCTTCTTCTTCTTCTTCTTCTTCTTCTTCTTCTTCTTCTTCTTCTTCTTCTTCTTCTTCTTCTTCTTCTTCGTCTTCTTCTTCTTCTTCATCTTCTTCTTCTTCTTCTTCTTCTTCTTCTTCTTCTTCTTCTTCTTCTTCTTCTTCTTCTTCTTCTTCTTCTTCTTCTTCTTCTTCTTCTTCTTCTTCTTCTTCTTCTTCTTCTTCTTCTTCGTCTTCTTCTTCTTCTTCTTCTTCTTCTTCTTCTTCTTCTTCTGTCGTTCTCTTGAACTGTGTCTATACTTTCAATGTTGTCCCTTTTACGAATTCTTCTTCTTCTGCGTTCATCCGGTTTTTTTTCTTTCGGATGAGACTGCGTTGTGCCTGTTTACAACAGAGCCGCGTTCTTGCGCCGTTAGGCCGACACATCCGACTTCTGCGGGCATTTGTTGACTGGGTTAACCTTCCAGGGGGTTTCTTAGGACGTTTGAATCTCACTATTGTGGTGTTATCCCCCATCCTAGCTGGCCCATATAGAACAGCCAAAGACATCCTGGTCAACCCTCAAGGGAAGGCAGGGGCAGACCATGGGCATTCCCCGCCATCCAAGGAGGCTTCCATACTTGCAGAGCCATCACACAGCGCTCTGGTACTGGGCTCACCCAAGGAATCGTTACGTCCTGCACATGGCTGCTTAGCCTCACTTCTGTATATTGGGCCTTCCGTTCACCATAGGCTGTTCCTCCGGAAACCAGAAGAATGCAGTCTGCAGATGACATCCACACAGTGAGCTTTCGATTAAGACTTTCCACATAATGGATTTGCTATCCAAGCAATATTCCATTTCGTGCCACTAGGACACTTTTTCCACCATTTATGAAGCCCACACAGTGAGCTTTCGATTCGGACTTTTCACGTAATGGATTTGCTATCCAAGCAATATTCCATTTCGTGTCACTAGGACACTTTTCCCACCTTTTACGAAGCCCGCACAGTGAGCTTTTGATTCGGATTTTCCACGTAATGGATTTGCTATCCAAGCAATATTCCATTTCATGCCTCTGGGACGCTTTTGTAACCGACTTACGAATTCTACATTCTGCTAACAATGGAACCAAATCTGATGAATATTCTGCTACTAGCATGTCATTTATAGCATTATTGGCTGTCTGTGATCTACTAGGCTAGCTAACGTTCAGAAGTGTGCCATTGCTTTCTGAAAGACCGATGCCTATACAATTATTACAAATTGCCACAAGACGATCTGCTTCCAAATCGCCTGGAGTGGATTTCGAACGCAGTATGCTGGATTACGAATTGCATTCCTTACCCCTACGTCGCAGCCTCCGCTGGATATAAGTCGTATCAGAAGACATTGATCTGTGGAGCTGGCAAACCACGGCGAGCTAGTACTATCGACAGAAGTTGCATAATCACTGCCAGTACTTAATGCCTGCCTAGAGCTCACACACTGTTATTACCTGTTCCAAGGTATGCATGTATTGCACCTTACAAAACACTAACAGTTCAAGGTAAGAGTCTATTGATGTTTCTGCTTGTTATAAAAACCTCAGGTATGTCACTCCCCCCACCCCCCCCCCCTTTTTCCTCACAACCGTGCAAGAATTACTCAAGTTACCCGTGTATTGATACAGATTATACCGCATTACCTAAGCAAGCTTGGCGGGTGTTTGAATAATATAAGTTATGCAATCCTTGAAGGAAACAGAAACGCGGGTACTTGCAGAGAAGGGAAAGAAGAATGTTCTTTCATGAAACATTATGAACTAGCATTATTTATAAAACAAGGTAACACATTTTACTAATTCTAAAATAAACAAGGCATCGCCTAATGCTTTTTGATTCGCCATGTCTAGCGGAAAAGTTTCTCAAGGTGAACACAGCACAGTTTTTCTTTATATCATTTGCATTGAAGGCGTACGATTAAATACAAGTACCGAAGATTTGGCGCGAGAATGGAGACGTGTTTTCAAGCATGTAATTTCTTTCGTAATTTTATATCCTGCATAGAATGCAGTAAATGAAACGAAATAATTTCCAAAACAGAACATCACTTCCTTTATTTATGCTGCCTAGGGCTGGGATAAATGTACCTACTTAACTTGCTATATTATTTCAATGAAAACTTATTGAATATATGCCTGCATGTCTGACTGTCTGTCTCTCTGTCTTTCTACGTGTTTATCTGGTCTATATCTATCTACCTACAGACCAAGCTCTCCGTCTTTCTACCTGTCTGTAGGTAAATCGGTCCGTCCATATACCCATCCATCTATCTCTCCACCTTCATCCTCTTTGGTGCATGTTACCATCAATGGCAGTAGTTTGCCATTGCTTTCTGAGCGGCCTGCTCAGTTATCCCGCAAGTCACCAGCGGGGGACGAACCGCTCTCAGTTCTCGCCAGCTAGGAGACTCTGCGTGATAAACGGGATTACGGAGCTATAAATCGCTTTAGCTAAGAGCCTACTCAAATAAAGCAAATACACAAGTATAGCACAGTACTCATATATGACAACACACAAATATAGCACAACACACAAATATAGTCCAACACACAACTATAGCACAACACACAAGTATGGCACAACACACAAGTATGGCACAACACACAAGTATGGCACAACACACAAGTATGGCATGTCAGACATATATAGCATATAACATATATAAAGTAGTAGCTACAGAACAAGTCTGTTTGACTCGTGGCATTAGCTGCAAGGCACTAATGCATTCGACAACTCTGATTGTGAACACCGTTAATAATAATAATAACAAGAAGAAGAAGAAGAAGAAGAAGAAGAAGAAGAAGAAGAAGAAGAAGAAGAAGAAGAAGAAGAAGAAGAAGAAGAAGAAGAAGAAGAAGAAGAAGAAGAAGAAGAAGAAGAAGAAGACCACGAAGAACAAGACCAAGAAGAACAAGAAGAACAAGAAGAGCAAGAAGAACAAGATCAATAAGACCAAGAAGAACAAGAAAATCAAGAAGAACAAGAAGAACAAGAAGAGCAAGAAGAACAAGACGAACAAGAAGAGCAAGAAGAACAAGATCAAGAAGAACAAGAAGAGCAAGAAGAACAAGAAGAACAAGGCCAAGAAGAACAAGACCAAGAAGAACAAGAAGAACGAGAAGAACAAGATCAAGAATAACAAGAAGAACAAGAAGAGCAAAAAGATCAAGACCAAGAAGAACAAGAAGAACAAGACCAAGAAGAACAAGAAGAACAAGAAGAACAAGAAGAACAAGAAGAACATGAGCAACAACAACAACTATAATAGCAACAACAGCAGTAAGAATGCCATCACAGTTAACCCTGGCCAGGAAAACTTTGCGAAGCCCTGCATGCTGTCAGAATGGAAAACCTACATTGTATCAACCTTGAAGTGTCAAGTAATTGACACAAATCGCCGGCAACAATTTCACAACATAAATATAAAAAATAGCACTCTACTTTTCACATCACAAAGTCTTTCTGCATCTCAGTGGTGTACAAACGTGTGTCTTCATATATGTGCAGTTAACGAGCGGTGTGGACAATTCCGCAACAGCGCGGAGATGAGTTCTGTGAATTGCTGTAAAAACGCGCACAAACCGCCCTTGTGAGTGAGAAACTTAGGGAATGGACTAATATACAATGCGTCAATATATATGAGTAATCTATTATTTCTGTGGCTAAGGGCTTGCGAACGTGGTTTGTGAGCCCGTATACCCGGGTTCGAAACACAGCCGTGCTGGTTTTTTCGAAAAAGGTATAGGAGCCGGTCGTTCAGAAAGCAATGGCAAACTACTGGACGTAAAATTTGCCCAGGAATCACGAACAGCGAAAATGCTGGAGTTGACTGCTACGTCCTGTGAAGGACATGCAACATAATTTTTTTTTTTTTTTAATTATTATTCGTAGAGTATTGTATATGAAACTCGGCCTGCCGATTAATTCTGTGATTGCGTATAAGCAAATGTTACGTCACTATGCAAACAGAAGAACTTCCTGCTAAGTGTTGGACTACTATAGATATCATGTTCTGCACATTCACGCAATGTCAATGACGATGTACATCGTATTACAAGCAAATTAGCATTCATTTTTCCCCCACATAACATGAAATACATCTCTACAGTATGCACCTGACGAGATGCCACGAAATATGTCAGGCAAGAAATCGGGCAATATTTTATTGATGGCGTCTGTGTTTTAATTCATTAAAGTACATCGGACATCTAGTTTTGGGTTGTTATCCGAGACATTAGACGTAGACAGTCACAATTGTTTGGGCATGTTATGAGAAGAAATGATTTGGAGAACTTGGTGACAACTGGTAAGATCGATGGGAACAGACCAAGGGGAAGACCTAGAAGCAAGTACCTGGATGGCTTGGCCTTGTGGCGTGGTCGAGACAGAAACACGGAGCTGATCCACGACTCTGGTGATCGAGTGAGATTGCAGAACATGACCGCCCACGCTTACCGGCATGGCACATGATGGATGGATGGATCCGAGACGGCTAACTATCCGATCTCACCACCCAAGCGATCAGGGGTATGTGTGATGTCATTGGATATCAATGTTTCTAGGGGAAATTCCCAGCCCTGTGCAGGGATTGAACCCGGAACCTTTCGAGTCTGAGGCGAACACTCTAATTTCTCAGCCACGCCTCCCCTCTCTGGACATTATGTTAGTAGACAGAGATTTAAAATAGCTCGCAGCTAACCGAATTTAGTAGCAGCACACGTGGGACAGTCCGTCCACACAGGGATGGTATAGAGCAGGGGTGGCCAACCTTTTCAGCAGGCGGGCCAAATTTCAGAAATAATATTTCCTGCCGGGCCACGCACCTAATGTTTTTTTGTTAATTAATGTAAACAAGCAAGCGTGCTACAGCTTCGACCACTTCGTCGTTTCCCACTTCGCGGGCCGCAACATGACTCCCGGCGGGCCGCATGCGTCCCGCGGGCCTCGTGTTGGCCACCCCTGTTATAAAGGGAGTGATTAACAAGCCTCGTTCAGTCTGGGAATCAGATACAGAAGGACGATATATCGCCATATTCGTGTCATCGTGTTATTTGTTTTGTTTCTTGGTATCTTCCGCAATTTTAATGCTCAGGGAATAGACATTTACATGATAATTCTTGTTCATTTGATTGTGTACCATGTTTTGTCCAAACCTACTTTTTTTGTTTGGTACTGAATCAGTTAATTTCTTCAATAGAGTAATAATGTAAGTTCAGATCAGGTAATGGTAGTCCCATAACAGATACTGTCTTTGTTGTGTGAAATAGTATCCCTTCGCGAGTTCTAGTCCGAGATACACGACCTTATTGACCTTACCAAGGCTTTTGATACAGTCAGCAGAGAAGGACTGTGGAAGATTATGGCAAAATATGGCTGTCCACGAAAGTTTGTCCAAATAGTGCGGCTATTTCATGACGGCATGCAGGCAAGAGTACAGGAAAATGGTGAGCTGTCTGAACCCTTTCCTGTCACCAATGGAGTGAAGCAAGGTTGTGTCCTGGCACCAACACTGTTCAGCCTCATGTTTTCAGCCATGTTGATGAAAGCCTTCGAGAACGACGACATTGGAATAGACATCAACTACCGTATGGATGGAAAGTTATTCAATCTCAGAAGGCTGAAAGCTAAAACCAAAATTAACAGCGGCACCGTCAGAGAGCTCCTGTTTGCTGATGATTGCGCTCTATACGCCAACTCAGAGGCGGACATGCAACATAATGTTTCAGCTTTCTCACATGCCTGTGCCAACTTTGGGCTCAATATCAACTTGGAGAAGACTGTAGTTATGTACCAGCCAGCTCCAGGGAATAATCACATTGTGCCGAATATCAAAGTGAATGATCATAGACTAAGTGTTGTGGACAAATTTACCTATCTTGGCAGCACCCTGTCACAAGCTGCCACAATCGATGACGAAGTGAATGCAAGAATCTCCAAGGCCAGTGCAGCCTTTGGCAGACTGTACAAGAATGTATGGGACAGAACTGGAATAAGCCTGCAAACAAAGCTAAAAGTCTACAAAGCAGTTGTATTATCCACACTGCTATATGCTTGTGAAACCTGGAATGTTTATCAGCGACACGCTAGGAAATTAAACCACTTCCACACAGTCTGCCTAAGGAAGCTACTGAAGATTAAATGGCAAGACAAGATTCCAGACACTGAAGTCCTAGAAAGAGCATCCATGCCCAGTATCCACACTCTACTGATGAAGAATCAGATTCGCTGGGCTGGTCACTTGACTCGCATGCCAGATCACAGGCTCCCTAAACGAATTTTTTACAGCGAACTGCGTTGTGGTAAACGCTCCCAAGGTGGCCAGAGGAAACGTTTTAAAGACACTCTGAAAATTTCACTGAATGCTTTTGGAATTCCTCATGACACCTGGGAGGCTGCAGCCAGAGACCGAAATTCGTGGCGTGCATCATTGCGCAAAGGTGCAGTCATATGTGAGGCAACCAGGACTGCAAGAGCTGTGAAGAAAAGGCAGGACAGAAAAACCATTGCAGGAAATCCTCCTCCAGAGACGTCAAGCATTCTTTGTCCACATTGTCAAAGAACATTTCGAGCCAAAATAGGCCTTATCAGCCATCTTAGAACCCACGGCTCCACACCTTCAACCCCACTGGATGAAATGAATGGTCATCATCATTCTTGATGGACAAACAACACAATAATGTAAGTTCAGATCAGGTAATGGTAGTCCCATAACAGATACTGTCTTTGTTGTGTGAAATAGTATCCCTTCGCGAGTTCTAGTCCGAGATACGCGAGGTGTCTGGAAATCAACCCAAAACGGCTGCTTCTATATCATCTGCAGACGGCTTCCAGCGGGCAATGTTAAAGTACGTTTAATATGGTGTCAGCTTATAACGAGCCTAACCTTGCTTGGAGGTTAAAACGGCCAATATGGAAGCTAGCCGCGAGCTTTTAAAGTGGTAGGCTACCATTATACTGGCAGGACGTCCGGGGGTAATTTATTGTCTGGAGCTGGGGGTAATCTAATACCCATGTGTCAGGGAGCAACTGGACATGGGAGATAATGTTTTGAACAGATTGGATATTGTCCCAATTGCGTCCATTAAACTATCTCAGAGGATGTTATTTTACAGGACTAGAAGGCTGTAATCTATGAAAGGTGATAGTTATGAAACTATTATAATCATTTCGCATCAAGAAAAGTGGTCTAACCAAGAAGGCCAGATAAAATTATGAAAGCCTCATAATTCAATATCTTCTTCTTCTTTCTTTCTTTCTTTCTATTTTTCTTCTTTTCTCTTTTGAGGAGTGGGCATCACAACTTGTTATGCACTTTAAAGTATGCGGACCTCTGCCAACCTGTAAGTTTGTTTCCTAGAATAGCAAGTCTCTTTTTCTTCTATTTCTTCCTCTTATTCGCCCGCTCTTCGGTTTCTTCTCTCACCTCTTCTTCAATTTCTTCTTCTTCCTTTAAGAATCCTAGTGGAGCATAGGTCTGCAATCACGCTTGACAAGAAGAAGAAGAAGAAGAAGAAGAAGAAGAAGAAGAAGAAGAAGAAGAAGAAGAAGAAGAAGAAGAAGAAGAAGAAGAAGAAGAAGAAGAAGAAGAAGAAGAAGAAGAAGAAGAAGAAGAGGAAGAAGAAGCAGCAGAAGAAGAAGAAGAAGAAGAAGAAGAAGAAGAAGAAGAAGAAGAAGAAGAAGAAGAAGAAGAAGAAGAAGAAGAAAAAGAAGAAGGAAGAAGAAGAAGAAGAAGAAGAAGAAGAAGAAGAAGAAGAAGAAGAAGAAGAAGAAGAAGAAGAAGAAGAAGAAGAAGAAGAAGAAGAAGGAAGAAGAAGAAGAAGAAGAAGAAGAAGAAGAAGAAGAAGAAGAAGAAGAAGAGGAAGAAGGAAGAAGAAGAAGGAAGAAGAAGAAGAAGAAGAAGAAGAAGAAGAAGAAGAAGAAGAAGAAGAAGAAGAAGAAGAAGAAGAAGAAGAAGAGGAAGAAGAAGAAGAAGAAGAAGAAGAAGAAGAAGAAGAAGAAGAAGAAGAAGAAGATTCTCACAACATTACAACCATGTGCCTTTCGTGAAATTCCCCGCACCCTAAATCTGATCCTCCAGATAAATACAAGTACACATGTTTCACGATGCAATCACAGCTCCAGTCGTGCTCAGCGAGTGGAAAGGTTAAGTGTTATACGTAGCATTTATAACGTTGTTTACTTTCCTAATAAAGCAATTATTTATAAGAGTGCCCGTATGTTGCGTGTTTTATGGAAATAACCAGTTGTTATTAATAGACGCGGGTATCCTCACTGTGAAGACGTATCGTAATGGGTTACTGTGTAATAGGGTATTTGAGAGGAACATTGGTTACTGCAGACACCATGTAGACGTCTAATGGAGAGCACTTGTGTGGCGATCCACAGGGCAATTAGCGCATGCAGATAGCACAGTTTTCCCAGCTTTTTCGGTAGAGTACTGAATTAGATGGCTTGGAAGGACACTGAAGCAACGTGTCTTTGAATACTAATCATCATCACCATCATTACCATCATCATCATCATCATCATCATCATGAACATGCCGTTAAAAGTGTACGATCATGGTTCGCCATCTCACAGGATCACCAGAATCTTGGATAGGTTCTAAGTTGTCGTCCCGAGAATGACATGAGATCAAGCCATCCGGGTCTTCTTCTTTTCTTTCCGCGTGTTTTCGGTATCACTGTGTCGTCATCTTCCTCTTTTCCCAGCAATGTTACCGGTTGCATGCCGGGCGGATGGTCATGTGTTAGAAAATTTCTCGAGGCTGAATTTGTTTTTCTTTTCTGAATTGGAATAGTATCTAAAGTCGATCCAGCCTAAAATGCGAACGTCGAGGGCAGGCTCGACCGCGGTCAGTTTAACTTCCTAACAGCTACCCCAACCCGCCCGCTTTTACTGGATGTTTGTAAAGTCTCACTACACTTTGTATGTAGAACAGCTTTTGTTGGGTAGTATGTTTTCCAACAAACAGCTTTTCTACATACAATGTGTAGTGAGACTTTACAAACACCCTGTACTAATTAAGGCCTGATCTCAGCCAGTCAGTGTGTGCTATGCACCCTGGTTGCATCTTAGTACGTTCTACCAACAAGAAGTTTTCTATCCAGATTTCGCATTCCATTGTCTCTCAGTAGGTTTTAGAGCCGTTCATAACGGCGCACTGGCCGACCAGTGTCGCGAATCCATTCAACCTTCAGTTCATTTCTAAAGGATATGAATTGTTACCTCCCTTGGTTCAAGATTGATCTCCTACTGAAAGTTCATACACGAAAAATATACAAGTCACTTTAATGAAAGTTCCTACAATGGAAGTATATAAGTCACCTTACTGAAAGTACCTACACTGAAAGTACAAAAGGTACCATATAGAGAGTTTCTACACTAGAAGTAGAAATGTCACCTTTCTGAAAGTCCCTACACCGGTAGTATAAAAGTCATCTTACTGATAGCTCCTATGTTGGAAGTATAAAAGTCACCTTACTGAAAGTTCCTACACTGTAAGTACACAAGTCACCTTACTGAAAGTTCCTACAATGAAAGTATAATAGTTTAGTTTAGTTAAGTCGTTGGATCAACATCACGGGTTTAACCCATAAGTGCTCTGTTTTCCTCCCAACTTAAACCTGAGTCTGGAGAAACTGAGCTCAATGCGCGAACTCCGCTGCATCGGCGAAGATCCTAAAATACTTAGTCAACAAACATATTGGTGTTTTTTTTTTTTTAATGTCGTATATCCCTTGCAGGACATTGCAGTCAACACCACCATTTTTCAGCCGCTGTTGATGTACTATGCAAAGTTTACGTTCAGTAGTTTGCTATTGCTTTCTTAACGACCGGCTCCCATACCCAAACGTTTTAACACAACGCGACACGGTCTGCTGCACAAATCGGTCGCGCCTGTGTTCCGAACGCCCGGTAATCGGCTCACGAACCGCGTTCGCAAGCCTTTGGCCACAGAGAACTGCACAATTTCACATGTCCAAAACATCACAGACGAGCGATGTGGTAAGTATTATACTTGTCGGTCGAGACAATATATTGGTGTTATTTAAGGATATTCTCCCTTTTCCTAATTCCACCTTGTAGTATTAGATGGGCTTGTGTGTCCCATTGACGACACAAACTTCAGTTATATTACAACTCCGAATATTGCTATTATAGTGCTGTTGTTCTGATCCATAAGCATAAGTTTTGAATATAATATATATAATGCACAATTGTGGCTAGTCTATTGTCATAAATTATCTCGATGGACAAGTATAATACTCACCACATCGCACGTCTGTGATGTTTTGGATAATTGAAATTTTGACTAAGCAAATAGCTTGCCAAATCCTTTAATAGCATGTACAAAGGCACCTTGTTAAGACCATAAGCGTATCAGCACAGCCCTGTTTTTCAAACCGATACATCAAGTGTATTAAATAGCACAGTTTTAATATTAACTTGTCTACTTATGCAGTAGCAATTGCAGTAGCTCAGTGGCTAAAACGTCTCCTGGCAATTCGGTGGTGGTGTGTTCAAATATATTTCGAGGCGGGTATTTTCCTTCTAATAAGTGACCTGGCTGCCTAGAAAATAAGTACCGAGAAAAGATATGGGAAGTAATGGCGATTGGCATGATACGGAACACATCGCCCATCGATTGTCCGTTGGTCTACAAAAATATGCAGCAAGTACTAAATGCCTTTTGCATCTCAAGGCGTGGAAACAAGATCAAGAGAGAAAATGCTGCACAGTTTGACATCCTAGCATGGGGGAACATCAGTATCACTAATGACTTGCAGCACACGAGACGAAAAGCACGGGTCAGACATGATCACGAACGCCAGACGGCGTGGATATTATGAATAACAAGTGGGGGGAAAAACTACGGGGACTGTTTCTGGGACAGGGCAAGAGTGTATTCTATCACCATGTCTGGCCCCAATACTGGAGAAATTGCTGCGTTTAGTTAAACATACATGGTGGCATTTCAACATGCAGCAACCAGGTCGAGAGAGGCTGAACATGCTATTTTAAGAAAAAGATAATTATTGACCCCATGCATTTAAGTATTCCTGATCGTGATGATTATATTGACGAGGCATCACTTAGCATTCGTCGCTTGGCTACAGAGAAGGCGCTGCCCACTCTTTTTTCACCTTATGAAAGGCAGGTCGAGCCACTGATGCAACAGTTCGACCTACATTCCGTGTGACGAGTACACATGATCTTCAGTTCAGTAGGCCAATTTCAAAATGCGACGAAACAAATCTTATTATTTACCAGTATGTATTGTTTATGGCCTGGATGTTGTCATTTGTTCATGAATGACACAGGGAGCAAAACTAACCAGGACAAACTTTGTCGCGAAGTAATTAGAACGTAGTTCGCAATCTGGCATACCGCATTCGAAACACAGCTGCGGGCGATTTGGAAGCAGACCTCCTTACGCTGATTTTCATACAGTGGTATGAGTGCCGGTCGTTCAGAGAGCAGTTGCAAACTACTGAAGGTACACTTGTCAAGAAATCACAGTCAAAAATGCTGGGGTTGACGGCGACATATCCTGTAAAGGATATGCAACTAACTTTAACTTTATAATACCAATGTACATTCGAAAACCGTGAAAAACAACTAATCATTAATCTTTATCCCTAAATTGAAGAAGAGGTCGATAGTGACGAAAATGATTATGATGCCAACAACCAGAAATTATTTCAATAACGGAAAGAAACAATGTAACCAGAATAAAAGAATTTCCATCAGTAATCAAAACTGGCCGGTCTCCCTGGTCGAGAGGTTAGCAGCTTTCTCCGTAACCCCGAATACTCTCGTGGTTGACGTGAGCGCACGAGAATTGGAAGCGGTTCGAGTCGCGCCAGTGACTTATGAGAGTATGGAGCAGGTCGCTCATAAAGCAATGGCAAACTACTGAGCGTAATCTTGCCAAGAAATCAACAATCAGCTGAAAGATGCTGATGTTGATTGACAGCGATGTTCTGTAAAGGATATACAAGAACAAACAATCAAAACTGAGTACCCCTTCGTTGCATTAACTACAAGAATTGTTGCAAATATTCCCACATTCTTCCTGCTCGGTACTATATTGAAGACAACAAAACAACTAAACATAGTACTCATACACTCCTCCAGGAATAAGTACTTAGCCATAATCACACTGCGTGCCAGATTCAAGTTGCCCCACACAGCACTTCAAAGAACCAGCATGATAATTCTCCAAGACCCATGCGGCTTGCTATGCCAGTCGATCACTAATTGACGCCCTGGGGAGGCAAATTACCCTGACATGGGTTGCCAAGCTAGATCGGATCTCTTTCAAGAGACTACTGCCAGGGACTTCTACACAGGCTGTCTGAACTTGTGTGCTGAAACCAGAACATAGTGACATCCACATTTAAGTGTACTCTTCCTCTTCTGGTGCCTTTTAACTCCTGGTGTCTGTTGTCATCTAAAGTAATGAGGTTGTGTGCTAAAATCCTTTTTATGTTATTGTAGAGATCGTGTGAACATAATTATCGCTAACTATTTCTACTCTGACGGCTACGTTAGCGAAGTTGACATGAAACTGTGCGTATAATGTTAAAAACGTAAATTAAGATCCCAGACACTAAAGTTATAGAAAGGGCGTCCATGCCCAGTATCCACACACTACTAATGAAGAATCGGATTCACTGGGCTGGTCACTTGACTCGCATGCCAGATCACAGGCTCCCTAAGTGCATTTTTACGGCGAGCTGCGTTGTTGTAAAAGCTCTCAGAGCGGCCAGAGGAAACGCTTTAAAGACGCTCTGAAGATCTCACTAAAAGCTTTTGAAATTTATCATGATACTTGGGAGACTGCTGCCAAAGACCGAAAATCGTGGCGTACATCATTGCGCAAGGGTGCAGTCACTTGTGAAGCAACAAGGACTGCAAGAGCTGTGAAGAAAATGCTGGACAGAAAAACTACTGCTGGAGATCGTCCTCCTGGAACGTCAAGCATTCTCTGCCCACATTGTCAAAGAACATTTCGAGCCAAAATAGACCCTATCAGTCATCTTAGAACTCACGGCTGCATACTTTCAACCCTACTGGATGAACTGAATGGTCATCATCCTTCTTTATGGACAAACAACAATGTTATAAACACGGTCTGACATGGATTCGACTCTAGGCTCGTAGCCTGCTAAGTGAGGGCAAGACTAGCTACCTATGTTTATGTGCACCCATCCATCCATCCATCATGTGCCATGCCGGTAAGCGTGGGCGGTCATGTTCTGCCATCTCACTCGATCACCAGAGTCGTGGATCAGCTCCGTGTTTCTGTCTCGACCATGCCACAAGGCCAAGCCATCCAGGTACTTGCTTCTAGGTCTTCCCCTTGGTCTGTTCCCCTCGATCTTACCAGTTATCACCAAATTCTCCAATCCATTTCTTCTCATAACATGCCCAAAAAGTTTTGACTGTCTACGTCTAATTTCTCTAATCAATTTACGATCTTCATTTGTTTCTTGAAGGGCTTGTTCATTGGTCTTTCTGGCTGTCCATGGTATTCTTTGCATTTTCCTCAGAAACCACATCGCTACAGCCATCAGATGTTTTTCAGCCTGACTGCTCATTGTCCACGCTTCACATCCATATAAAAGTACAGGTTCAATGTAGCATCTCAACTCTCTTTTTCTCGTTTCAGTTGACATCTTTTTATTGGTCAGTATGTTTTTCATCTTGCTAAAGGCTACTTTTGCCATGGCGATTCTTGTTCTAATCTCTTCAAGGCATCTCCCATCAGATGTTATTACTGTTCCGAGATAATTGTACCTGCTCACTTGTTGAAGAATATTCCCATTTACTTGTATATTACATTGTGGTATTTCGTCCTTCCTAGTGACGACCATAATCTGTGTCTTTTTACAATTTAATTCTAACCCTAGTTGTTCACTGTGTGTAACAATCGCATCTACTAAATTTTGCAGGTCCTCTTCATTGTCTGCAATCAAGACTGTATCATCTGCATATCTAATGTTATTGATGCATCGTCCCCCAATGTTGATTCCTTCCATATCTTCAATATTTCTGAAAATACTTTCACTGTACAGGGAAAACAGATCTGGAGACATTACACATCCCTGTCTCACACCCCTTTTAATAGGCTGATATTGGCTTACTTCATTATCAATATATGTGCACCCAGGCCTACACAATGTGACGGCTCTATAACATCACAGACACACAGAAGACAATTGTTTCGGGGCAAAGTGCTATTTATTGTAAAATTCAGCACCAGGCAACTCATTTGTTGATGTGATGATATGCTCGTGATATATCACCAGTGTTGTTGAGATGTTTCCAGTCAACCTTAGACTTAGAGGTTACTGGGTTCGAATCCCAGCCCATACCTTTTACACGAACCACTGGTTTCTAATGATATCACATGACCAGATCTCCACCCTAGAATTTGGGTAGAGAGGTCCAAGAGGTATTATTTTCTAACAAGCACCGAAAGCAGGCGATCTAGTGCGCAAGTGGTGCATATCAAACATTCCATGGCAGTTGTAAATCGCGAAGAGTAGGCCATAGCGCCACTGGCGTGGCAAACATTTCAGAAACGATTACATAGGCCACGTTACCTTGGATGTTTTGTCTTAATGAAGAAAACCGTACACACCTTATACGGTCGAAGTCGACCGCCTTGTGGTTGTTCTTAACTTAGTGGTTCTCAACCGGTGGGGAATTCCCCCCCCCCCCCTTCCTAGGGGGGAATTTTAGGGTTTCCAGGGGGGGGGGGGGGGAATGAAGTCCATTTCAAGATCGCGTTAATACAAGAACCGATTACTTGATATTGTTTTTCCCTTCATACTTTACAGTTATGTATGTCTCATCCTTCTAAAATTCATTTTATAAAGTAAGTAGACCCACAAATCATATTTTATGTGGATGTCTAGACTTGTTTTAGTATATGCTATTACATTTACCTTCCATTTTTACGTATACTGTGTAGGGGTGGGGGATTTTTAGATAGGAAATATGAAAGGGGGGAGCGGGGGGATGCCGTTCTGAAAATACGGTGAAGGGGGGCACGGGCCAAAAAAGGTTGAAAACCACTGTCTTAACTGTTTTATTCCCAAGCAATTCAAGATGTGTGTTTGGCTCGTCTCTTTGAATCACAACCAGGGTGTATCATTTTATAGTTGGCCAGAGTATACTACAGATGTCTGGCTTCCTTCGTGGTCACTTAGGCGTTTGTTTTTTTTTTTTTTTTTGGTATGTGCACTCAAGCGTGATTCGTATGCGCGCTACAACTTCTTGTGCAGTGGACTGATTTTTGCTTGCGGATTAGCAACTGGTAAGATCGAGGGGAACAGACCAAGGGGAAGACCTAGAAGCAAGTACCTGGATGGCTTGGCCTTGTGGCATGGTCGAGACAGAAACACGGAGCTGATCCATTACTCTGGTGATCGAGTGAGATGGCAGAACATGACCGCCCACGCTTACCGGCATGGCACATGATGGATGGGATTAACCAGTATCCCTCGACATCAGGCCTTCTCCCTGGCGAAGATATTAACGACTTTCAACGTAATCCCGTATATCAACGTGAGGAACACATCTGAGCCAGATTTGGCAGTGGATCGCGTCGCGTTGGTTACTTACGGGGTATGTGAGCCGGTCGCTCAGAAATCAATGGCAAACTACTGAGCGTAATCTTGCCAAGAACATCAACAACAGCTGAAAAATGCTGGTATTCACTGCAATGCCCTTCAAGGGATATGCAACTTAAAAATATTGAAAAAAAAAAAAAACCCGACATCAGACGAAACCACTCCGAAATATGAGGTGTTTGTATTGTACGTCCTGAAGTCAAGGACGAGAGGTCAACATTTTAGCCCAACTGGGCGGTATGAATTCGAACTCATGACCACAGTACGACCAGTCAATGGAGCTTATGTCTGCTCTACCGCGGCGCCTCCTTATACAAGCAGCTTGCCATAAGCCCTTAGCCTGACCATGAAAGTGTAACGGGAGAAACATACAACTAGACATATTCAAAGCTCCTCATGTTTGCAATGGAAATACGTATTTGTTTCTTCAATGGGTTATCAGGCTATAGTGCAGGGAGCAACGTACCTCATTAACCGTAACTGCTGCTCCAACGATTTGTTAAAGCAAAGGAGAAGATCAAGCCTGTGATAAAATTATAAGAGCACATTTGGTTGTCTTTACTATTTAGTTGCAATTTTTGTTTATTTTCATATTTTGCTTGTACCTACACTTTTATAATTGTTATTTTAACAATGTAACTTATAATTGCTGTTGTCACTTATTTTATATCCGACAGTAATTATATTCTCGGGTACATCAATTTGTTCATGTAAAATTTTTACATCAGACAAATACACTGTCGTTAACAGATTCAGTGCCGCACAAAAAGGAGGTTCGGACCAAACAAACATGTTTCTGAACATTGGAAGTCGCGGTGTGTCACAGTTATAACTTAAAACCTGTTTATATAGTAGTAGACAAGCTTTATATATAAGATTAACGAGAGTTGCATAGGGAAAACTACTGTATATAATCCAATTGCAGATACGTGTAGTCCTATTAAGACGATAAAACATCCACTGGCATTTAATCAATTAACTGGATAGATGCCTGGAACGTTTTGAGTTATCGGTTGGCGCCATTGATATGTGCTATTTCAACTTAGACCACCATTTCCTAATCCTGACCTACAAGCATTCACAACCTACAGGAGTACCTGCTGTGGTATTACCTCAGTATTACCTTTGTATGCGCGACCTCATCTCTTCTGTAAGCGAATTCGACTCTGGTGTTTCTCATCGAGATGGAACATGTGCCCCTGTATATTCTCACCATATGGGACCCCGGGGCGTCAATTAGCGATCAGCCAGTACGGGGTGCGAGTAGCATGGGATTTGGCAAATTATCAGTCTGCTTCTTTGAAGTGGCCGTTGGAAGATACCGAACTCCTCATACTGTGGCATTATGGCTGTGTTCTATTTAATTGAGCATGTTGGAACGAAAAGCTTAGTTCTTCTTCTTCTTCTTCTTCTTCTTCTTCTTTCTTCTTCTTCTTCTTCTTCTTCTTCTTCTTCTTCTTCTTATATATATATATATATATATATATATATATATATATATATATATATATATATATATATATCTATATATATATATATATATATATAATATATATATATATTTATCTTACGACAAATAGCCGAGAAACATTGGGAATATAAAAGAGATCTCCATAACAATTTTTGTGGATTTTTAAAAAGGCTTATGATAGTGTCCATAGGAATAGTCTATGGAATGTTATGCAGGAATTTGGAATACCAAGGAAGTTAATTAACATGACCAACTATGCATGGAAGATACTTATAATATAGTAACATATAAAGGCAGGGAAATCAGACCCCTTCCAAATAACATCTGGCTTGAAACAGGGTGATGCACTATCGCCGCTACTCTTCAATCTGGCTCTAGAGAAAGTTGTAAGGAAGGTAAAGGAGGAATGGATATTGGAGGAACATCCAAGCTGCTTGGTTATGCAGATGATATAGATATTATAGGGCAAAGTGAACAAAAGACATTAGAAATATTGACTCACTTAAAGGAAAAAGCCCAACAGATGGGGCTGGTTATCAACCAAGATAAGACAGATATATGGTAATTTCAAGAGACGGAATGGCTAAAAACTCTGGCCACATACAAATAGATAATATGACCATTAAAAGAACGGAAACATACAAATACCTGGGTACAATCTTCAACTGCTCCAACATCATAAGGGAAGAAATACAAACTAGAATCAACTCTGGAAATAAGATATACTATGCACTACAACATCTACTAAAATCAAAGGCGCTATCTCGTAACACCAAAATCACAATATACAAAACACTGATCAGACCAGTGGTGCTGTATGGCTCTGAAACCTGGAGTACAACGAAAGGAGACGAAGCCTTGTTACAAACCTTTGAGAACAAAATTTTAAGACGCATCTTTGGACCCATTAGGGATACACAAAGTGGAGAGTGGAAAAGAAGAAGTAACAAAGACATTTATGATTTGTTTAAGTCCCCGCTAATCACTGGTATCATGAAGGCTAATAGACTACAATGGCTGGGCATATAGAAAGAATGGAAGATAATAGGGAAACAAAACTCGCTTACACTCAGGAAATAAATGACCGTAGACCCCGAGGTAGACCAAGAAGGCGGTGGAGAGATAATATACATACAGACCTACAAGCACTTGGAATCAACGACTGGCAAGAGAAGGTCCACCAGAGAGACGAATGGAGACAGATTGTATTTGCAGCAAAGAACCTCAATGGCTCGGAATGCTGAAGAAGAAGAAGATATATATATATATATATATATATTTGGGACGTTCATTTAAAACCCGATCCAATGGCTTTATTACAAAAACATGAAAGAAACATTAACAGGTGTGGTAGAATTAAATAAATTATTCATTTCGAATGGGTTGGTCAGAAGAAGTCGCAGTAGGCATTCATGCAAGCATCCCATTGCTTAGGTAGGCGGCGAATGCCGTCTGCAAAAAAAAAAGGATTGTGGTTGCTCACTGAAACATGTGTTTACCGCGTTCATTGCGTCTGTATCTGTGTGAAATCGTTGCCTCTTGAGAGCTTTTTTCCGAACAAATGGAAATCACATAGTGACAAATCAGGACTATAGGCTGGATGTTGCAGAATTTCCCACTTCTTCCTTGCTAATGTTCCTGCACAATCTTTGCGACATACGGATGAGCATTATCGTGCAGCAAAATCACATCGCGAGAATGCATGCCGGGTCGTTTATTCTTGATGGCTTTTTGCAGTTTGATTAATGTTTGCAAGTAGGTAGTGAGTAGAGTTGATATTGATACCAGGTTCTTTAAAATCGGCCAACAATAGCCCTTCATGGTTAAAAAAATGCGCTTACCATAACCTTACCATCGGAAACCTGTAACTTGAATTTTTTGGCTTTTGGTGATCCAGCATGCTTCCAATGCATGCTCTCTCTTTCGTTGCTCGGCTCAAAGTGATGACACCATGATTCATCGCCTGCCACTATACGTAAGAGAAATGCATCACCCTCCACTCTGTAACGCAGCAATTGGTTTAAACACCATCCCCCCTCTGCTGTGTGTCCACCGTGACGAGGTAGAGGGGCTTGTGCGTCCCAATGACCCCAAGAGCTATGCCGACGGTAGCACAGCTACTGATAGGGCCACCCATGTCGGACAGGTCAAGGGAGAGGGACCAGACAAAGAGACACACAAACCTGCTGCCTTGTAGATAGACTGGGGACAGTCAAAGGCTAGGGAAAGCACCCCGAATACATGCTTGTCAAAATCGGATGTACTGAGCCACAGGCTTGACAAAGCAGTGCAACGTAACTTAATTCATGATGTCACAAATCAAAATTAATCGTTATGGTGCTAATCCCGTGAAGTCCCATCAGGCGGCGATAGTGCCGGGCCCCCTGCCTCGAGGGGGTCCACCCATGACTACTGGTGGTCACCTTCCCCTGTGCTGTGGAGTCAAGGCACAGAGGAGTAGGTTAAGAGCTATTGACCAAATACCAAGGACACTCAACATACTACAGTGGAATGCCGAAGGAGTTTACAAGAAGAAAGACTCCCTAACACAGCGTCTTCATAAAGATAGAATACATGTGGCATGCATTCAAGAGACACACCTCAACGCCAATCACAAATTCTCAGTCAGAGGATATCAGGCCACACGTTTCGACCGCGAAGGACACAAAGGAGGAGTTGTAATACTTACACGAAATACAATACCTTGCAGCGAAGTATCTGTGATCTCTGACAACCAAAAGGAAATTATAGGTGTTGATATAATGATAAAGGACGTGAAAATAAGAATCTACAATCTGTATAGCCCAGCAGATAAGGACCTTACACTCTCAAACATGAAAATAACTGACACAAACTGCATTATTGTCGGAGACTTTAATAGCCGTTCAGAAAGATGGGGATACCCAGATACTGACAAAAGAGGAGATGAATTGGAGGACTGGGAAATAGACTCAAATCTCCATCTACTCAACAAAGCGGATGACACACCGAGCTTCTACTCCAGAAGATGGCTTACCACTTCTACCCCAGACTTAGCTTTCTGCACAGGAGACATCCTCCACAAAATCGATCGCCATGTGCTGGACCAATTAGCAGGTAGTGACCACAGACCAATCAAGCTTGTAATGAATATGGAGTATGTTCCACAGGAGCAAAAGCCCTTGCCCCGCTGGAATTACAAACGAGCAGATTGGGACAGATTTGCCATACTAACAGACAAATATTGTGAAAACATAAATACACGATATGGCAACATAAAGCAAATGGTGGAAAGTCTAAACAGAGCGATAATACAGGCAGCCACTGAGTCCATTCCAAGAGGCGCGAGGAAAAATTACAAACCATACTGGACTGAAGAACTACAAAGCTTGGAGGACAAAGTTGAAGATGACAGGAAGACAGCAGAGAGAGAACAAACAATTGAAGCGAATATCTCTCTCAAAGCCATCTCAGCAAAATATAAAAGAACAGTCAATCAAACACCAAGAGATTGTTGGAGGGGAAAAAACAGAAAACCTGAATTTTGACAGGGATGGAAACAAACTATGGAAACTAGTGAAAGCCATGAACAATGAAGGACCTAGAAACAAACAAATAACAATAAAACAAGGAAATGTCTTGCTTACAGGAAAAAAGGCTGCAAATGCACTAATGGAACACTATGCAAATGCAAACCACATTGATATTACAACCGAACAGAAGAAAGCAGTCAAAGACAAACAGATGCATCATAGAAATACAGAGACAGCAGCAGAATAGATGATGGCAAATTTAAAAATAGAAGCAATGGAACAGGTAATGAATAGTCTAAAAAAGAAGAAATCACCAGGAAAGGATGGAATCACAAATGAAATGCTAATAGGTCTAGGTACTGAAGCAAAAAAGAAACTACCAACAGTCCTAAATGACAGCTGGAAGAGAGGAATAGTCCCACAGGCATGGAAGGAAGCTATACTAATACTAGTCCCAAAAAAGGAAAATACCTGGAAGAAACAAATGCCTATCGAATTATCAGTCTACTTAGCTGTGTAGGAAAATTAATGGAACGCATTATCAATGGCAGGCTAACATGGCATCTGGAAGAAAACAAACTCTTAACACCACACCAAGCAGGATTCAGAAAGTACAGATCCACTGAAGATCAAATAACCTATATAGCTCAGGAAATAGAGGATGCCTTCCAAGAGAAAAAGCACACACTAGCAGTCTGGATAGATTTAGAAAAAGCATTTGATAAAGTATGGAAGGAAGGACTGAAAGTAAAACTGCAAAACATGCATGTTTGTGGAAAAATGTATAAATGGATCAGCCATTACCTTGAGAACAGAACTGCCAGGACAAAAGTACAAGGACAAACCAGCAAAATAATGCTGCTGGAGCAAGGTGTCCCCCAAGGAGGAGTTCTTTCACCAACATTATTCCTAGCATATATAAATGACATCACAGAAAATTTTCCAGCCAGAGTACACACATCCTCCTTTGCAGATGACCTAGCCATATGGACATCTGAAGAATATATTAGTACAGCTAACAGCAGAATACAGCAAGCCTTATTAGCGCTAGAGGACTGGTCAAAATCATGGCTAGTGAAGATAAGTGAGGAGAAAACAACATGCACAGTGTTCTCCCTCTCAAATAAAACTCAGCAACCTAAGCTGGTATTGAATGGAAAAATATTGCGCCATGAAGAAAATCCAAACTATCTAGGAGTCACCTTTGATCGTCGCCTGACATGGAAGACACAGGTTGAGAAAAATCGAACAAGAGCAAGGCAGAGAATGGCAATCATGAAAAAGCTTGCTGGTACAACGTGGGGAGCAGATGAGAAAGTTCTCAAGAAGTTATATACTGGACGGGTGAGGCCAGTACTGGATTATGGCATTGCAATTGGGCAACAGCAGCTAAGTCAAACTTTAACAAAATAAGTAGAGTCCAAAATCAAGGAATGCGAATCATAACTGGAAGCCTGAAGACAACGCCTATTAATGAACTAGAAAAGATCACTTGTTTACAACCAATGCAGGATAGAAGAGATAGCAGAGCCCAGCAACAAGCAGAAAAATTTAGAAGATTGACAGACCACCCTATGTACAACAGATTTAATGGTTTTGGAAAGGGAAGACTGAAGCGTAGCAACTTTGTAGAAACTGCAAAACGAAGGATTAGGGCAGATCCCATACTTAACATATCAACAGTCAAGGCCATACACAATGCACACAAGTTCCCAGCTTGGAGACAGCAGCAACTGCCTGAGATGATAGAAAACATTCCTGGTATTGAGAAAAAGAACACTCAGCATGAAACCGAAAGAAGAGAAATAACCCTAAACTACATAAAAGAACATTACCCAAGCAGCAATTGGACCCATGCATATACAGATGGATCAGCCAAAGATTCAATTAAAAATGGAGGAGGAGGAATTCTCCTTAATATAAATATGGAGAGAAAAAAACACATTCAATGGCAACTGGAAAATTTTCAAGTAACTTCAAAGCGGAGGTAGAGGCTCTGAAAACTGCAGCAGAAATGCTCCTGATGGAGGAAAATAAAGAGAAGCACATAGCTATCTTCACAGATGCAAAGTCAGCTGTCTCAATACTGAAGAGCAATAACAGCACAGAACTAACTGACCTAAGAGCAGCACTCCACGGTCTATGCCAGAAATCCAAAAAAGTTGTAATACAGTGGATCCCATCACATTGCAGTATACCTGGAAACGAAGAGGCTGACAGACTGGCAAAAGAGGGCGGACGACTACCACAGCCTGACATAGACATAACCTATAATGAGGCAAAGAGGTTGATAAAAAGCACTTATAGAACCAAATGGGAATCAGAGCATCCAGGCCATCAGAAGGATGATGCATATTACAAACTCGACCGAAGAGAACAAGTAGCAATCTTCAGTCTCCGCACAGGACATAACAGGCTGAAATACCACTTGTTCAATAAACTAAAGATAGGAGATACCGATGAATGTAATTGTAGAACTGGAAAAATGACAGCAAAACATTTGCTGCAGGATTGCCCAACGTATGCAGAACAGAGAAAGATATCTTGGCCCACACCTGCTTCATTTGAGGACAAGCTCTATGGAGATATCAACAAGCTAAAGTTGACCGCAGCTTACTTTAACTACATACAGGTTGACATTTAAAGGTGCATGAAGACCCAGAGGCATGAAATGGAATATTGCTTGGATAGCAAATCCATTATGTGGAAAGTCCGAATCGAAAGCTCGCTGTGTGTGCTTCATAAAAGGTGGAAAAGTGTCTTAGTGGCACGAAATGGAATATTGCTTGGATAGCAAATCCATTACGTGGAAAGTCCGAATCAAAAGCCCATTGTGTGGGCTTAATAAAAGGTAGAAAAGTGTCCTAGTGGCATGAAATGGAATATTGCTTGGATAGCAAATCCATTACGTGGAAAGTCCGAATCAACAGCCCTCTGTGTGGGCTTCATAAAAGGTGGAAAAGTGTCCTAGTGGCACGAAATGGAATATTGCTTGGATAGCAAATCCATTACATGGAAAGTCCGAATCGAAAGCTCACTGTGTGGATGTCATCTGCAGACTGCGTACTTCTGGTTTCCGGAAGAACAGCCTATGGTGAACGGAAGGCCCAATATACGGAAGTGAGGCTAAGCAGCCATGTGCAGCACGTGACGATTCCTTGGGTGAGCCCAGTACCAGAGCGCTATGTATCGGCTCTGCAAGTATGGAAGCCTCCTTGGATGGCGGGGAATGCCCATGGTCTGCCCCTGCCTTCCCTTGAGGGCTGACCAGGATCTTTGGCTGTTCTATATGGACCAGCTGGGATGGGGGATAACACCACAACAGTGAGAGTCAAACGTCCCAAGAAACCCCCGGGAAGGTTAACCCGGTCAACAAATGCCCGCAGAAGTCGGATGTGTCGGCCTAACGGCGCAAGAACACAGCTCTGCTGTAAACAGGCACAACGCAATCACATCCGGAAAAAAAAACTCCGGATGAACGAAGAAGAAGAAGAAGAAACACCATCCCATGCGTTCCTCTTTTTGGTGGTCGGTAAACATCAGTGATACCCACTGTAAACACACCTTCCGATACTTCAGTTTCTCGCGAACGACCTTTTGGGTTGTCCCACTTACCACATCAAATTCTTTCGCTAGCGAACGTATGCTTCGACAACGGTTCATCTGTACTGCTGCATCAATTTTGGCGATTTGTGTTTTTTTTTTTTTTTTGCAACAATATGCGCTTGACCCGGTCGTCGAATATCTGTCGTGAACTGACTTCCTTTCTGAAACATTCGTGCCCAGTCTGTCACTGTTGTCTCCGACACACATTTGTTACCTATGCTGCCTGCCTTTTTCGATGAATGTCTACTGGTCGACATCCTTCAAATGAAAGAAACTGAATTACCGCTCTTTGAGCTCCTTTGGGTGGAATTTGGATCAACCCGGCCATTTTCTCAACGGTCAGAAACAGAACGTATGCATCATGGGACGATAAGCGCGTGCTCTTTTATTCATTGGTCAGTACTTATCACATGACTATGACATGATCATGTTCAACGTACGCAATTACGCGCGGTGTAGCACGAACGGATGTCAAATGAACGCCCCTTATATTGATTGATTGATTGATAGATTGATTGATTTAGGAACCGACATCACAGCATTCGGGGCATTCCCATAAGCGCTCCGTCTCCATCCATAGCAGCCAGCGAAGAGTTCTAACACCAATAGTACACTAGCAATCTGATTATATGTCCGTCTCGCCTTTCCTCTAAGCATCGAGCGTCGGGCAGATCCCCTCGTCACTCCACGCTGCCTCATTCTTGCCAGACCATGGTGATCCATTTGCTCCTCCGAGGTGTACACGTGCTCCCACAAGGCCGCAACCACGTCTGCCTTATCATGCATCAATACTCCACCAAGTTTTGCAGAGCCAGCCATTCTGTCCGCCTGTTCATTCCCCAGCGCACCGGCATGCTCCGGAGAAAAGACCCAGGTGATGCTTGCCAGCCGTTACCTCCGTAGGGAAGCAAGCCACTCTGCCTGAAGCTTGCCTGTCTTCAGCTTCCTCAGCATGCTTTCTGTGTCAGTTATAATCACGATGCGTGTGTGTATCGTATTCTCCATCCAGCGGAAAGCTCCACTGACCGCCTCCACCTCCATTCTTAAGCTAGATGTTATGGTATCATATGCCAGGATCTCCTGCACCAAACGTCGGCCATTAGCTTTTGCTATGAATCCCCAGACACTTCTCCTACCTCTCAACACCGACCCATCTGTGTAGATGACCACATCACCCGAGCGAGCATTATCCTGAATTAGTTGCTGAATTTCCACTTCCGTGGCACCTGCTGGCCACTCCCTGCCCTCCCGGCTCAATGTGATATAACTCTGCACAAGTCTGACTGCTCCGCTGGCACTCTGACCCACTCCTCTCCTCGCCTAATGTTCTCCAAGATGCACACCTTTCTGATCGTATCCCCCGACTGAGCCATCCATGATTTCCCTCTTATCAGTCGCTGACCCTTAACTGCGTTCTGCGCCTCGTGCAACGGGTGATCTGTGTCTTCAGCCACTCTGAGGTCGCCCCTTATATATATATATATATATATATATATATATATATATATATATATATATATATATATATATATATATATATATATATATAATTTGAATAATAGGAAGAGAGGATTCATGGCAATATCAAAGAAGCAGATCGTGCCTAATTGCACATTTATAGTAAATGATGTTATGTTGCGATAAGTGCAGTAGTTCAAATATCAATTCACATGGATAACATCGGGTGGAAGATGAATCACATAGATAAAGAACAGAATAGGACAAGAAAAATGTGTCTTCTGCCAAATTAAGAACATTTTATCCAATAAGTCCTTGTAATTGAAAGATAGAAAAATAATTCTTGGATGCTGCAAAGAACCATTTCTAACATGCTGCTGCGAATCACGAACAATTAGTAAACAATGGAGAAAATCCCTAGAGACTTTGGAGATTATGTGTTATATAAGAATGATGAAAACTCCTCGGACAGCGAAACTGTGTATTCTGAACATTTTGAGGGAGGTTAAGTCACAACGACAACTTATCACTAACATTAGAAAAAGACTGTCTTCATGGTTTTGATCATATTATGAGAAGACAACGGCTGAAACGTGTTGTGACAACTGAAAAGATTTGTGAAAAGAGAGATAGTGGAGGACACCGAGAGGAAACTCTTGACAGTCTTGTGTCAAAGCGAAAGGAAGTTAAACTGATGCATGTCGTTGGTGATCGCAAGATATGGATTAGCATGATTACTGACACCTGTCGACAAGGCAATTGATGATGATCACACACACACACACACACACACACACACACACACACACATATCAAGAAGACACAGCTAATGGTTGTCACTGGAAGAAGGAAATACCACAATGTGATATACGAGTAAATGGGCATATTCTTAAGCAAGTGAATTGATACAGTTATCTTGGCACAAACAGAACATCTGTTGGGAGAGGCCTTGAATAGATTAGAACAAGAATTGCCATTGCCAAGGTAGCTTTTTGCAAGATGAAAAACATACTAACCAATAAAAAGATATCAATTGAAACGGGAAAAAGAGTGTTGAAGTGCTACATAGAACCTGTACTTGTGTATGGATGTGAAGCGTAGACAATGAGTAGTCAAGCTGAAAAACCGCTGATGGCTGTGGAAATGTGGTTTCTGAGGAAAATGCAAAGAATACCATGGATAGACAGAAAAACCAGTGAACAAGTCCTTCAAGAAACAAATGAAGGTCGTAAACTGATTAGAGTTATTAAACGTGGACCGTCTAAGTTTTTTGGGCATGTTACGAGAAGAAATGAATTGGAGAACTTGGTGACGATTGGCAAGCGTTAAACATTCAAATCAAATCAAATCAAAATCAAATTAAATCAACTTTATTTAAATACAAACTATGCATAAATACAAAGATTGTTTAAACAAGAATGGACTTGAGATGCAAAGACTAGTTGCACTCGCTACTGACAATACACCTGTCAGAACAGGTGTAAACAATGGAATATATACAAAATTAAAATCCGTAGTTCCTCATCTAGTACTAGTTAGGTGTGTATGTCAATCCCTTCAGCTGGTAGTGTCACAGGCTGCAGCTGCATGTCTGCCCAGGAACATAGAGTTAATGATTAGAGAAACATATAACTGGTTTACCACAGTGTATTATACAAGTAAATGGGAATATTCTTCAACAAGTGAATAGGTACAATTATCTCGGAACAGTAATAACATCTGATGGGAGATGCCTTGAAGAGATTAGAAACAAGAATCGCCATGGCAAAAGTAGCCTTTAGCAAGATGAAAAACATACTGACCAATAAAAAGATGTCAACTGAAACGAGAAAAAGAGTGCTGAGATGCTACATAGAACCTGTACTTTTATATGGATGTGAAGCTTGGACAATGAGCAGCCAGGCTGAAAAACATCTGATGGCTGTAGAAATGTGGTTTCTGAGGAAAATGCAAAGAATACCATGGACAGCCAGAAAGACCAATGAAGAAGTCCTTCAAGAAACAAATGAAGATCGTAAACTGATCAGAAACATTAGACGTAGACAGTCACAATTTTTTGGGCATGTTATGAGAAGAAATGATTGGAGAACTTGGTGACAACTGGTAAGATCGAGGGGAACAGACCAAGGGGAAGACCTAGAAACAAGTATCTGGATGGCTTGGCCTTGTGGCATGGTCGAGACAGAAACACGGAACTGATCCACGACTCTGTTGATCGAGTGAGATGGCCGAACATGACCGCCCACGCTTACCAGCATGGCACATAATGTATCCTGGTCAGCCCTTAAGGGAAGGCAGGGGCAGACCATGGGCATTCCCCGCCATCCAAGGAGGCTTCCATACTTGCAGAGCCGATACATAGCGCTCTGGTACTGGGCTCACCCAAGGAATCGTCACGTCCTGCACATGGCTGCTTAGCCTCACTTCCGTATATTGGGCCTTCCGTTCACCATAGGCTGTTCTTCCGGAAACCAGAAGTATGCCGTCTGCAGATGACATCCATACAGTGAGCTTTCGATTCGGACTTTCCACGTAATGGATTTGCTATCCAAGCAATATTCCATTTCATGCCACTAGGACACTTTTCCACCTTTTATGAAGCCCACACAATGGGCTTTTGATTCAGACTTTCCACGTAATGGATTTGCTATCCAAGCAATATTCCATTTCGTGCCACTAGGACACTTTTCCACCTTTTATGAAGCCCACACAATGGGCTTTTGATCAGACTTTCCACCGTAATGGATTTGCTATCCAAGCAATATTCCATTTCATGCCTCTGGGTCTTCATGCACCTTTAAATGTCAACCTGTATGTAGTTAAAGTAAGCTGCGGTCAACTTGAGCTTGTTGATATCTCCATAGAGCTTGTCCTCAAATGAAGCAGGTGTGGGCCAAAATATCTTTCTCTGTTCTGCATACGTTGGGCAATCCTGCAGCAAATGTTTTGCTGTCATTTTTCCAGTTCTACAATTACATTCATCAGTATCTCCTATCTTTAGTTTATTGAACAAGTGGTATTTCAGCCTGTTATGTCCTGTGCGGAGTCTGAAGATTGCTACTTGTTCTCTTCGGTCGAGTTTGTAATATGCATCATCCTTCTGATGGCCTGGATGCTCTGATTCCCATTTGGTTCTATAAGTTCTTTTTATCAACCTCTTTGCCTCATTATAGGTTATGTCTATGTCAGGCTGTGGTAGTCGTCCGCCCTCTTTTGCCAGTCTGTCAGCCTCTTCGTTTCCAGGTATACTGCAATGTGATGGGATCCACTGTACTACAACTTTTTTTGGATTTCTGGCATAGACCATGGAGTGCTGCTCTTAGGTCAGTTAGTTCTGTGCTGTTATTGCTCTTCAGTATTGAGACAGCTGACTTTGCATCTGTGAAGATAGCTATTTGCTTCTCTTTATTTTCCTCCATCAGAAGCATTTCTGCTGCAGTTTTCAGAGCCTCTACCTCCGCTTTGAAGTTATTTGAAAATTTTCCAGTTGCCATTGAACGTGTTTTTTTCACTCCATGTTTTAAATTTAGGAGAATTCCTCCTCCTCCATTCTCTATTGCATTTTTGGCTGATCGATCTGTATATGCATGGGTCCAATTCCTGCTTGGGTAATGTTCTTTTATGTAGTTTAGGGTTATATCTCTTCTTTCGGTTTCATGCTGAGTGTTCTTTTTCTCAATACCAGGAATGTTTTCTATCATCTCAGGCAGTTGCTGCTGTCTCAAAGCTGGGAAGTTGTGTGCATTGTGTATGGGCTTGACTGTTGACATGTTAAGTATAGGATCTGCCCTAATCCTTCGTTTTGCAGTTTCTACAAAGTTGCTACGCTTCAGTCTTCCCTTTCCAAAACCATTAAATCTGTTGTACATAGGGTGGTCTGTCAATCTTCTAAATTTTTCTGCTTGTTGCTGGGCTCTGCTATCTCTTCTATCCTGCATTGGTTGTAAACAAGTGATCTTTTCTAGTTCATTAATAGGCGTTGTCTTCAGGCTTCCAGTTATGATTCGCATTCCTTGGTTTTGGACTCTACTTATTTTGTTAAAGTTTGACTTAGCTGCTGTTGCCCAAGCTGCAATGCCATATTCCAGTACTGGCCTCACCCGTCCAGTATATAACTTCTTGAGAACTTTCTCATCTGCTCCCCACGTTGTACCAGCAAGCTTTTTCATGATTGCCATTCTCTGCCTTGCTCTTGTTCGATTTTTCTCAACCTGTGTCTTCCATGTCAGGCGACGATCAAAGGTGACTCCTAGATAGTTTGGATTTTCTTCATGGCGCAATATTTTTCCATTCAATACCAGCTTAGGTTGCTGAGTTTTATTTGAGAGGGAGAACACTGTGCATGTTGTTTTCTCCTCACTTATCTTCACTAGCCTTGATTTTGAATAGTCCTCTAGCGCTAATAAGGCTTGCTGTATTCTGCTGTTAGCTGTACTAATATATTCTTCAGATGTCCATATGGCTAGGTCATCTGCAAAGGAGGATGTGTGTACTCTGGCTGGAAAATTTTCTGTGATGTCATTTATATATGCTAGGAATAATGTTGGTGAAAGAACTCCTCCTTGGGGGACACCTTGCTCCAGCAGCATCATTTTGCTTGTTTGTCCTTGTACTTTTGTCCTGGCAGTTCTGTTCTCAAGGTAGTGGCTTATCCATTTATACATTTTTCCACAAACATGCATGTTTTGCAGTTTTACTTTCAGTCCTTCCTTCCATACTTTATCAAATGCTTTTTCTAAATCTATCCAGACTGCTAGTGTGTGCTTTTTCTCTTGGAAGGCATCCTCTATTTCCTGAACTATATAGGTTATTTGATCTTCAGTGGATCTGTACTTTCTGAATCCTGCTTGGTGTGGTGTTAAGAGTTTGTTTTCTTCCAGATGCCATGTTAGCCTGCCATTGATAATGCGTTCCATTAATTTTCCTACACAGCTAAGTAGACTGATAGGTCGATAGCCATTTGGTTCTTCCAGGTCTTTTCCTTTCTTTGGGACTGGTATTAGTATAGCTTCCTTCCATGCCTGTGGGACTATTCCTCTCTTCCAGCTGTTATTTAGGACTGCTAGTAGTTTCTTCTTTGCCTTGGTGCCTAGTCCTATTAGCATTTCATTTGTGATTCCATCCTTTCCTGGTGATTTCTTCTTTTTAGGGTATTCATTGCCTGTTCCATTTCTTCCATTGTTAGATTTGCCATCATATATTCTGCTGCTGTCTCTGTATTTCTATGATGTAATTGTTTGTCTTTGATTGCTTTCTTCTGTTCGGTTGTAATATCAATGTGGTTTGCATTTGCATAGTGTTTCCATTAGTGCATTTGCAGCCTTTTTTGCCTGTAAGCAAGGCATTTCCTTGTTTAATTGTTATTTGTTTGTTTCTAGGTCCTTCATTGTTCATGGCTTTCACTAGTTTCCATAGTTTGTTTCCATCCCTGTCAAAATTTAGGTTTTCTGTTTTTTCCCTCCAGCAATCTCTTGTTGTTTGATTTACTGTTCTTTTATATTTTGCTGAGATGGCTTTGAGAGAGATGTTTGCTTCAATTGTTTGTTCTCTCTCTGCTGTCTTCCTGGCATCTTCAACTTTGTCCTCCAAACTTTGTAGTTCTTCAGTCCAGTATGGTTTGTAATTTTTCCTCGCTCCTCTTGGAATGGACTCAGTGGCTGCCTGTATTATCGCTCTGTTTAGACTTTCCACCATTTGCTTTATGTTGCCATATCGTGTATTTGTGTTTTCACAATATTTGTCTGTTAGTATGGCAAATCTGTCCCAATCTGCTCGTTTGTAATTCTAGCGGGGCAAGGGCTTTTGCTCCTGTGGAACATACTCCATATTCATTTCAAGCTTGGTTGGTCTGTGGTCACTACCTGCTAATTGGTCCAGCACATGGCGATCGATTTTGTGGAGGATGTCTCCTGTGCAGAAAGCTAAGTCTGGAGTAGAAGTGGTAAGCCATCTTCTGGAGTAGAAGCTCGGTGTGTCATCCGCTTTGTTGAGTAGATGGAGATTTGAGTCTATTTCCCAGTCCTCCAATTCATCTCCTCTTTTGTCAGTATCTGGGTATCCCCATCTTTCTGAACGGCTATTAAAGTCTCCGACAATAATGCAGTTTGTGTCAGTTATTTTCATGTTTGAGAGTGTAAGGTCCTTATCTGCTGGGCTATACAGATTGTAGATTCTTATTTTCACGTCCTTTATCATTATATCAACACCTACAATTTCCGTTTGGTTGTCAGAGATCACAGATACTTCGCTGCAAGGTATTGTATTTCGTGTAAGTATTAGAACTCCTCCTTTGTGTCCTTCGCGGTCGAAACGTGTGGCCTGATATCCTCTGACTGAGAATTTGTGATTGGCGTTGAGGTGTGTCTCTTGAATGCATGCCACATCTATTCTATCTTTATGAAGACGCTGTGTTAGGGAGTCTTTCTTCTTGTAAACTCCTTCGGCATTCCACTGTAGTATGTTGAGTGTCCTTGGTATTTGGTCAATAGCTCTTAACCTACTCCTCTGTGCCTTGACTCCACAGCACAGGGGAAGGTGACCACCAGTAGTCATGGGTGGACCCCCTCGAGGCAGGGGGCCCGGCACTATCGCCGCCTGATGGGACTTCACGGGATTAGCACCATATCGATTAATTTTGATTTGTGACATCATGAATTAAGTTACGTTGCACTGCTTTGTCAAGCCTGTGGCTCAGTACATCCGATTTCGACAAGCATTTATTCGGGATGCTTTCCCTAGCCTTTGACTGTCCCCAGTCTACCTACAAGGCAGCAGGTTTCACGTTGCACTGCTTTGTCAAGCCTGTGGCTCAGTACATCCGATTTCGACAAGCATGTATTTGGGGTGCTTTCCCTAGCCTTTGACTGTCCCCAATCTACCTACAAGGCAGCAGGTTTGTGTGTCTCTTCGTCTGGTCCCTCTCCCTTGACCTGTCCGACATGGGTGGCCCTACCAGTAGCTGTGCTACCGTCGGCATAGCTCTTGGGGTCATTGGGACGCACAAGCCCCTCTACCTCGTCACGGTGGACACACAGCAGAGGGGACAATACACCTGTCAGAACAGGTGTAAACAATGGAATATATATTTTTTTTTTTTTTCCCGCGTTTCCATCCTGTTTCAGGATATTGCGGTCAACACCAGCATCTTTCAGCTGTATGTTGATTCCTAGGCTAGATTACGCTCATCAGCACGCCACGACTTTCTGAGCGACCGGCTCCATACTCTCATAAGTCACTTTTGCGATTCGAACCACTGCTAATTCTCGTCGCGTCACGTGACGAGAGTATTCGGAGTTAGCGGAGAAAGCTGCTAACCCCTCGGCCACGGAGCCGGTAATGGAATATATACAAAATTAAAATCCGTAGTTCCTCATCTAGTACTAGTTAGGTGTGTATGTCAATCCCTTCAGCTGGTAGTGTCACAGGCTGCAGCTGCATGTCTGCCCAGGAACATAGAGTTAATGATTAGAGATACATATAACTGGTTTACCACAGTGTATTATACAAGTAAATGGGAATATTCTTCAACAAGTGAATAGGTACAATTATCTCGGAACAGTAATAACATCTGATGGGAGATGCCTTGAAGAGATTAGAACAAGAATCGCCATGGCAAAAGTAGCCTTTAGCAAGATGAAAAACATACTGACCAATAAAAAGATGTCAATTGAAACGAGAAAAAGAGTGTTGAGATGCTACATAGAACCTGTACTTTTATATGGATGTGAAGCTTGGACAATGAGCAGCCAGGCTGAAAAACATCTGATGGCTGTAGAAATGTGGTTTCTGAGGAAAATGCAAAGAATACCATGGACAGCCAGAAAGACCAATGAACAAGTCCTTCAAGAAACAAATGAAGATCGTAAACTGATCAGAAACATTAGACGTAGCCAGTCACAATTTTTTGGGCATGTTATGAGAAGAAATTATTTGAAGAACTTGGTGACAACTGGTAAGATCGAGGGGAACAGACCAAGGGGAAGACCTAGAAACAAGTATCTGGATGGCTTGGCCTTGTGGCATGGTCGAGACAGAAACACGGAACTGATCCACGACTCTGTTGATCGAATGAGATGGCAGAACATGACCGCCCACGCTTACCAGCATGGCACATGATGGATGGATGGATAACTGGTTTTCTCTCTCAAGTCTTCGTCAAGCAAAGTACAGGGAGCTTTTTGCTTTATTAAATGATGGACAACATCCGCTGAAGGTTGTTCAATTAAGCCAGACACGATGGATGTCCATTCAGTCTGCCATTGTCAGAATATTGCAGCAGTGGGTCGAGCTTTGAACTCATTTTGATGTAGCAAGACTCAACGAGCGCTGTTATACAGCAGAACTTCTACATTCTATGTTTAGCGACATGAAAAACAATGTGTATCTCATATTTCTCAAGCATATTCTCGGAGAAGTTCAAAGTGTGAATAAGAAATTCGAAGCAGATATACAGGATCCACCAAAACTACTCAGCGATCTTGTCCACATCACTGATTCTATCAGTTCAAAGATTGCTGTTCCTGGGAAAAGAATAACAGAAAGTGATGCTATTCAAGATTATTTAGATCCTAATCCCAATCTAGGTTATGAGTTTGAGAAAGAAATAGCAGACTACAAGTTTTCCGATGAGAAAGAAATTCGTGGAAGATGCATCCTATTTTTATTAGAGCTATTGACACAGCTGCGTTTACGTACACCCGATAACGTTCGAGTGTTGCAGTCCATGTCATGTCTTAGTGGAAGTGAATGTCTAGAGCCAATGAAGCCCTAAATATTGGATCTTGCTAAAATAGCTACAGAAACTGAAGAGGAGTTGTCTGACTGGGATTTGGCAGATCTGAAATAAACTTCATTCTAATATTCAGTGATAATAATACATTATAATGTGTTACTTTATAACATTTTGAATGAATGCCACCAGTGCTTGTTTTAGTGATTTCCCCCCAAAAATAGTATCGCAATTTGGTGCTTTTTTTGGCTCGAAAGTAGTTCTGATTGGGATTTGGCGGATCTGGAATAAACTTCATTGTAATATGAAGTGATAATAATAAATTATACTGTGCTACCTAGTTACATTTGTAATAAAAACAGTTGGTGCTTTTTTTTGGTGCTTCCTAAAATATTTTGGTGCGTTTTAGTGCTTTTTGGGGTGGATTTTTGTGCTTTTTCTTCAAAGGGAGATGGCAACACTGCTGGCAAGATCGAAGGGAAGAGACCAAGGGAAAGCCCGAGAAGTAAATACCTGGATCGATTGGCCACGTGTCATGGTCGAGACAGGAACACGGAGCTGATCCACGACTCTGGTGATCGAGTGAGATTGCAGAACATGACCGCCCACGCTTATCGGCATGGCACATAATGTATCCATATGTGTATCCATATCTGCACACACGCTGTCCTTTTGAAATGTTCTGGTTGCAGATATCTCTTGCCTTAGCCCTTGAAATCAAACACAAAAACATCCTCATGGAAGCCGTAGTAGTGTAACACAAATATACTCGCCTATTATCTATCGGCCCGGTCCTATTGAGACGGAATATTTTTTAATGAATTTGGCTCCCAGGTTTAAAAAGGGTCCTTTACTTTCTTTAACATTTGTCAATACCGGAACCAGACATAAATCCAAATTCAAATATCCTAACCAAGCCGCTTCCTAACTATTACCTTGTCTACACTCTCCAGTCTGGGGTAGAATGTCTTCAGGTAGTCTATGATGAGTGTTCCAGTTAGGGTGCTCTTGATGCCAACAGATCAGGGAGTATGTTACTCCGCAATGAAGTATATCCCACTCAGTGCGTTCATGTAGGACCTGTTCAGAAAAGCGTGTCTGTGTTTGACACCGGATCACGCCACATCCCATTTTGCGTAGTACAGATGAGAACTGGGTTCAGTGATTCTCTTCTACTGTATGTCCGCCTGATTGTGAAGGAGAGACTTGTGTGTGCCAATGATCCCAAGAGCTATGCAGACGGTCGCGCTACTACTGGTAGGATCTTCCATATCGGAAAGGTCAAAGGGTAGGGTCCAGTGGAAGCGATACACAAACCTGCTGTCTTGTAGTTAGACTCAGGGTTGTCAAAGGCAAGGAAAAGCAAGCCCCAAGAAGTATTGTCGAAGTCGGATGCACTGAGCTATAGGCTTAACGAAACAGCGCAACACAACTCACTATTGTGAGTATGCTCACTGACTCAAGATTAATATACGTACCTACCCAGGATCAGTTTATGCACTGACCTAGGATCAGTTTTCGCATTGACCCAGGATTAGTTTACGTACCTACCCATGATCAGTTTATGCAAAGACCTAGGATCAGTTTTCGCATTGACCCAGGATTAGTTTACGTACCTACCCATGATCAGTTTATGCAAAGACCTAGGACCAGTTTTCGCATTGACCTAGGATTAGTTTACGTACCTACCCAGGATCAGTTTATGCACTGACCTAGGATTAGTTTATGCATTGACCCAGAATTAGTGTATGCACCTACTCAGGATCAGTGTACGCAATGAGACAGGATTATTAAATGCACCTGTCCAGGATCAGTATAAGTAATGACTCAGGATCTGTTTATGCAGTGAACTAGGATTAGTTTATGCACTGACCCATGCTTAGTTTATGCACTGACCCAGGGATTAGTTTATGCACTGACCCAGGATTAGTTTATGCACTGACCCGGGGTCAGTATAAGCAATGACCCAGAATAACTGTATGCACTGGTCCAGGATCTGTACAAGCAATGACCCAAGATCAAGCAAGGACCCATGATCAGTATAAGCAATTACACAGGTGCATCGGCCTAATTCTGTCTAATATGTCCCATGTAGGGGTCCAGAAAAGGTCCAAGTCAGTATAAAGCATAACCCAAGCACACCCCAGTAGTGTCTGTCCAAGGTGTCCCACGTGGAGGTCAAGAGAAGTCTAAGTATAAAGCCTCACCGGGGTACACTGCCCAGTCACCGCCATTACCCCATTTGGACAACAGTCACCTTCACATTAATACCCTATGTTTGGCATATCCAGTCACAGAATTATTAATCCGAGCCAAGTAATGGACACTAGTATATGAAAAGTTGAACGGGGTAGGGGTAATGGTGGAATGGAATGGAAAACTTTCCCGTATGTCCATCATGGAGGCCAAGAGAGGTTTTAGTCAGTATAAAACCTGAAACTGGTACCTCCGCGGCCTTGTATTCCGTTACAATATTTTGTTTCATTCTCTGTTTCACAACATATTTGTTTACTTATTCAGAATTTACGTAATACATCCTCTATATCATATTATCAATGAAACTATACGAATTCGAAATCTGATCCGTCGAATAATTCTGCATATAAACAGCAATATCCAGCCCACATACGTTGGGTGCATATGAGTTATCATAGTGGACACACATACTACACAAACTACAGACTTTATTTACCAAGACTACACCTCTCTGATTACTGTCTCCTGCAACTCTTGCGCTATTTTCATCATGTCTCTCCTGCTTTACGCAAGAACACCATCTGCGACCGCCAGTATCTGTCAATCCCTGCTGCCCCAATACTTGCAATCTTACATTGAATAGCACAGGCAATATTATAGATCCTGGTATATCCCTGTGCAATTTTGCATGCCTCCGATGTCCGTGAACCTAGGCGGAGAGCAACAAACCTTATGCGAGTTCAGGTTAGCTGCTATCCAATTCATCACCCAGAGACTAAAACACTTCTTCATAAGAGTGTGCATTAAGAGATCATATCTGACTCTGGTATATGCATCCTCAAGATCCAGTACTGCTGCTACTGTTTCCTATGTGTAGCAGAGAAAGAATGGCAGATGTCAGAGATAAAAACAAAGAGAGAGAGAGAGAGAGAGAGAGAGAGAGAGAGAGAGAGAGAATGTATATCAGAGAAAGAATGGCAGATAAGGACAGAGATAAAAACAAAGAGAGAGAGAGAGAGAGAGAGAGAGAGAGAGAGAGAGAGAGAGAGTGTATCAGAGAAAGAACGGCAGATAAGGACAGAGATAAAAACAGAGAGAGAGAGAGAGAGAGAGAGAGAGAGAGAGAGAGAGAGTATGTTATCAGAGAAAAAATGGCAGATAAGACAGAGATAAAAACAAAGAGAGAGAAGAGAGAGACAGAGAGAGAGAGATGAATGTATCAGAAAAGAATGGCAGAGAAGGACAGAGATAAAAACAAAGAGAGAAGAGAGAAGAAGAGACAGAAGAAAAAAGAAGACAGAGAGAGAGAGAGAGAGAGAGAGAGAGAGAGAAGAGAGAGAGGACAGAAAAGAGAGTAAGGACAGAGAAAACAAGAGAGATAAGGAAAGAGAGAAAAAGAAACAGAGAGATGAGACAGACAGAGAGAGAGTATGTGTATCAGAGAAAGAATGGCAGATAAGGACAGAGATAAAAACAAGAGAGAGAGAGAGAGAGGAGAGAGAGAGAGAGAGAGAGTATGTGTATCAGAGAAAGAATGGCAGATAAGGACAGAGATAAAAACAAAGAGAGAGAGAGAGAGAGAATGTGTATCAGAGAAAGAATGGCAGATAAGGACAGAGATAAAAACAGAGAGAGAGAGAGAGAGAGAGAGAATGTGTATCAGAGAAAGAATGGCAGATAAGGACAGAGATAAAAACAAAGAGAGAGAGAGAGAGAGAGAGCGAGAGAGAGAGAGAGAGAGAGAGAGAGAGAGAGAGGGAGTATGTGTATCAGAGAAAGAATGGCAGATAAGGACAGAGATAAAAACAAAGAGAGAGTGAGAGAGAGAGTGAGAGAGAGAGAGAGTATATGTATCAGAGAAAGAATGGCAGATAAGAACAGAGATAAAAACAAAGAGAGAGAGAGAGTATGTGTATCAGAGAAAGAATGGCAGATAAGGACAGAGATAAAAACAAAGAGAGAGAGAGAGAGAGAGAGAGAGAGAGAGAGAGAGAGAGAGAGAGAGAGGAGAGAGAGAATGTGTATCAGAGAAAGAATGGCAGATAAGGACAGAGATAAAAACAAAGAGAGGAGAGAGAGAGAGAGAGAGAGAGAGAGAGAGAGAGTATGTATCAGAGAAAGAATGGCAGATAAGAACAGATATAGAAACAAAGAGAGAGAGAGAGAGAGAGAGAGAGAGAGAGAGAGACAGAGACAGAGAGAGAGTATGTGTATCAGAGAAAGAATGGCAGATAAGGACAGAGATAAAAACAAAGAGAGAGAGAGAGAGAGAGAGAGAGACCGAGAGAGACCGAGAGAGACAAAGAGAGAAACAAAGAGAGACACAAAGAGACAGTGAGAGACACAAAGAGAGATACAGGGAGACTTGGGCGCGCACAGTTTAATGGTATTGGGTTACGTTAACGCGTGAATGGGGCTGTTGCCATCAACATTTGCTAGAGAAATCGGCCAGTGAAAACAATATTACGTAAGTAAACACTATATACCAAGTAAATTTACGAGGTAGTTCACCTTGTTTACTATACCACACACTGCCGGAACTGACGATGTTCGTTATATTTACAGGTGAAAAACTAAGACCACGCACACGATGACCTCTTTATCTGATGCACCCAACTTCTTGAATGTAACAACAAACAACTTTCACAACAACATACAAAAATGCAATCGCACTAAGTTATAGTGTCACGTGAAACAGTCCATGATTAGAGTCATGTCTGGCCTGACCTCCGCTCGTCTGCTAGGAACTATTTATAATGAGGAGATATTTCTAAGTGTGGCGCCTTTGTTGAATGCATGAAAGCTGGGGTAAACAATTAGGTAAGATGGTGGGACGTGAAATCCCTCGGCGGAATACATTCAACACCATCCACAACATTGTTGACCGGCAAGGGCAGGCCTTTATGTTCGCTGCAGGACTAGGCGAAACAGACAGACAGACAGACAGACAGACAGACAGACAGACAGACAGGCAGGCAGGCAGACAGACAGACAGACAGACAGGCAGGCAGGCAGGCAGACAAATAGACAGACAAACAGGCAGGCAGACAGGCAGGCAGACAGACAGACGGGTGGGCAGGCAGGCAGGCAGGTAGACAGGCAGGCAGGCAGGCACGCAGGCAGGCAGGCAGACAGACAGACAGACAGACAGACAGACAGACAGACAGGCAGGCAGGCAGGGAGAGAGAGAGGGAGAGGGAGCGAGCAAACAAGCTTGATTTTCGAAGGTTAAGCACTCTAGGAAGAAGCAGAGAGTTGTGTGTGTGTGTGAGAGAGAGAGAGAGAGAGAGAGAGAGAGAGAGAGAGACAAACAGACAAATAGACGGACAGAGAAATAGAGGGAAAGAACGAACACGCTTTATATTCCAAGGGTTAAGAAATGGGAAGAGGCACATACAGTCAGAGCGGAAGGGAGGAGAGAAGGTATAAGCTTTATACTCTAAGGGCTAAGATCTGTGAACAGGCAGAGAGAGAGAGAGAGAGAGAGAGAGAGAGAGAGAGAGAGAGAGAAAGAGGGAGGTGAGAGGGACGGATAGAAAGAGTGATGAGGGAACAAAAGAAAACGTTTTATTTTCAATGGGTTAAATACTACACTCACAAAGAGACAGAATGAGTAAGAGAGAGAGAGAGAGAGAGAGAGATAGAGAGAGATAGAGAGAGGAGTTACAGAGAGAAAGTGCGATCAAACGAACTTTACTTACTAGGAATTAAGAATTGGGCACGTAGAAAGAGAGCGAGCTATCGAGAGAGAGAGAGAGAGAGAGAGAGAGAGAGAGAGAGAGAGAGAGAGAGAGAGAGAGTAGTGGAGAGGTAGTGGAGTTCAGATAAAGTCAATGAACTTGACATAGATATATCACATACACACACAATCACACATGCTGTTCCTATGTTCCCATTATCCATTAGCGAATCACCCCCTGTCTTAAACCTACTTAACACTGTTTATGCGGAGATTTGTTAAAACTGTATTTGTCCTCTTTCGCATTCACAGTAACTAAACATAAAACATGTTTCCCGCGTACTGCTTTCTTTATGCACAAAATGTTGTTCCTTGTTATTTATTGCTTGAACCTGTTAAGTATTTTCTATGTCTGTATGTGAACAAAAAACTAGTTTTAAAGCTTTCCATAAATGAAATGGGTTTAACTTCTTCATTGTTATTTAAATGTAAACAGGCGGAGGAAAAACCAAGCGTACAAGGTCAACTCGACAAGGATACAATCACACCACATAAGTAAATAAACAGACTACATTCTGGCGACAACCCTTCGACAGAAAACAATAAAGAATATCACTTCAAGACGAAGGACAGAGGGAAATGACACTGACTGAAATGCTTTGAGGTATAATAATAGTATGCAAACGCGTGAAATAAACATAAGCACGTAGAATGAAGTTGAAAATGAAGGCAGGCAGGCAGGCAGCACGAAAGAACTTAACTAACAAAGGATTAAGAATTGGGCACTGAGAAGGATAGAGCTGGACAGGGAGAGAAGGTGGGAGAGAGAAATATACAGTCATTATCACCCAATGCCTTTCAGGCTGGGGTAGGCGATCATGCTTCTCGACAAATTATGCACCGCAATCAACTGCCAGCACTGGCCTTACACCAAAGAACATCTGCTATGAGAGCAAGGGGTTGAGCTAGAAGAAATTGGATTGACGACATCAAAGACAGTGTGGCAGTCACATGGAATGATAACATACTATCCAGTACCATCCACTGATGATGATGATGATGATGATGATGATGATGATGACGACGACGACGACGACAATGATGATGATGATGATGATGATGATGATGATGATGATGATGATGATGATGATGGTGGTGATGATGATGATGATGATGATGATGACGACGACGACAATGATGATGATGATGATGATGACGACGACGATGATGATGATGATGATGATGATGATGATGATGATGATGATGATGATGATGATGATGATGATGATGATGATGATGATGATGATGATATTTTAAACCAGTCGGCAGTCGCCTTTAATTTCCTCGAACTTTTCTGGTATCCATTTAAGGCTGGCTCGATGTGAGAACCTAGATCAGCGAAATCAATCCCCGCCTATAGTTATGAATTCAAACACATAATCACCGATTCAGCTTCAAGTATGCTACCTACTTCGCTGCCGCAACCACCATAGAAAGTACAATAAACTACAAAACAATCTTTGGCGCGACACCAATATACAAATATGACCACGAAGAAAGAAAGCCAGAAATAAGAGTGCGTATATGCGGCCCCGACTTAAATGTTTTCTTTTTCTCCCAAACAGAATAAAGATCGCATTCATACTCAAGGTAGAAATATGTCTCATTTGCATACACCTGAAAACTTGGATAAAACCGGATGTAGGCATATCTGTCAACCGAGGTTGCAACTTAGTTATGCGTGCTGATAGTACACAAGTGTTTCGGCGATAACGAATCCGTCATACTGTTGCAGTCAAGATCTTTCTGATTTGTCATTGGATTGCTTGAAGTAGAAAGATTTCCTTATATAAATAAAGTCGGTCACATCCGTCCAATTCACCGCAATATGTTGCATCATTAAGGTCGAGCCAGGACCATTTTATGCGCCTACAGGGGTAAGAGGTATGTGGTGTTCGTCGGACGTTTTTATACGTCAGTCGACACATGATGGGTGGTTTCATAATCCCGCCGGCAGCTTTTATTTCCCAGCAGATTTCATGGTACCTATCTAATCTGCTTCGGCCTTGCAGTACAAGTCAATTTTCGTTTTTAATGGGGATTCGAGAACATGACCATAGGGCCGTCAGGCAAGAGCAAATGTCTGTCTGTCTGTCTGTCTGTCTGTCTGTCTGTCTGTCTGTCTGTCTGTCTGTCTGTCTGTCTATCTGTGTAACATTACCTTTGCGGACAGGCCACTGACATTGCCTCAGTGTACAGGATTGTCACATGGGCTAGGTGTACATCAATGTGACATTGATTCTGTGTACGGGCTTGTCACAGTGGCTTCACGTACATCATACATTTGTTACATTGTTTCTATGTAGAAGCAATGTAAATAATGTAGCCAGCTACGTGATGAAGGGCTTTCGGACCCAGTTCGTAATCCCGCATACCGCGTTCGAAACACAGCTGCGGGCGATTTGGCAGGAGATCGCCTTGTGTTGGTTTCTAAAGAAATGGTATGGGAGCTGGTCTTTCAGATCAAGTTTGTAAGCCGATGCTCGACGCTTAGAGGAAAGGTGAGACGCACACATAATCAGATCGCTACTGGTATTATTGGGGTTGGAACTCTTCGCTGCCTTCTGAGGATGGGGACGGAGCGCTTGTGGGAATGCCCCGAATGCTGTGATGTCGGTTCTTAAATCAATCCATCAATCAATCAATCAAGTTTGTAATTCCGCATACCACGTTTAAAACACAGCTGTGGGCGATATTACAGCAGGTCACCCTACTGTTGGTTTTATAAGAAAAGGTATAGGTGCCGGTCATTCAGAAATAAATGGCAAACTACTGAACGTAAACATGCTTAGCAATCACGAACATCCAAAACATACTGTGGTTGACAGCTACGTCATGTAAAGAATATGCAACTAACTTTTTGTTTTCTATGTAGAGGATTGTTCATACTTAAATATGCGTAGTCAGTTTGAAAATTCTGAGGCAAAACCCAATACAAAGTTAACGAGCGTGACGGCGGGAGATGTAGAAGCATTTTCAATGTGCCTACTAAATCATCCCAGGTGTCACTAAACCGGAGTCTTTTCAATGTGGCCTCGGTGGTTCCGCTTGACTGGGAATATGCCTGCAACTTATCGGGAGTGTAATTGGATATGCGGCTCCGCTACCGACTGTTCTAGACTGCGTGTGTTTGTACCCGGACATGTGTATGTTTGCGTGCATGAATATATAGTGTTGTAGGAGTTTAGTTAGGCATGTTTATCATCACGTAGTAGTCCGTTGCAGAACATCGATCTCATCACGTGGTGTCTAAAGCCTCTCGATCTCTGGCCAGTTCTCCTGCCTCGCGCACCCTTATGTCAAAGATGTCTGTAATGCCCTGTGCCCATCTTCGAATTCATTCGTAACCACTTCCACCACAGAGCCTGAACTAGACTATCTCATGTAAAATAGTCTAAATGTGTTGATAGATGAACGCACTAACTAGACTATTTTTATTTTTTTTAATTCGCATATCCTTTACATGACATCGCTGTCAACAGCAGCATCTTTCAGCTGTCTGTTGATTTCTTGGCAAGATTACGCTCAGTAGTTTGCCATTGCTTTCTAAGCGGCCGGCTGAGTTATCCCGCAAGTCACCAGCGGGGGTAGATAAACGGGATTACGGAGAAAGTGGTGTAACCCCTCGGCCAGAGAGACCGGCAACTAGACTATGCTGGGATAAAATAGTCTAAATGTGTTGATAGATGAATGGACTAACTAGACTTCGACCGGCTCCCTGGCTAGAGTTTAGCGACTTTCTCCGTAACCCCGTACACTCTCGTGAGTAACGTGACGACGGCTAGAATCGGTAGCGGTTCAAACCGTGTCGGTAACTTAGGGGTATGTGAGCCGGTCGCTCAGAAAGCAATGACAAACTACTGAGCGTAATCTTGCCAAGAAATCAACAATCAGCTGAAAGGTGCTGATGTTGACAGCGATGTCATGTAAAGGATATGCTAACATTATTAAAAACTAGACTTCGCTGATGTAAAATAGTCTAAATGTGTTAATAGATGACTACACTAACTAGATAATTTTTTTTTTTTTTTTTTTTCGCTTTTCCATCCTGTTTCAGGATATTGCGGTCAACACCAGCATCTTTCAGCTGTATGTTGATTCCTAGGCTAGATTACGCTCATCAGCACGCCACGACTTTCTGAGCGACCGGCTCCATACTCTCATAAGTCACTTTTGCGATTCGAACCACTGCTAATTCTTGTCGCGTCACGTGACGAGAGTATTCGGGGTTAGCGGAGAAAGCTGCTAACACCTCGGCCATGGAGCCGGCATACTAACTAGATAATGCTGGGATAAAATAGTCTAAATGTGTTTTTAAATGAATGCATTAACTAGATCACGGTGAGGTAAACCCAGTCTAAATGTGGTGGTAGATTACTGCACAATTACACTATACTGGAGATGAAATCCCGGACATATATGGTGATAGATAAGTGCACTAACGATCAATAAACTTAGGGTCAATTACAGGTCACGTGTGTTGAGAGATGAATAAACAAACTAGACTATACAGACGTTTTGCATATCCTTTACAGGCCATCGCTGTCGACATCAGCATCTTTCAGCTGATTGTTGATTTCTTGGCAAGATTACGCTCAGTAGTTTGCCATTGCTTTCTGAGCGACCTGCTCCATATTCTCATAAGTCACTGGGGCGACTCGAACCGCTTCCAATTCGCGTGCGCTCAACCTTCAACCACGAAAGTATTTGGGGTTACGGAGAAAGCTGCTTACCCCTCGACCAGGGAGACAACTAGGCTATACAGATTATAAATTCCAGGTATCATTTGTTTATAGACGAATACACAATCTACACTACACTGAAGACAAAACCCAGTCTAGATATGTTGATAGGTAAATGCGCCAACTACACTATGCTAAAGATAAAACCCAGTATCCCCTCTGCCGTGCGTCCACCTTGACGAGGTAGAGGGGCTTGAGCGTTCCAATGACCCCAAGAGCTATGCCGACGGTAGCACAGCTACTGGTAGGGTCACCCATGTCGGACAGGTCAAGGGAGAGGGACCAGACGAAGTGACGCACAAACCTGCTGCCTTGTAGGTAGACTGGGGACAGTCAAAGGCTAGGGAAAGCATCCCGAACAAATGCTTGTCGAAATCGGATGTACTGAGCCACAGGCTTGACAAAGAAGTGCAACGTAACTTTATCATTTCATGATGCCACATATGAAAATAATCGTTATGGTGCTAATCCCGTGAAGTCCCATCAGGCGGTGATAGTGCCGGGCCCCCTGCCTCGAGGGGGTCCACCCATGACTACTGGTGGTCACCTTCCCCTGTGCTGTGGAGTCAAGGCACAGAGGAGTAGGTTAAGAGTTATTGACCAAACACCCCGGACACTCAACATACTACAATGGAATGCAGAAGGAGTTTATAACAAGAAAGCCTCCCTAACACAGCGTCTTCATAAAGATAGAATAGATGTGGCATGCATTCAAGAGACACACCTCAACGCCAATCGCACATTTTCAGTCAAGGGATATCAGGCCACACGTTTCGACCGCGAAGGACACAAAGGAGGAGTTCTAATACTTACACGAAATACAATACCTTGCAGCGAAGTATCTGTGATCTCTGACAACCAAACGGAAATTATAGGTGTTGATATAATGATAAAGGACGTGAAAATAAGAATTTACAATCTGTATAGCCCGGCAGATAAGGATCTTACACTCTCAAACATGGAAATAACTGACACAAATTGCATTGTTGTCGGAGACTTTAATAGCCGTTCAGAAAGATGGGGATACCCAGATACTGACAAAAGAGGAGATGAAGTGGAGGACTGGGAAATAGACTCAAATCTCCATCTACTCAACAAAGCGGATGACACACCGAGCTTCTACTCCAGAAGATGGATTACCACTTCTACTCCAGACTTAGCTTTCTGCACAGGAGACATCCTCCACAAAATCGATCGCCATGTGCTTGACCAATTAGCAGGTAGTGACCACAGACCAATCAAGCTTGTAATAAATATGGAGTATGTTCCACAGGAGCAAAAGCCTTTGCCCCGCTGGAATTACAAACGAGCAGATTGGGACAGATTTGCCATACTAACAGACAAATATTGTGAAAACATAAATACACGATATGGCAACATGAAGCAAATGGTGGAAAGTCTAAACAGAGCAATAATACAGGCGGCCACTGAGTCTATTCCAAGAGGAGCGAGGAAAAATTACAAACCATACTGGACTGAAGAACTACAAATTTTGGAGGACAAAGTTGAAGATGCTAGGAAGACCGCAGAGAGAGAACAAACAACTGAAGCGAACATCTCTCTCAAAGCCATCTCAGCAAAATATAAAAGAACAGTAAATCAAACAACAAGAGATTGTTGGAGGAAAAAACAGAAAACCTGAATTTTGACAGGGATGGAAACAAACTATGGAAACTAGTGAAAGCCATGAACAATGAAGGACCTAGAAACAAACAAATAACAATTAAACAAGGAAATGCCTTGCTTACAGGAAAAAAGGCTGCAAATGCACTAATGGAACACTATGCCAGTGCAAACCACATTGATATTACAGCCGAACAGAAGAAAGCAATCAAAGATAAACAGATACATCATAGATATACAGAGACAGCAGCAGAATATATGATGGCAAATCTAACAATGGAAGAAATGGAACAGGCAATGAATACCCTAAAAAAGAAGAAATCACCAGGAAAGGATGGAATCACAAATGAAATGCTAATAGGACTAGGCACTAAGGCAAAAAAGAAACTACTAGCAGTCCTAAATTACAGCTGGAAGAGAGGAATAGTCCCACAGGCATGGAAGGAAGCTATACTAATACCAGTCCCAAAGAAAGGAAAAGACCTGGAAGAACCAAATGGCTATCGACCTATCAGTCTACTTAGCTGTGTAGGAAAATTAATGGAACGCATTATCAATGGCAGGCTAACATGGCATCTGGAAGAAAACAAACTCTTAACACCACACCAAGCAGGATTCAGAAAGTACAGATCCACTGAAGATCAAATAACCTATATAGCTCAGGAAATAGAGGATGCCTTCCAAGAGAAAAAGCACACACTAGCGGTCTGGATAGATTTAGAAAAAGCATTTGATAAAGTATGGAAGGAAGGACTGAAAGTAAAACTGCAAAAAATGCATGTTTGTGGGAAAATGTACAAATGGATCAGCCACTACCTTGAGAACAGAACTGCCAGGACAAAAGTACAAGGACAAACCAGCAAAATGATGCTGTTGGAGCAAGGTGTCCCCCAAGGAGGAGTTCTTTCACCAACATTATTCCTAGCATATATAAATGACATCACGGAAAATTTTCCAGCCAGAGTACACACATCCTCCTTTGCAGATGACCTAGCCATATGGACATCTGAAGAATATATTAGTACAGCTAACAGCAGAATACAGCAAGCCTTATTAGCGCTAGAGGACTGGTCAAAATCATGGCTAGTGAAGATAAGTGAGGAGAAAACAACATGCACAGTGTTCTCCCTCTCAACTAAAACTCAGCAACCTAAGCTGGTATTGAATGGAAAAATATTGCGCCATGAAGAAAATCCAAACTATCTAGGAGTCACCTTTGATCGTCGCCTGACATGGAAGACACAGGTTGAGAAAAATCGAACAAGAGCAAGGCAAAGAATGGCAATCATGAAAAAGCTTGCTGGTACAACGTGGGGAGCAGATGAGAAAGTTCTCAAGAAGTTATATACTGGACGGGTGAGGCCAGTACTGGAATATGGCATTGCAGCTTGGGCAACAGCAGCTAAGTCAAACTTTAACAAAATAAGTAGAGTCCAAAATCCAAGGAATGCGAATCATAACTGGAAGCCTGAAGACAACGCCTATTAATGAACTTAGAAAAGATCACTTGTTTACAACCAATGCAGGATAGAAGAGATAGCAGAGCCCAGCAACAAGCTGAAAAATTTAGAAGATTGACAGACCACCCTATGTATAAAAGGTTTAGTGGTTTTGGAAAGGGAAGACTGAAGCGTAGCAACTTTGTAGAAACTGCAAAACGAAAGATTAGGGCAGATCCCTATACTTAACATATCAACAGTCAAACCCATTTACAATGCACACAAGTTCCCAGCTTGGAGACAGCAGCAACTGCCTGAGATGATAGAAAACATTCCTGGTATTGAGAAAAAGAACACTCAGCATGAAACCGAAAGAAGAGAAATAACCCTAAACTACATAAAAGAACATTACCCAAGCAGCAATTGGACCCATGCATATACAGATGGATCAGCCAAAAATTCAATAGAGAATGGAGGAGGAGGAATTCTCCTAAATTTAAAAATAGGAGTGAAAAAAAAACACACATTCAGTGGCAACTGGAAAATTTTCAAGTAACTTCAAAGCGGAGGTAGAGGCTCTGAAAACTGCAGCAGAAATGCTCTTGATGGAGGAAAATAAAGAGAAGCAAATAGCTATCTTCACAGATGCAAAGTCAGCTGTCTCAATACTGAAGAGCAATAACAGCACAGAACTAGCTGACCTAAGAGCAGCACTCCATGGTCTATGCCAGAAATCCAAAAAAGTTGTAATACAGTGGATCCCATCACATTGCAGTATACCTGGAAATGAAGAGGCTGACAGACTGGCAAAAGAGGGCGGACGACTACCACAGCCTGACATAGACATAACCTATAATGAGGCAAAGAGGTTGATAAAAAGCACTTATAGAACCAAATGGGAATCGGAGCATCCAGGCCACCAGAAGGATGATGCATATTACAAACTCGACCGAAGAGAACAAGTAGCAATCTTCAGACTCCGCACAGGACATAACAGGCTGAAATACCACTTGTTCAATAAACTAAAGATAGGAGATACCGATGAATGTAATTGTAGAACTGGAAAAATGACAGCAAAACATTTGCTGCAGGATTGCCCAACGTATGCAGAACAGAGAAAGATATTTTGGCCCACACCTGCTTCATTTGAGGACAAGCTCTATGGAGATGTCAACAAGCTCAAGTTGACCGCAGCTTACTTTAACTACATTCAGGTTGACATTTAAAGGTGCATGAAGACCCAGAGGCATGAAATGGAATATTGCTTGGATAGCAAATCCATTATGTGGAAAGTCCAAATCGAAAGCTCGCTGTGTGGGCTTCATAAAAGGTGGAAAAGTGTCCTAGTGGCACGAAATGGAATATTGCTTGGCTAGCAAATCCATTACATGGAAAGTCCGAATCGAAAGCTCACTGTGTGGATGTCATCTGCAGACTGCATACTTCTGGTTTCCGGAAGAACAGCCTATGGTGAACGGAAGGCCCAATATACGGAAGTGAGGCTAAGCAGCCGTGTGCAGGACGTGACGATTCCTTGGGTGAGCCCAGTACCAGAGCGCTATGTATCGGCTCTGCAAGTATGGAAGCCTCCTTGGATGGCGGGGAATGACATGGTCTGCCCCTGCCTTCCCTTGAGGGCTGACCAGGATCTTTGGCTGTTCTATATGGGCCAGCTGGGATGGGGGATAACACCACAACAGTGAGTCAAACGTCCTAAGGAGCCCCCGGGAAGGTTAACCCGGTCAACAAATGCCCGCAGAAGTCGGATGTGTCGGCCTAACGGCGCAAGAACGCAGCTCTGCTGTAAACAGGCACAACGCAATCACATCCGAAAAAAAAACTCCGGATGATCGCAGAAGAAGAAGAAGAAGAAACCCAGTATAAATGTGTTGATAGACGAATACACCATCTACACTACACTGAAGATAAAACCCAGTCTAAATATGTTGATAGACGAATACAACAACTACACTACACTGAAGACAAAACCCAGTCTAAATAAGTTGATAGACAAATACAACAACTACACTACACTGAAAACAAAACCCAGTCTAAATAAGATGATAGGTGAGTGCACCTAACCACCCTATTTAAAATGGTCTATGTCCTGTGCAGGACTGTGTCATCAATCCCCAGTTGATTTTCTAGGCAGTTTTACTTTCAGTCGGTCTCCATGGTAAAGGTTTTACGGACGCCGTTCATAATCCCGCTTACCCGCGTTCGAAACACAGCTGCGAACAGACCGCCTTTGCACTGTGTTTTAACGAATTGGTATGGAAGCCGGTCGTTCAGAAAGCAATGGCAAACTACAGAACGTAAACTTGCCAAGACATCAACAACAGCAGTAAAATGCTGGTGGCTACAGCGATGTCCTGTAAAAAGGGTAAGGAAAAACAAAACAAAGTGTCATTGCTTTCTGAATGAGAAATCAACGTTTGAAGTCCAGCTGACCGGTGTGCGGAAGGAACCCACTACCTCGCCGCCAGCACACAGGACATTTACACGCAAGTGCAATACATCTCTCAGCCACATGATCTCTACATACCCTGTACAAAGTATTACATCCATGACATATGTGTTGATAGTCGAGTGCGCTAACCATCAACAAACTGGGGATCACATCCAGGACGAATGTTTTACAAGATGAGTGCGCTATCTAATACACTGTAATCTCACCCAAGGACACAAATGTAAGGCGTGTGAAACACACCGTTGGGCTAAGACGATGAACAATGGCATAAGAATAAACTGGATGCTGTGCGGTTTGTGAGTCACCGCGCTGATGTAATGCCATCTTGCTAAACTATCTACAGACACGCATCTGCTGCAACCCTGTCTGCTGACTCAGTGGCTGTTTTTGGTATGGAAAATCAGTTTGTTACTTTCATTTTTCTCTTGTCCTTTGAATTCCACGTTATATTTTTGTTTGGAATCATCTGTCTCATCAGCATACTGTTTACATTGAGTCATTACGTGCCTCTTGGCAAAGAAGAATGTTTGTTTTAGTTAGTTGAATATACTTTACAGAACATTCAGTCAACCAGATTATTTTTTTGGCTGTGTGTGATTTCTTTGCAAGTTTACGTTCAGCAGTTTGTCATTGCTGTCTGAACGACCGGCACTCATGCCATTGTATGAAAACCAAAGTAAATCGGTCTGCTGCCCAATCGCCTGCAATTGCGGGTCGCATGGACGTACGTCTGCCGGCCCGTTGGTCAGAGTTTTGACTCCGTACCAGGGCTGACTTTTAGAATTAACCAGGTCATGCTGGTCGACCCTGCGCAAAATAGTACCAGAAACTTTCTTGTGAAGTAATTACGTCCAGCGTGGTATTGACCACGGTGAGTGCTGATTGGTCAATAAAAAAGATGAATCTAGAGCTATATGAACAATCAACCTAAAAGGGTCCTTTTTGTATAAGATATCCATTGTGTCCGATAATGTAGTTTCTGACCTTTGACCTGATATGCCCACTTTGAATGTAATTGATGACAAGTCTGTTGTTTTCTGGTGTGAGATGTTATTATTGTTATTCATTCACATTTCTCTTTACAACACCTTCACATTTGTTCCTGGCATCTCTATTTCATTTTTGATATTTCTTGTCATAAATCTTTGCCAGTATTCTTGATTACATAAAAGCAAACATTTCATGCGAGATGCATCCTATTTCTTCTTAGAAATGTTCTGATCTTGACATCGCAATACATTTTGTTTTAAATTCTTGCCATCTTTCTTCTTCTCAAACTGAGGCAGTTAATTGCTTCCAGTCTGCTTCTAACAGAAATGATGAAAGAGCCCCGGTAGCGCAGGAGCTTGAAGCTCGCATGTGATAGTAGTGGTCTTGGGTTCGATCAGCGTAAAATGGGTACCAGGAAATGTCTCGGGAAGTAAAAGCGGCCAACGAGATACCGCCATCATCACCCACTTCGTGCTGTTTGGTTTACAATTACAGGGTGTATCGTTAATGACTGTGCAATGTTTGAAATTATTGCCGGTCCAAGTTTTGTATTTACCTATTATGTTGCATGAACTTTACAGAGGGTGAATACAAAACTTGGTCCGGCAATATTTTCAAACACTGCACAGTCATTAAAAGTACACCCTGTATATAGCCGACATGTTAACATTGTTGATGGTGAATCGTGCTGGTAATGTCATGACACGGTCGGGTACAAGTTCGTCACTGGGCTGGTCGCCTGCGAGAGTGAGGGAATGACTGGTCACTTATTTCTCCGAGCACTCAGGCCTAAAAAATTTGATAGTGCTAGCACTTCAAGAGTGCACGGCAGGTTTCTGCTACGGGGCTTGTTTGTTATGTTGTTTTAATAAAGAGTTAGAAGAAAGACCGAGAACAACAAAAACCGCAGCATTGTTTTTCTTGGCAAGTTTTACGTTCAGTAGTTTGCCATTGTTTTCTGAACGACCGACACTTATGCCTTTGAAAACCAACGCAAGGCGGTTGATGCCAAAAGGCCCGCAGTTGTGTTTTGAAACGGTATTCGGGATTACGAATTGTGTCCGTAATGTCTTCGTCAAGGAGCCAGCCCACTAGATGGTGCCTGGGCCAAATAGGAGGGATAATTGATATGACAGAATCACCGATGATTCACTGAGAGAACTAGACAATGTGGAGCTCATTGAGAGAACTAGACAATGTGGAGCTCACTGTAAGAACTAGACAATGTGGAGCTCACTGAGAGAACTAGACAATGTGCATCTCATTGAGAGAACTAGACAATGTGGAGCTCATTGAGAGAACTAGACAATGTGGAGCTCATTGAGAGAACTAGACAATGTGGAGCTCACTGAGAGAACTAGACAATGTGGACCTCACTGAGAGAACTCGACAATGTGGAGCTCATTGAGAGAACTAGACAATGTGGAGTTCATTGAGAGAACTAGGCAATCTGGAGCTCACTGAGAGAACTAGACAATGTGGACCTCACTGAGAGAACTCGACAATGTGGAGCTCATTGAGAGAACTAGACAATGTGGAGTTCATTGAGAGAACTAGACAATGTGGAGATCATTGAGAGAACTAGACAATGTAGATCTCATTGAGAGAACTAGACAATGTGGAGCTCATTGAGAGAACTAGAGAATGTGGAACTCACTGAGAGAACTAGACACTATGGTCCTCACTGAGAGAACTAGACAATGTGGAGCTCATTGAGAGAACTAGACAATGTGGAGCTCATTGTGAGAACTAGACAATGTGGAGCTCATTGAGAGAACTAGACAATGTGGAGCTCAGTGTGAGAACTAGACAATGTGGAGCTCATTGAGAGAACTAGGCAATGTGGAGCTCATTTAGAGAACTAGACAATGTGGAGCTCATTGAGAGAACTAGACAATGTGGAGCTCATTGAGAGAACTAGACAATGTGGAGCTCATTGAGAGAACTAGACAATGTGGAGCTCATTGAGAGAACTAGGCAATGTGGAGCTCATTGAGAGAACTTGACAATGTGGAGCTCATTGAGAGAACTAGACAATGTGGAGCTCATTGAGAGAACTAGACAATGTGGAGCTCATTGAGAGAACTTGACAATGTGGAGCTCATTGAGAGAACTAGACAATGTGGAGCTCATTGAGAGAACTAGACAATGTGGAGCTCACTGAGAGAACTAGACAATGTGGAGCTCATTGAGAGAACTAGACAAATATTGCTGAACCAAGAGGTGACGAAATCACGATGGTGCTGGATAGAACATCATCACCATCATGTGCCCTGCCAGCTGGCGTAGACGTTCATGTCTCTCCACAGATCTCGGCCTTTGGTTTTCTGGATCAACTCTGCTGATGATACTTCTCCATGCTACCGTCTCAATCCATCCAGCATCGTTTCTCTTGGTCGGCCTTTGCCTCTATTCCCCGTGATCTTTCCAGTTGTCAACATTGTTCTCCAATGCCACTCTTCTCAACACATGACCAAAGAAAGCTGTTTGTCTCTTCTTATATTTGTGCATAATGTTCTAGTTTCATTATTTCAGGCAATAGCTACTCTGGCAGTCCAAAGAATGTGCAGCACTGAACATACATTGAGAAACTGTGAGAAAGTAGAACTAGAAACAGCCTCTGCAATCCACAGGGTAGAAGAAACAGAGGACGACCTAAATACACACGGGGAAGAAATAAGGAAACAGAAATGCCTAACATGGGGATGGCAAGTACATGTCTGCATGGGATAGCTACGTAGTAGGACTTGGGGTGAGTTGGCTGAGGACTTATGGGGAATATAGGGTCAGAGAAGAAGATTCAGGTGTAAATGCGTCATGGTCGTAGCACTTCAGTCGGTGAATGCAATTTGTAACCCCGCATGCCGCGTTCGACGCACAGCTGCGGGATGTTTGGAAGTAGACTGCATTGCACTGATTTTCATACATTTGGTATGAGTGCAGTGGCAAAGTATTAAATGTAAACTTGCCAAGAAATCAGAAATTGCCAGAAAATGCCGGGGTTGACAGCGACGACCTATAAAGGATGTGCAACTAACTAACTTAGCACTTCACGCAATTACAGCAGGTTCCCGCCAAAGGACACTATTTTTCTCCAATATTCTAGTCAGTTGTCAATATGTTTGTTTGAAACCTGTGATATGCGCGCACACACACGCGCGCGCACACATATGTGTGTGTGCGTGTGTGTGTGTGTGTGTGTGAATTTATGCGTGTGTAACCTTATGTTAGAGTGCAGTTAACATACGTAATCTCCATAATTATCTCAGATAATTTGTTTGCACTATTATTTCCTGCAGTCAGACACCGTAACCTCTTTCTGTAATTGCCTTAATATCCTTCTTCCTGAACTGGAACTGCCAGGCTTATTACATATTTCTCAGCATTACGGTGCAGATTTCAAGGACTCCAAGTCGTAGACTGTATTGTTGCAGGTGTCGAGTGTATTAAGTACAAGAATTATGAACTAAACAGACGTCGGTCTCCGTAAATTACCATGGTCGGTGGAGCCGAGAGTTCATGTACTTTAGTACAATAGTGTCTATTATTTTGTAGAGAAAGTGCCGATACACTGGATGATTGAAAGTGTTGGGGTCAGAGGTTGACAGAGACAAGTTATGCTTAATGGGTTGGCAGAGGGGCACTGGAGACGATCGAGGGTCGAAACCTTCTCGATGACAGAGGACAGGTGATAATGAAGAAGAGATGTATTCGTTTGCGCCGTCCGGTATGGGACGTGAAGAAGATTGTTGTATATAAAACGGTGATTGGCTGCACGGTGATGTAAATCTCGCCCGTGTGTTAAGTAATGTACCAAACTGTAACATACCATGCTGTAACAAACCATGCTGTAACTACCATGCTGTAACCTACCACACTGTAACCTACCATGCCGTAACTTACAATGTTGTAATCTACCATGCATGTCGTAACAGACCATTAAATAGAGCTGGCATGTCCCTCCTGTCTCAATCCATAGAAACTGTAGCTGCAAAATACAACAACCAATGACAAACATATCTGCTTAGGGCTTGATGTTAGTTGCTTGAGGGTCTGTACTTTCATTGGGAGATGAATGGTAGAAAAAAAGAAGAACAAGAATAACAATAAGAACAAGAAGTAAACGAAGAAGAAGAAGAACTAGAAGGACAAGAAGAAGCAGAATGTGAATTCATCTCTCTCTCTCTCTCTCTCTCTCTCTCTCTCTCTCTCTCTCTCTCTCTCTCTCTCTCTCTCTCCTCTCTCTCTCTCTCTCAGTGGGGGAATATATGTTAGATTGGGGTGTGTGCGTGGTTGGGGAGGGGGTTTGGGGGGATGAATGCGTGTGGTGGATATGTGGTGGGTGAGGAGATGTGTGGGTAGGGTGGGGGAATATGTCTCATAACATGGTAATAGTGCATTGTTTATGTTTACAACATTCATTTGGCAATGTTGTTTTTTTTTCTTTTGTAAATGCATCATGCACTATTAATGAACGAAAGATGAGTGACTGGAAGGGCCGAATGTAAGACGGGTCCTGCGTGCCCAATTTGTAACTCTTCTAAAATAAAGATCAATCAATAAATCAATAAATCAATCAATCAATCAATTACTCAATCAGTCAGTTAATCTCTCTCTCTCTCTCTCTCTCTCTCTCTCTCTCTCTCTCTCTCTCTCTCTCTCTCTCTCTCTCTCTCTCTCTCTCTCTCTCTCTCGCATTCGGACCACATCCAACGACTGCTTTCGTTCGAGCACTACTATTCCAGCGTGCACTCAGGTCTACAACACGTGAGTATTCTAGCTCCTTAAATACCAATAAAAGGTTCCAGCGACGAGACCTGGGTGTGTCTGCCTTTATACTAAGAGGGAGATGAATGTTCTGCCAGGCAGTCTCCGCTGGGAGTGTATTCGGGATCCAGGCGAAACTGAACGCCAATGCTTGTCTCTGAGGAGTGACTCAGAGAAGGGGGCTGGGTGGTCTAGAGATATGGTGTGCGCCTCGAGGGCTGGAGGTTTCGGGTGAGGGCCAGGATTTTTTTCAAGTGGACTTCTGGTAACAAAATTTCCCTGGTCTCTGGGTAGTGAGATCGGACGCCCGTGTGTATTGTTGCGCACGTAAAAATTCCTTTGGCAGTTGGAAATCGAAGAAGAGTAGCCTAACGGAGCTGCCCGGGCAAAATTTCGAGTTAAAATATCTACCCAAAGTATTTCAGAATCCTAGCCGGTGATACGGAGTTCGTGTACTGGACTGAGATTCTCCGGACTCAGGCTTGAGTTAGGAGAAGAACGGAGCACTTAATGGTTACACCGTGTGCCGTGATGTTGATCCGTCGACTAAACTAAACAGACTATGAGAGAATGAGGTTGTCTGTGGCAAGATTAACCATTTCTCTGCGTGTGTTGCTTTAGTTCGTGTCTCCTCACCAGCCCATGATGTTCCCTAGAACGCAGTCTCAGTTTTAGTCTAAGTCATCACGCTCAAGTTAGTAGCGTGGCCTAGGGATTCACCGCGCTTCAAGTGCACTGACGGAGGGGTAGTAGGTTCATTCCACACACCGGTCATTTGAGCTGTAATGTTAACTTCTCATTCAGAAAACAATGACAAACTCATCATCATCATCATCAAGTGCCATGCCGACTGGCGTAGACGTTCATGACTTTCCATAGATTGCGGCCTTTGGTGCTCTGAATCAACTCAGCTGGTGACATATAATCCTCCATGCCACCGTCTCAATTCATCCAGCATCATTTCTCTAGGCCTACCTCCCACTCTCTTCCCCTCGACCTTTCTGGTTGTCACGATATTCTCCAATGCCTCTCTTCCCATCACATGACCAAAGAAAGCTGTTAATGGCAAACTACTGAACATAATATTACCTTAATTATCAATCAAGGGTTGTCGTTACGTCCTGCAAACGACATATTTAATCATGGCTCACCATTAACTCACCTCCCTCATGCAAACCCCGCCTCCTCAACCAACAACCTCACCTCTCACTCCACCACCCTCACTCCACGTTGCCGCCGGTGTATTTTTGTATTTTTTAAAAATGTTTTTCCGCTTGTCCAATTTGTATTTTTCTCTCTTAGAGCATGAAGACAAACAATATTGATTTTTGTTGGCAAAGAGGTTATTATGTGTCCCCCTGGCCCAAGTGGAGACAAAACAACTTGTCTAGCCGGTCGCGGAAGCAATAGGACTCATCATACATTACTGGAATCAACTCATGCGAAAAAAAAAATTAATTATTTTTGAAACAAAGAAACGCTTGAAGAAAGACGGCGAGAGTTCTATTGAAAGGGAAGAGGGGACATTTGTTGTCTGTCCTTGTTAAAAACAGGCGTTATGAAACTCAATCCTGAGTCTGGAGAGATAGAATATCATGGGGAAAATTTCATATAATTATCCCAATTGAAACTCAGTGTTGAGTTCTTTCGTAATTCTCATATTTATTGTCTTATATGCTTATGTACTGTCTTATATTTTTATTTATTGTCTTATATTTTTATGTATTGTCTTTATTTGCGTAAGTATTGTCCCATTTTATGAGTTTTATTTATTTTATTTATACAGTGTTATACAAGATCTGATTATCGAAACAACTGGCTCATCTCCATGGGGAAGAGGTTAATTAAGACAGTTGTCCAGGGCGCTAGGTAGTCCGTGGGTTTGTTCTCCGGACTGAGTCGTTCAGACAGCGGTTGCAAGTTTTCCAGAGACTCTTAGGGTGTCATCGCTGGAGCTACGGAGTTCGTGCTTTTGCAATGCTCTCGACAAGCGGCTTGACGTTCTGTGGAAAGAGACCGCTCCAAATAGGGTAAATCAATCAATCAATCATGTGCCATGCCGGAAAGCGTGGGCGGTCATGATTCGCCATTTCACTCGATCACCAGAGTCGTGGATCAGCTCAGTGTTCCTGTCTCGTCCATGCCATGTGGCCAAGCCATCCAGGTATTTTCCTCTCGGCCTTCCTCTTGGTCTGTTCCCTTCGATCTTGCCAGTTGTCACTAAGTTCTCCACTCCATTTCTTCTCATAACATGTCCAAAAAATTTTGACTGTCTACGTCTAATTTCTCTAATCAATCTACGATTTTCATTTGTCCCTTGTAGTACTTGGTCATTGGTTTTTCTGTTTGTCCATGGTATTCTTTGCATTTTCCTCAGAAACCACATTTCTGCAGCCATTAGATGTTTTTCAGCTTGACTGCTCATTGTCCAAGTTTCACATCCATACAAAAGAACAGGCTCTATGTATCCCCTCAACACTCTTTTTCTCGTTTCAATTGACATCATTTTATTAGTCAGAATGTTTTTCATCTTGCTAAAGGCTATTTGAATCTCTTCAAGCATTAAATCAAGAATCAATATAATTGAACTCCGGACACACCCACACGTGCCCCGTCCCTTCTTCGTTAGCCAACGAAGAGCTCCCATGCCGCTGAAACGAGAGTCAACCTAATTCAACAGAAAAGTAAACAATTAGCATCTTATCAAAACAAATCACCATTACTCGTTGATTAAGTCCTAATAAAAGTATACCGTGATGTAAGAAGTAAGACACAAACGTATGGTGACTTGCAGGCTACAGAATGGGTTCCTACAACATGTTGAGCAATTGAAGGTCTAATGCGATTTCGTTGCAAAAGTAACGTTAAAACGCTGTAGCGCAGGAGAACTTTCTAGACTGTCCTGCGTCATGGTAAGGAAGGGTGTTAGAGCAAGAACTGATATATTCTATTGGCCATTGCAAGTTGTGTAGAAGCATGATCGCCCACGCCCGTCGAAAAGCCACTTGATTGTGATAGTTAGGAAATGCTATATAAAGCCTAATCTGCTGTGTGCATGAGAAACTTGGACGATAAACAGGCATGTTGACAAACATCTAATGGTAGTGAAAATACGATTTCTATCATCAATCATCATCATCAATCAAGTGCCGTCTCCTTATCTTCCCACTTTTGCTTGCTTGTCCTCAGCTTTGAGCTCCAGTATGGTTTTTATAAGAGTGTTATAGTCTTTTAGCTGCATGTCCTTCACAGGACGTAACAGTCATCCCCAGTATTTTGGCTGTTTCTGATGCCTGGGCAAGTTTTACTTTCAGTAGTTTGCCATTGATTTCGTAACGACCCGCACCTATACCGTTTTCGAAAAAAAAAAAAAAAACAGCTCCGTTGTGTTTCGAACGTGAAAATACAAAGCATTACAAGGAAGAGAGAGAAAACTAATTAGGCAGTTCTTCGAAAAATAGGTTAAAACCACAAAACAGTTAGATAAATTAGACTTATACTGTCAAAGAATCAGTGACTGTCAAAATGAAAACTGTCTTATTGCCTATTGTACCTTGCAGTATAAGATAAGGAAGGTCCCCAGCCTGAGAAATTAAGGCCGTGAAGCTCGTGCAGTCGCCGCCAACTGCGCAGGTTAGGCTTTTCTTTTTGCCCCCGACATTAAAAAAATAAAATCCTTCTTCTTACTGAAAATTCGAACCTTAGTCCTCTCCGGCGGATGCTCGGCGTTCTAGCCACTCGGCCAGCTTAGCAACAACTGGCAAATTTAGCTTGGATTAATCGCTGAAGGGAAGACAAGGAAATTAACAACTGAACAACTTGGCCAATGGCATAGTTGAGACAAGAGCACTGTCCTGGTTCGAGAACTCGGGTTTTCGCCCATAACTATGAGCAGTACTTATGTTGATAAGTGAGTCGAGTAGCTAAGTGGTAGTTCTCGCCTACCGGCCCACTCACTGGTCATGGATTCAACCTGCATCGGCGGGGATTCGAATGTTTAAAATTGACCTGAGATCCCAGTCGACCCGGTCTACATAATGGGTACAAGAAATTGTCTTGGGAAGATAAGGTGGCCGGTGCAACATTGACCACCTCACGCACCGATGTGTCTATACAAATGGAGACCGAGCACCACATGCCCAAAGTGTCTTAACAGATTCAGCGCCAAAACAAAAGTAGATTTGGACCTAACAAAAATGGATGAAGTAAATGGGAAGTTAGGACTTGAAAGTTGGTAGTATGGTAGCAGACATATTGAATAGGGTGTAGTTTTAATGGCTGTAGGGTTTGATATAGTCAGGTCTTAGTCAGATATGACTGAGCTACCGTATAACAGTAGACGGTACTACCTGGTCTCTGTTAGCGCCGAACGTTGGGCGGCGCTTACCAAACCCGACACCCCACATTGTGCCAACGGCTTCGGGCGGAAGAGCGCAATTGGGAGGGTACAAGCCTTACCCTGGTGCGAGGAAATGCAAGCTAAAGACAAAATTGTCATGGCAGGGCAGACCAGGCCCCAAGCCTTGGTTGGCGACTGGTCTAGGATCGAAGCTCCGACAGGCGGACAGTTAGAGCATTGCTTTGCTGATCCGGCAGCTTCTGCAGCTTGTCTTGTTCCAGATGTAGGGGTGTTACCTTTCCTCTGGAGTGAACTAGGCGGGCCGAGAGAGGGATCATGCTGCATGGGCAACACATGATCTCTATATTTTAGCCCAGGCTTTGTGCTATGGAGAGGCAATAACTCCATCCCTGGTCTTAACTGGTCTCGGAATCAAAGCGAGAGGCAACTGTTACGGGTTATAAGTCCTTGTCAGTTGGCGTAGACATGGGGCGCCACGCGTTGCCTCTGACGGTGGGAGACACCTATAGGTGTCACTGATCAGCTACCGCCCGCCTCAAGCTGGGCAGCCCCCAGCCAATTGGGTGCTGATCCTCCACAGCCTGCCTGCTTCAATGGGTGCTTGGGGCTAGGACAAAATCTGAATCGCAGGCTGTAAAACCAATGCACCAGGTACAAACAAAAATAAAAATAGAAACCTCAAGCTACGGCTTGCAACCTGGAACGTGAGAACCATGTGTCCAGGATTTTCCACTGACTTGACCAATATTGACGATGTGAGAAAAAACGGCTGTGATTGATGCCGAACTCAATCGTCTTAACATTGATATTGCTGGCCTGCAGGAGACTCGCCTCGCTGAGGAAGGGTCACTCAGGGAAAACAACTACACCTTTTTCTGGAAGGGTAGGGGGCAGGCAGAAAAAAGGCAACACGGTGTAGGCTTTGCAGTGAAGAATTCGCTACTGGGAATGATTGAAATTCCAGCAGGAGGAAATGAAAGACTATTATCCCTGCGCTTGGCAACCTCTTTTGGGTTTGCCACCATTATTACTGCATATGCACCGACACTCGATTCCTCTGATGATGTGAAGGATTTGTTCTATGAGGAGTTAGACTCCGTGATCAAGGCAGTTCCAAAATCTGACTACATTTATATGCTCGGTGATTTCAATGCTCGTGTGGGCAAGGACTCAAGTTCATGGCCAGTGTGCCTTGGAAAATACAACATCGGTCGCATGAATGAAAATGGGCAAAGGCTGCTGGAGCATTGCACCAGTAATGACCTATGTATTACAAACTCTTTTTTTAAAACAAAAGAGATGCATAAGGTCACATGGAAACATCCAAGATCCGGCCATTGGCACCAGCTGGACTTCATCATCACACGGAGACAACATCTGAACCATATATCATTGACTCGTAGTTACCACAGTGCTGACTGTGATACGGATCATTCTTTGGTTGTTGCAAGGGTTAGACTGAGACCAAAGAGAATCTACACAGCTAAACACAAATCTAGCCACAGGATTAATATTATTAACACTCATGATCCTGAAAAGTGCTTTCAGTTTCAACAGCAACTTGAAGATGCTTTCACTGATACACCAGAAAATTGTACAGTAAATGAAAAGTGGGGTCAAATTAAGGAAACTCTTTATAAAACTGCCGTAGGGGTTTACGGCACTGTGGATCATAAGAGGCAGGACTGGTTTGCGGCCAAACAGCAAGACTCTGCAGCCCCTGATTGATAAGAAGAAGAAAGCTCTCTTAAGAAACAAGGAAAGACCAACGCGTAACACTCTGAGTGGGCTAAGGCAAGCTAGGAAGGATGTGCAAAAGGCTGCCAGGCAGTGTGCAAATGATTATTGGATCAAGTTATGTGAGTCCATTCAAATCGCAAGTGATAAGGGAGACATAAGAAGCATGTATGAAGGAATAAAGAAAGCTTGTGGTCCAGTGATCAAAAGAAGTGCACCATTGAAAACCTTGACTGGAGAAGTCATCACTGATAAGAAACAGCAGATGGACAGATGGGTAGAGCACTATTTGGAGCTTTACTCAAGTGAGACCAAACTAGCGGATGATGCCCTCAACGCCATAGAGGCTCTACCAACTCTTGACCACCTGGACACACTTCCCACCATAACAGAAGTTAAGTGTGCTATAAATGAACTTGCATCTGGCAAGGCTCCAGGTAAGGATGGATTCCAATAGAGGTTATCAGGAGTGGGCAAGACACACTCACTATACAGATCCACCAGCTAATAGAGCTATGCTGGCGTGAAGGACAAGTCCCACAGGATTTCAAAGATTCAAGCATCATAACACTGTACAAGAACAAGGGCGATCGGAGCGATTGCAACAACTATAGGGGTATCTCACTTCTGTGTATTGTTGGAAAAGTATTTGTCAGAATTGTTCTGCGCAGACTTCAAGTCCTAGGAGATCAAGTCTACCCCGAATCACAGTGTGGCTTTCGACAGAACCGGTCTACCACTGATATGATATTCTCATTGCGACAAATGCAAGAAAAATGCCGTGAACAGAATCAACCACTGTTTATTGCCTTCATCGACCTCACAAAGGCATTTGATTTGGTCAGTCGTGAGGGTCTGTTCAAGGCACTAAAGAAGATTGGCTGCCCACCAACTCTTCTGTCCATTGTGGAATCGTTCCACACAGGCATGAAGGGTATAATCAAGTTTGATGGTGCAACTTCTGAAGAATTTGAAATCAAGAGTGGAGTTAAGCAAGGTTGTGTACTAGCTCCCACCCTCTTTGGAATATACTTTTCACTTCTACTGAAATATGCATTTCGTGATCAGGATGGTGGTATATACATTCACTCACGCTCAGATGGCGGCCTCTACAATGCTCAGAGATTGAAGGCTAAGACCAAAATTAGGAGGGTACTGATCAGAGAGTTGTTTTTTTGCAGATGATGCTGCAGTTACGACCCACTCTGAGGAAGAATTGCAATGTCTACTATCTGCATTCTCCAATGCTTGTTCTGAATTTGGTTTAACAATTAGCAAAAAGAAGACACAGATTATGTCACAAGGTGCACATGAGGTACCATCAATCTTTATTGACGACGCCGAACTAGAGATAGTAGACCATTTTACATATCTAGGATCAGTGGTAAATAGCAAATTATCCCTAGATCAGGAAATCAACATCCGGATTGGTAAGGCAGCAACAACAATGAACAGGTTAAGAAAAAGAGTCTGGGAGAACAGGAAGCTTACTGCCAAAACAAAAGTCCTTGTCTATCAAGCCTGTGTCCTTAGTACTCTTCTCTATGGCAGTGAAACCTGGACAACTTACTCACACCAAGAGAACAATTTAAACAGCTTTCATATGCGGTGTCTGCGAAGAATTCTTGGTATTAAGTGGCAAGACAAAATCACAAATACTGAAGTATTGGAAAGATCAGCTTGTGTGACAGTTTATTCCATGCTCAGTCTTCGTAGACTTAGATGGATAGGACATCTTAGGAGGATGGATGATGGTAGAATACCAAAGGATATCTTTTTTGGTGAATTACAGATGGGTAAGAGATCTCAGGGTCGGCCTCTACTACGATACAAAGATGTGTGTAAGCGGGACATGATTGATACAGGCATTGATAATGCACATTGGGAGCAAGTCGCCGCTGAACGTGTTGCATGGAGGGCAAATATCAGAAATGGAATAAAGTCAAAGGAGAAAATTATTGCAGAAAAGTCACACACCAAGCGTTTGAGACGTAAGATGGTGCATGATGGTGGAAATGACCACGTGTTCACATGCACCCACTGTGAACGGACATTTACAGCGCAAATTGGCCTTATCAGTCACACTCGCTACCGCCATAGTTAAAAGTTATTATGCCTTTTTAAAGCACAAACTATCGTCTGTCAAGACGGCAAGGTGCCAATGGAGGGTTTTTGAAAATATTGCCGCTCCAAGTTTTGTTTTAAACCTCTGTGAATTAATGTAACATAAAAAGTAAATACAAAACTTGGAACAGCAATATTTTCAAAAATCCCACAGTCATTAAAAATACACCCTGTATTATATATTAAATTAAAGGTGGTGCATAAGAAAACTACTGCTATATTAGCCCATGGCAGGCACGGGAAGTCGCTAAAGACGATTAATCATCACGTGACATTAATCAGTTAAGACAGTGTACAATGACCCTTTACTTAATCGTACTGTTACATGATAATTAACGGAAAATATAATGCGGATGTGGTGAATAACAAAAACATAAGGTGTTTCCTCGACAGGAAACCGGACAATGAACAATGCAAAAATGAAAAAAAAAAAAATAGACCGGATATGCGGCATATTGTAACCTAACATTATTTACAAAAGCACGTAACTTTTCACCAGGCCAATAGAACTGCAACCACCTGCCGCACCCACACACAAGCAGTACAATTATCAGTTACATTCATACAAGCATGCACGCCGAATCGGTAATGGCTGCTTGAAATCAAATCATGCAGCCGGAGTTCCATCGCGGGCTCCGCGTTTCCTTTCCGGTAGGTTTCTTTTCAAAGCCACGAGAGAATTTGATCTCTGACCCGCTGCAGGGGTGGAGACAAGAATTTGATTTTAATCTGAAGGAAAACTTGTCACTAAAGATTGTTTAACAATATCTAATGGTTTCAGAAATACACACATTTGCGCATGTCTCGTGACCTTTGAGTTCACGCTAACTGTCAGTCTGACCGATATTTGAATTTGACCGGGCCTGTTGATTGATGAAGGGCTATGCTTACCGTACAAGGACACGGTCGTTTTTCTTTGTTCGTTTGTAAAATAACTACGTCTATCTTTTAAAGAATGATTGGGTTGTTTTAAGTCACTACTAATTTGGAAATACATTTCGCTAGGGTAGAGGTTGGCACACTTGCCTGCCGTCGGGATGGGCATTTGTTCAAATCCCCATGGGGGGAGGATATTTAAAATCATCATTATCATGTTTCATGCTGATAAGCTTTTGTGATCATGTTTCGTCATCTCGACACGATCATCAGAGTCGTGGATCAATTCTGTATTTTGGTCTCGATTATACCATATGACCAAGACATGTAGATAATTAACTTCCCCGCGCTCCCCTTGCCCCCCCCCCCCTCATTTGTACCAGTTTTCACCAAGTTCTCAAGTTTATTTCTCCTCAAAACGTACCCAACACTGCTGATCGTCTGTCTGAATATACAATCCCACCGAGTGACAGAAAGTGTTAAGATATGTACGGTAGGCGCTCTTTATCGTTGAGGCGGTTCTCGAATGGTTGAGTTAACACCTGTTGTTGTTTGTCCATCAAGAATGATGATGACCATTCAATTCATCCAGTGGCGTTGAAGGTGTGGAGCCGTGGGTTCTAAGATGGCTGATAAGGCCTATTTTGGCTCGAAATGTTCTCTGACAATGTGGGCAAAGAATGCTTGCCGTCTCTGGAGGAGGATTTCCTGCAGTGGTTTTTCTGTCCTGCCTTTTCTTCACAGCTCTTGCAGTCCTGGTTGCCTCACATATGACTGCACCTTTGCGCAATGATGCACGCCACGAATTTCGGTCTCTGGCTGCAGCCTCCCAGGTGTCATGATGAATTCCAAAAGCATTCAGTGAAATTTTCAGAGTGTCTTTAAAACGTTTCCTCTGGCCACCTTGGGAGCGTTTACCACAACGCAGTTCGCTGTAAAAAATTCGTTTAGGGAGCCTGTGATCTGGCATGCGAGTCAAGTGACCAGCCCAGCGAATCTGATTCTTCATCAGTAGAGTGTGGATACTGGGCATGGATGCTCTTTCTAGGACTTCAGTGTCTGGAATCTTGTCTTGCCATTTAATCTTCAGTAGCTTCCTTAGGCAGACTGTGTGGAAGTGGTTTAATTTCCTAGCGTGTCGCTGATAAACAGTCCAGGTTTCACAAGCATATAGCAGTGTGGATAATACAACTGCTTTGTAGACTTTTAGCTTTGTTTGCAGGCTTATTCCAGTTCTGTCCCATACATTCTTGTACAGTCTGCCAAAGGCTGCACTGGCCTTGGAGATTCTTGCATTCACTTCGTCATCGATTGTGGCAGCTTGTGACACGGTGCTGCCAAGATAGGTGAATTTGTCCACAACACTTAGTCTATGATTATTCACTTTGATATTCGGCACAGTGTGATTATTCCCTGGAGCTGGCTGGTACATAACTACAGTCTTCTCCAAGTTGATATTGAGCCCAAAGTTGGCACAGGCATGTGAGAAAGCTGAAACATTATGTTGCATGTCCGCCTCTGAGTTGGCGTATAGAGCGCAATCATCAGCAAACAGGAGCTCTCTGACGGTGCCGCTGTTAATTTTGGTTTTAGCTTTCAGCCTTCTGAGATTGAATAACTTTCCATCCATACGGTAGTTGATGTCTATTCCAATGTCGTCGTTCTCGAAGGCATTCATCAACATGGCTGAAAACATGAGGCTGAACAGTGTTGGTGCCAGGACACATCCTTGCTTCACTCCATTGGTGACAGGAAAGGGTTCAGACAGTTCACCATTTTCCTGTACTCTTGCCTGCATGCCGTCATGAAATAGCCGCACTATTTGGACAAACTTTCGTGGACAGCCATATTTTGCCATAATCTTCCACAGTCCTTCTCTGCTGACTGTATCAAAAGCCTTGGTAAGGTCAATGAAAGTGGAGAACATTTCGCAGTTCTGTTCCTGACATTTCTCTTGCAGCTGCCTTGCAGCGAAAATCATGTCAACAGTTCCACGTTCTTTTCTGAAGCCACATTGACTCTCAGGAAGAAGACCTTGATCGAGATGGGCTGTGAGGCGATTGAGAAGAATTCTGGCGAGTATCTTCCCTGCAATTGAAAGCAAGGAGATGCCTCGGTGGTTGTCGCAGGATTGGCGGTTTCCTTTACGTTTGTAAAGGTGGACTATTGACGCGTCCTTAAAATCTTGTGGCATGGTCTCGTTCATCCACATGTTTGTGAAGACTTGGTGAAGCTGCTCTGTTAGGACCGGCCCACCTGCCTTGTATATCTCTGCTGGGATGGAGTCAGGACCAGGTGCCTTGCCGCTGGAGAGTTGCTGGATGGCTTTGTTTATTTCCACTATGGTTGGCAGGTCATCAAGTGTCTCATTGGTGGGAACTTGAGGAAGGCAGTTGATGGTTTCATCGTCGAAGAAGGAAGTTGCATTTAAGATTTTGCTGAAATGCTCTGCCCAGCGTTGGAGGATTTCTTTCTTATCGGTGACCAATGTTCCCCCATCTGCACTGAGGAGGGGAACTATGCCTGGTGATGAAGGACCATAGACCTGCTTTCAGTGAGTCGTAGAAGTTTTTCATATCATGTCTGTCAGCAAAGCCCTGAATTTCATCAGCTTTGCTGCTCAGCCAGGAGTCCCGCATGTGCCGAAGTTTCTGCTGCACTACTCTCTGAATGTTCTTGAAAGCATCTTTTTTTGATGTTGACTTTGGGTCATTCAAATGTGCCTTGAGGAGAAGATGTTTCTCGGCCAGCAATTGGTTGATGTCTTCGGAATTTTCATCAAACCAGTCTTTACGCTTTCGGGGGGCTGGACCCAGGATTTCCATAGCAGTGTTGTAAATTGTGTCCTTTAGGGCTCTCCATTCTGTTTCTGTATCCTGTTTAGCTTCAGCATTGGGCTTTAGGCGGTCTTCCAGCATATTTTCAAACGACTGCTGCATTTTCTTGCTGTTTAGGCGAGTGACATTTAGCTTTGTTTGCATTTTCGCGAGTTAACACCTAGAACATGATTAATCTTGCTAATTTGTTTAACATTGGATGCAGATGACCCACAAGCCGTCCAGCGTACAGTGTATGACCTGCAAAAATAACCCATCTACTTATTCACTATCTATAGAAAACTGCTCGTTTATTGTAGTTTCACAATTGTTAAAAAGTTAGTTGCATATCCTTTACAGGACGTCATAGACCATCATATCATGTTTTGGCCGTTTGAGATTTCTTGGCAAATTGACGTTCAATAGTTTGTCGTTGATTCTTAAAACGACCGGCACTCCTACCACTGTGTTGAAACTAGCGCAAGGTGGTCGTCTTCCAAATCGTCCGCAGCTGTGTTTCGAACGCGGTATGCCAGATTGTGAATTATGTTCGCAACACCTTGCCACGGCCACTAATTTCAGGATGAGTGAGTTTGTATGTAAGTCTGGATGGTAGTGTGAGTGTAAGTGTGGGTGTAAGTGTGGGTGTAAGTCTGGATGTAAGTGTGGGTGTAAGTGTGGATGTACGTGTGGATGAAAGTGTGGATGTAAGTGTGGGTGTAAGTGTGGATGTAAGTCTGGATGTTAGTGTGAGTGTAAGTGTGGGTGTAAATGTGGATGTAAGTCTGGATGTAAGTGTGGGTGTAAGTGGGGATGAAAGTGTGGATGTAAGTGTGGGTGTAAGTGTGGATGTAAGTCTGGATGTTAGTGTGAGTGTAAGTGTGGGTGTTAGTGTGGGTGTAAGTCTGGATGTAAGTGTGGGTGTAAGTGTGGATGTACGTGTGGATGAAAGTGTGGATGTAAGTGTGGGTGTAAGTCTGGATGTTAGTGTGAGTGTAAGTGTGGGTGTAAGTGTGGGTGTAAGTGTGGATATAAGTGTAGATGTGAGTGTGTGTGTGTAAATTTGGATGTAAGGGTGGATGTAAGTGTGGGAGTAATTGTGGATGTAAGTGTTAGTGTAAGTGTGGATACATGTGTGGATCGAGGAAGCAGCGATATTTGAGGGGAGGAACGCGACTTACTTACAACCAGTGTTTTACTGGAACGATAAGTAACGACACCAGAATGCAACGATGACGAATCTTAGAAGCCAAGAGGATAAGCACCACATATTCACTGGAATACAAATGTAAGCGGTAATATACAATTACACCTTGGGAGCCTCCGTGGCGAAGTGTTCAAGCCATCTGCCTCGTGCTTCGAAGGTTGTGGGTTCGATTCCGGGATGCGTCTTTCGGTTCACGAATGCATTTTTATCTGAGACTCCTGGGGATCGTCGCTGGAGCTACAGAGTTAATGTTTTGTGCGACACTTTCGGTAGGGCGCCATGCGGAAAGAAACAGAGTCATATGGGACTAAACCAGGTGCAATGAAGTCGATCCTCTCGATTGTTAAGACTTTCTTAAAGACCGCCGTTCTAGCTAAAAACAAAATGTTGTAAATTAAGCATTTATTAGCATACACTTCTGAACACGAAAATACTTGAATAAACATATGCAGGTCAGCATGGACGAATGGATAAGAAACATCCGGTGTGCTGATGCCGAGGTCAGGGGTTCATCCCCTACCCCGGACAATCGGATTTAAATGTTGACCTGTCGTCCTTGACTTTGGGGACGTAAATTACAAGTACCTCTGAAGTCGGAGTGGATTCGTCTGATGGCGAGGGAAACTGTTAATATGGAAAGCTAATCCACACGTAAAATTCAGTCCAGCACTGCTAGCAGTAGTGTGTCTGGACTACGCTTGAGTTCAAAGCAAGCGAGCGCAAAATAGAAAAATAAATAATAATAATAATATGAAGAAGAAGAAGAAGAAGAAGAAGAAGAAGAAGAAGAAGAAGAAGAAGAAGAAGAAAAAGAAGAAACAATCAAGCAACATCCATCCATCCATCATGTGCCATGCCGGTAAGCGTGGGCGGTCATGTTCTGCCATCTCACTCGATCAACAGAGTCGTGGATCAGTTCCGTGTTTCTGTCTCGACCATGCCACAAGGCCAAGCCATCCAGATACTTGTTTCTAGGTCTTTCCCTTGGTCTGTTCCCATCGATCATACCAGTTGTCACCAAGTTCTCCAAATCATTTCTTCTCATAACATGCCCAAAAAATTGTGACTGCCTACGTCTAATGTCTCTGATCAGTTTACGATCTTCATTTGTTTCTTGAAGGACTTGTTCAGTGGTCTTTCTGGCTGTCCATGGTATTCTTTGCATTTTCCTCAGAAACCACATTTCTACAGCCATCAGATGTTTTTCAGCCTGGCTGCTCATTGTCCAAGCTTCACATCCATATAAAAGTACAGGTTCTATGTAGCATCTCAACACTCTTTTTCTCGTTTCAATTGACATCTTTTTATTGGTCAGTATGTTTTTCATCTTGCTAAAGGCTACTTTTGCCATGGCGATCCTTGTTCTAATCTCTTCAAGGCATCTCCCATCAGATGTTATTACTGTTCCGAGATAATTGTACCTATTCACTTGTTGAAGAATATTCCCATTTACTTGTATATTACATCAAGCAACATACAAAGAATTAACTAGTGACTAACTCGCCACTGGACAACTAAGATCGCAAGATCCCCTTGCAACTGTCCAGTATACCCTTAGGCTAAGACGGCACTTACCACCTCCAGGTAAACCCTGAGAAGAAAGTCACTGGTTCTGTTCCCCCCCCCCCCCCCCCCCCCCAAAAAAAAAAACCAAACAACACACACAACAATCTTACCCATTGTGCTTAAGAAAGCAGTTCTCTTATTATCGTTTCCATCTTGTGTGACCCACATAAATCAGACTATGAATAAACTATAACCACCCTGACACCCGGACTCCAGGGATATCATTATCAGTAATAAAACGTTGCCTGGCAGTTTGACCTGGTGATTAAAATGACTGAAAGTAAACCCTCACGTCCACCAAACGTGACTGCTGGCTGTTTAAAAGTAGTTGAACCTTTGAGCCAGAGAGCAGTGGAAAATGTAAAACGATACGCAGCAACAAAAGAATGTAGGACACCCGCTTCAAGTCTCCAAATTCAAGACCTTGCTAAGTTCCCATAAATCTACAGTGAGATCTAGCGGTTGAATCTGACCAAAGGCTGTTTTGCATATTTAAGGGAATGGACGTAAAGTTTCAATTGTACAGATCACATTCATTGCTCGCGGGTATTTTCATAAGCGTTTCAGTCTCCCCAATAGAAAATCCAGAAGGACCTTATGCTAGAATTAAAGGACCATGTGAACTTATGATTGATTTTTCTCTTAGTATGTGACCTGATTTTGAAATTTGCCTCTATTATCTTCCGTTTATTACATGAGCATATAAGATAAGCAAAGAATAGTAAAATCGTATTATAGCATGCGTGCCGTATGAAGCGCTTAAGGAAGGTTGGCCTCGGACATGCTCTCTCATCCCGCCGAAAACGTAGCTGTACAATACTTGAAACTTGAAAAAGTCTACAAATAAAATAGTCGCTTAAAAGTCGACAGGGTCGACTTCATTGCACCGGGTTTTATCCCATATGGCTCTGTCTCTTTCCGCAGCGCGGAAAGCGTCGCACAAAGCACGAACTCCATAGCTCTAGCGACGACCCACAGGAGTCTCCGAAATGTTCACTCAGTGAACCGAAGGACGCAGCCCGGAATCGAACCCACAACCTTCGGAGCCCGAGTCAAACGGCTTGACCACTTCGCCACGGAGACTCCTGTGTCTACAAAACTATTAATTTAAAAAACAAAATGTTCTTTTGAACATCCACAAGAAAAATCTATCATAAGTTCACATGGGTCCTTTAATTCTAGCATAAGGTCTGCCTGGATTCCTGCCAGTTGTGACCTATTGGGGAGACTGAAACACATGAAAATACCCGTTGTATGAAGACTTGAAGTCTACAAATGACTTGGGTGAGTTGATTGAGGGCCGAGGCTCCACTGTAAGAAGATGTAGAGAATAACTTGAGAAGAAATTAGTATTCAGATTGTGAAATGTTGCCTGTGCAGCCATCACTTGGGCTTGCTCGTTCCATTTCCCAACTGATGAGGAATGTTTAACGCCCACAAGGTGTACGCGAATTTTGTTGACATTGTCTGAGGAGGTTAGACTTGCTATCTGTTACCCCAGGATCAGAACCCCAGAGTGTTCACCAACCAACTAAACTAAATAAGAAAAATGTTGGTGCCATCTCCACCCATTAGGTCGCCGCTGGAGCTATGAGGTTCGTGCTCTTTGAACGCTTTTGGCAGGTCTTCTACGAAAAGAGACCATAAGGATTTATTGATTGATTGATTGATTGATTTAGGAACCGACATCACAGCATTCGGGGCTTCCCATAAACGCTCAGACCCCATCCTCAGCAGTCAGCGAAGCGTTTGAACACCAACAGTACAAGTAGCAATCTGATCATATGTCCGTCTCGCCTTTCCTCTGAGCTTGGAACTTCGGCCAGATCCCCTCGTCACTCCTCGCTGTCTCATTCTTGCCAGACCATGGTGATCCATTTGCTCCTCCGAGGTGTACACGTGCTCCCACAAGGCCGCAACCACGTCTGCCTTGTCATGCATCAATACTCCACCAAATTTTGCAGAGCCAGCCAATCTGTCCGCCTGTTCATTCCCCAGCACACCGGCATGCCCCAGAGAAAAGATCCAGGCGATGCTTGCACCTGTGACCTCCAAAGCGAAGCAAGCCACTCTGCCTGAAGCCTCCAGTCCTCGCCTTCCTCAGCATGCTTTCTGAGTCAGTTACAATCACGAGACCATAAGGAATGAACCCGGTGCAATGAAATCTATCCGTGTGCCCTCAAACCTTTAAAACAGCATGCACCAAGATGCCATGTCTCTTATATAGGGTGTAATGTTAATGATTGTGCAGTGTTTGAAAATGTTTCCGGCACAAGTTTTGTATTCACCCTCTGTAAAGTTCATGCAACATAATAGCTAAATACAAAACTTGGACTGGCAATACTTGCAAACACTGCACAGTCACTAAAAATATACACTTAACAAAGTTCAGGTGTGAATAAAATTGGTGGAGCTACGGTAAAGTGTAGAAATGTAAACAATATAAAATAGTAGGAAGTAATGCAGCTTTACAGAACACAAGTACGGAAAACAAAGCACATGCGGAGACTAGACTTCATTAGCACACAAATACACGAAAATACCATAAATAAACGCGGGGAAGACATTCAGCAATGTAACCTCAGTAGTTTGATAGCGCATGCTTTGTGGCCAAGTAGGTATGGCGCACTTCGTAATAAACCATATCCCATTCTTAACACGGCTGCGGGCAATTAGGCAGCAAATCGCATGAGTTTGTTTTCACACAACTGTATGAGTATCGGTCGTTTAAAAAATAATGGCAAACTACTTAACGTATAATAACCAAGACAACACAAAAAGCGAACAAATTTTGGGGTTGACTGCGACGTCCTTTAAAGGATATGCAAGTAACTTTATTCATATCCCCATTTCTGCACATTACAATAATGAAGAGTAAATCTAGCTATGAAGATATGCACGCACCAAAAAAAAAGTGTATTTAAATGTGGGACATCGCGGTTACTTGCCAAAGAAAGTTCTCAAACCGACGTGACAGGAAGCCCCACATGCACCCACGTTGCCTACAAGGAGCTCTTTCAGCTTGATAACACGCGGGTTTTTTGCGCAGAATGAAAAGGGTCCATTGATAACCCGTGTGTGCTATTTGTGAAGGACTTCTTTGACAATCCTTGACTGGTGACACGGTTTCGTTATCATGTAACTAGAAGGTTGGAGACTTCTATGGAGGTCACGTGTTACTGGGAGCCAGATCATTAACGACTTCCGGTCCTGCTACGTCTGATATGAAGTTCGCTAACAATGACTGTAAGGGAATCCAATCCTTCACAAGGATTCCGAAATGAAGTTCTGACTCTCGGCAGAAAGCTGTTCTACTCGGATTGGTTTTGTTGTTGTTGTTTAGTTATTTGTTTTTTCTTTTCGACTTACTCATAGGTGGAGACCGGCTCTGTGGCCAAGGCGTCACGGATGTTGTTTCGTCATCCCGCATACCCATGTTCGAAACAATGTTGCGCGCGATTTGGCAGTAGATCACGTTGCGGTTTTTTTTTACTAAATGCTATGGGTGTCGGTCATTCAGAAAGCAATGGCAAACTAGTGAAAGTAAACTTGCCAAGAGATCACAACAGCAAAAAAATGATGGTGTTGACTGCAACGTCCTTTAAAGGGTATGCAACAGTGTGATCAGTATAGGCTCGAGCCTGCATACCAAGCTACTTATTTAGTTACTCTTCCATTATTTTACCCACCCCTCAAGCAACCAGAAATTATATTTGTTTTCTTACACTTTATCTTTTTCCGTCGATGCCTATCCTTTTTCTTGTTCTTCTTTTTCTTCCTCTTCTTCAAAAGAAAACGAAGAAAAAACAGAAGCAGCAGACCTGAAGAAGAAGAAGAAGAAGAAGAAGAAGAAGAAGAAGAAGAAGAAGAACAAGAAGAAGAAGCAGAAGAAGCAGAAGAACAAGAAGAAGAAGACACGTACGCTGCCTATCGGTTAATGCCTTGTCCTTATGAATGCGTGCCTTCACGGTTTATTTCAGCCAAACACCTTGTTGAATACAAGCCATAAGTCAGTGTATGACCTAGAGATTTCCGTTAACCCAATTTCCGACCATTTCCCGTTATTTGTCCCTTATGGTAGCTGCAACCGCGTCTACCGGAAGGTGCGTCATTATAAATATAACTTTATATTTGAATCTGCTCTCCCAGAACTACAGAAGTATAACTGCAGCCGTAAGAAACGCTGAGAAGTTATTGAAACTGCCATTTACGGATAGAGTAGGTAGGAAACGATTGCGAGGGGGTGAGGAGGGATATGCAGAAGTCATGATAACCCAACTACTACGAGAAATGTCTTTTATAAGCGCAGTCTAAAGGGCGGAGAGTCGCCATGGTACAATGGCTAGCTCGCTTGCCCTACGACCCGGTGGTCATGTTTTCGAATCTCCTTCCCCCTGAAGGTTAACTCGGTCAACAAAAGCCCGCAGAAGTCGGATGTGTTGGCCTAACGGCGCAAGAACGCAGCTCTGCTGTAAACAGGCACAATGCAATCACGTCCGGAAAAGAAAAAAAAACAACTCCGGATTAACGCAGAAGAAGAAGAAGAAGAAGAAGAAGAAGAAGAAGAAGAAGAAGAAGAAGAAGAAGAAGAAGAAGAAGAAGAAGAAGAAGAAGAAGAAGAAGAAGCCACTGACTGTGTTTTTATCACTCCATTTTTTAAATTAAGGAGAAATCCTCCTCCTCCATTCTCCATTGAATTTTTTACTGATCCATCTGTATATGCATGGGTCCAATTGCTGCTTGGGTAATGTTCTTTTATGTAGATGAGGGTTATTTTTCTTCTTTCGGTTTCATTCTGAGTGTTCTTTTTCTCAATACCAGGAATGTTTTCTATCATCTCAGGCAGTTGCTGCTGTCTCCAAGCTGGGAACTTGTGTGCATTGTAAATGGGTTTGACTGTTGATATGTTAAGTATGGGATCTGCCCTAATCTTTCGATTTGCAGTTTCTACAAAGTTGCTTCAAATCTTCTCTTTCCAACACCATTAAATCTGTTATACATAGGGTGGTCTGTCAATCTTCTGAATTTTTCTGCTTGTTGCTGGGCTCTGCTATCTCATCTATCCTGCATTGGTTGTAAACAAGTGATCTTTTCTAGTTCACTAATAGGCTTTGTCTTCAGGCTTCTAGTTATGATTCGCAATCCTTGATTTTGGACTCTACTTATTTTGTTAAAGTTTGACTTAGCTGCTGTTGCCCAAGCTGCAATGCCATATTCCAGTACTGGCCTCACCCGTCCAGTATATAACTTCTTGAGAACTTTCTCATCTGCTCCCCAGGCTTTTTCATGATTGCCATTCTTTGCCTTGCTCTTGTTCGATTTTTCTCAGCCTGTGTCTTCCATGTCAGGCGACGATCAAACGTGACTGCTAGATTGTTTGGATTTTCTTCATGGCGCAATATGTTTCCATTCAATACCAGCTTAGGTTGCTGAGTTTTATTTGAGAGGGAGAACACTGTGCATGTTGTTTTCTCCTCACTTATCTTCACTAGCCATGATTTTTACAAGTCCTCTAGCGCTAATAAGGCTTGCTGTATTCTGCTGATAGCTGTACTAATATATTCTTCAGATGTCCATATGGCTTGGTCATCTGCAATGGAGGATGTGTGTATTCTGGCTGGAAAATTTTCCTTGATGTCATTTATATATGCTAGGAATAATGTTGGTGAAAAACTCCTCCTTGGGGGACACCTTGCTCCAACAGCCTCATTTTGCTAGTTTGTCCTTGGACTTTTGTCCTGGCGGTTCTGTTCTCAAGGTAGTGGCTGATCCATCTATACATTTTCTCACAAACTTGCATTTTTTTGCAGTTTTCCTTCCATACTTATCAAATGCTTTTTCTAAATCTATCCAGACCGCTAGTGTGTGTTTTTTCTCCTGGAAGGCATCCTCTATTTCCTGAGCTATATAGGTAATTTGATCTTCAGTGGATCTGTACTTTCTGAATCCTGCTTGGTGTGGTGTTAAGAGTTTGTTTTCTTCCAGATGCCATGTTAGTCTGCCATTGATAATGCGTTCCATTAATTTTC
>JACEFZ010012604.1:5000-48060 GCA_014155875.1 Cepaea nemoralis | reverse complement strand
AATAAAAGAAGCACGGGGTTAAAAATCTTTTCCAATGATGTATAAGTTCTGTTTCTGACCGTTGAGAAAATGGCCGGGTTGATCCAAACTCCGTCCAAAGAATCTCAAGGAGCGGTGATTCAGTTTCTTTCATTTGAAGGATGTCGACCAGTGGACATTCATCGAAGAATGCCGGCAGCATAAGGTAATAAATGTGTGTCGAAGACAACAGTGACAAACTGGGCACGAATGTTTCGGAAAGAACGTCAGTTCGCTACAGATCTTCGACGGCCGGGTCAAGCGCAAATTGTTGCAACAGAAAAAAAAAAAACTATCGCCAAAATTGATGCAGCAGTACAGATGAACCATTGTCGAAGCATATGTTCGCTAGCGAAAGAATTTGATGTGTCAATTGGGACAATTCAAAAGGTCGTTCATAAGAAACTGCAATATCGGAAGGTGTGTTCACAGTGGGTACCATGGATGTTGACCGACCACCAAAAAGAGGAACGCATGGGATGGTGTTTGAACCACTTGCTGCGTTACAGAGTGGAGGGTGATGCATTTCTCTTCCGCATAGTGGCAGGCGATGAATCATGGTGTCACCAATTTGAGCCGAGCAGCAAAAGAGAGAGCATGCAATGGAAGCATGCTGGATCACCAAACGCCAAAATATTTCAAGTTACAGGTTTCCGCTGGTAAGGTTATGCTGAGCGCATTTTTTGACCACGAAGGGATATTGTTGGCCGACTTTAAAGAACCCGGTGTCAACATCAACTCTACCCACTACTTGGAAACACTAGAGAAGCTGCAAAAAAGCCATCAAGAATAAACGACCCGGTATGCTTTCTCGCGGTGTGATTTTGTTGCACGATAATGCTCGTCCGCATGTAGCAAAGTTTGTGAAGGACGCATTAGCAAGGAAGAAGTGGGAAATTCTGCAACATCCAGCCCATAGTCCTGATTTGTCACCATGTGATTTTCATTTGTTCGGACCTCTAAAAATAAAAAGCTCTCTAGGGGCAACGATTTCACACAGATGCAGACGCAATGAACGCGGTAAACACTTGGTTCAGTGAGCAACCACAATCCTTTTTCACGGACGACATTCGTCGCCTACCTAAGCAATGGGATGCTTGCCTGAATGCCTACGACGACTTCTTCTGACCAACCCATGGTGCATAATTGATTCAAAATGAATGCTTTGTTTAATTCTACCCCACCTGTTAATGTTTCTTTCATGCTTTTCTAATAAAGCCATTGGAACGGGTTTCAAATGAACTTCCATACCTCTATGGACTCCATACACGTGACACAGAGTGAAAATTATCCAAACCAAGAAACAATCAACCAATATACGAGTATAATAATGAAGTACTAAAATAAAAATAAGTATTATAGGACACAAACGACAACTGGCGTTGTCGATTCTAATAATCTTTCTGAAGGACTGGAAAACACAAACAGCTATACAAAGAAAATACAAAATGATAAAATATGTAAACAAAATTGCTCTGTTGGAAAAAGACACTTGTGTGCCTTTTTAAATTTCATGATGTGTGTGTGTGTGTGTGTGTGTGTGTGTGTGCGCGCGTGCGTGTGTATGTGCGTGTATGTTCGTGTATGTATGTATATATGTTTGTGTGGGTGTGTGCATGAGTGCAGTGTATGCGAGAAAGTGCGTATTTGTGTGTTATGAGAGGGTGTGTGTATTTGTGTTTTTTGTGAGGATGCTCAAGATAATCGTCAGTGTATGTGTGTGTGTGTGTGTGTGTGTGTGTGTGTGTGTGTGTACACTGTGGGAGCTTGTTCATATTAGTTTAGTGATTATGTGAGGCAACGTGTATGTGTCTAGATGTGTGAGTGTGTGTGTGGGTGGATGAGTGGGTGTGTATGTGTGTCTGTGTGTGTACGTATGTGTGTATGTATGTGTGTGGCGTGCATGTCCTTGCAAGTGTGTGTATGTGCATGTATGTGTGTATGCGTGTGCATGAATGTGTATGTGCGTATGTGTGTATGTATGAATGTATGCATGTTTGTGTGTATGTGTGTGTATGTATGTGTGTGTATGTATGTGTATGTGTGTAAGTGTACTTGTATGTGTGTATATGTGTGTGCATGTTGTGTGTATATGTGTGTATGTTTGTATGTGTGTATATGTGTGTATGTGTATATATGTGTGTGTATGGGGGGTTTTATATGTGTATGTACATTTGTGTGTTTGTGTGTATGTGTACGTGTGTGTATGTGTTTGTATGAATGTGTACGTGGGTGTGTATGTGTGTATGAGTGTGTATGTGTGTATGTACGTGTGTGTATGTGTGTGTATGTGTGTGTATGTGTGTATGGGTGTGTATGTGTGTATGGGTGTGTATGTGTGTATGTTCGCGTGTATATGTGTGTATGTGCGTGTGTATGTGTGTGTATGTGTGTATATTGTCTTTACATGTATATGTTTGTTTGTGTATGCATGCATGCATGGAGTGTGTATTTGTATTATATTGAGTGTGTGCATAACTGTGTTTGTGTAAATAATGTAAGTATGTATGCAGGTACGTATGTGTGCGTGAGTTTTTATGAATGTGTGTGTGTACGTGTGTGTGCCTCTCTCATAACATGCTAATATGCATTGTTTATGTTTACAAAATCCATTTGATAATGTTCTTCTCCTATGTGAATGTGACATACACAATTGATGAACGAAAGATGAGTGATTGGAAGGGCCGAATATAAGACTGGCCTGTGTGCCCAATTTGTGACTCTCTGAAAATCAAACTTGTTCGTTCGTTCGTCCTCCCCAAGTGTGACTCCATCCGTCTTCCTCCCGATATCTCGGTTTATTGCTGTACCTTCGTGGTCTCCTTGGTGGTCCGTAGTTCATTTCGTCTTCACTCTCTGATGCTTTCTTCTCGTCTGATGCTTCGTCTGATGCTTGCGACTTGCTTTGTGCCTTGAGAGGACTTGCTTTGTACCTGTCTATAATTGATCCTTTTTGTTGTCTTTATATTCCAGCCAACGGACAGATAAGCTCCACAAACGACGGACGGTTTATGTGCACAGACAAAGTCCGAGCCCTGGTGACGGCCACAGACAAATACAATCCGCCTATAGGGCCTTACAGAGTCGACTTCACCTTCAATCGTAAGTCAGCGTCTCATAATGTGCTCGTGTCTCACTTCAGCCAGGACATAGCTGACTTGTTTTTCATCACTTCACTACTACTACTACTACTACTACTACTACTACTACTACTACTACTACTACTACTACTACTACTACTACTACTACTACTACTTGGACAACAACAACAACAACAACAACTACTACTACTACTACTACTACTACTACTACTACTACTACTACTACTACTACTACTACTACTACTACTACTACACTACTACTACTTGGACAACAACAACAACAACAACAACAACAACAACAACAACTACTACTACTACTACTACTATTACTACTACTACTACTACTACTACTACTACTACTACTACTACTACTACTACTACTACTACTAGGACTACAACAACACCAACAACAACTACTACTAATATTTGCTGATGCTGCTGCTGCTGCTGCTACTACTACTACTACTACTACTACTACTACTACTTCCTCCTACTATTCCCCATGTTCATCCACCTCTTTTTCCTTTTTTGTTCGCCCTCTCCTCCTCCTCCCCCTCCTTTACCTCCTCCTCCTCGAACACCACCACCACCACCTCCTCTTCCTCCTCCATATAGTTAAACAAGTTTATTGCATATCATTTACAGCACGTCACAGTCAACGCCAGCATTATTTGGCTGTTTGTTATTTCTGGGCAAGTTTACACTCAGTAGTTTGCCATTGCTTTCTGTAGCTTCATATAGTAGGATTCTAAAACGTAAAAGATCACCCACTAAACTGCGTGTCTCTGAGAAGGCTTGGCTTTCTCATTGCGTTCAAATACGATCTGTTAAATGTAGGATCGTGTGAACTGATGCACGCTGGCTTGTACTTCCTTCTGCTCCTGCCAAACAGTTTCCGTTGCAAAATGATTACACCGCCTATCTGGCGCTCCGAAGGTTGTGGGTTCGATTCGGGGACTACATCATTCGGTTCACAACTTCAATTTTCTCAGAGACTCCTACTGAGTTGACTGAGTGGAGCGACACAATGAGCTGTGAATTTCATGTGGAGTGCCTTTACACCTGTCCACGGTTCCAAATGTTGCTGTATGTAGCCGGGGTGCAGTGTTGGGGTGAGCGCCCAACATTGCTTAAATACCCCAATGGCTCGTGAATACATATCCTCTGCAGCAAAAGTCCAACTCCTGGCCTTCACGTGGCGGAACTGTTTTAACTAACAGAAGACGGGGCGACGGCGAGTTTCTGGCGAAGAAAAATAACCAGTATGCTCTAGATGTGTATGCACGTACATGCACGCGCAGACACGTTTGTGCGCGCGTACACATCTAAACTTGAGTCCACAGTCTGCTCTAGCAAAGGAAAGGTGCTGAAGACGGAGGCAACCAGCCAGGAGGCGCACCACAGAAATCAGGATGCTACGCAATCACGCAAAATGGAATATGTCGACTACTGCTAAATGTTATGGTGCTCGCCCTGATGTGGATCCCCAGGCAGGTGCAGTGCCGGGCCCTATGTCTCCAAAGGGCCCAACCCCAACTACTGGAGGTCCTTCTCAGATGTCCTGTGGAGCCAGGGGACCTGAGAATAGAACGACTGGCCATACTAAACAAAGACTTACAATAATGCACTGGAATGCGGAGGGAGTCAGCAACAACAACAAAAAATAGAATTAGAAAACACCTTTTACCAAGAAAAAGTAAGCGTATGTTGCTTGAGGCTACCACTGTTTCCGATCTGATCGAAAGGACAGGCGAAAGGGTGGGATACTGACCCTTGTAAAAAATAACATCACTGCTTCCCAAATCGAAGTCTACATGGAAGGGGCTGAGTATCAGACACTTAAACTTAAGACAGGCAATACAGACCAACTGATCAATTAATACTGTCCAAGTGACCGCCCACAGGCACTGGACACACTACCATTAAAAGAAAAAATGATTGTGTGTGGCGATTTCAACAGCCACTCATAGAGCTGGGGCTATGATCACATGGCCCAGAGGGGAGAGAGACTGGAAGACTGGCAGGATGAGAATAGATTCGTCTTGATTAACAAGCTGTCCGAGCCACATACTTTCTACTCGAGATCATGGCACTCTACAACTACACCTGACCTGGCTTTTCATTCACCAGACCTGGAGTGGAACATTACACGAATTGTTGGGAAACGACTTGGTGGCAGTGACAATCGGCCAGTCTTTCTAACTGTAGAAAATGAGCTTGCAAGTGAAAGCAGCACCCTCTCGAGGTGAAACTACAAGAAAGCAGACTGGGCAATGTACAAGCATCGCACCAGCATTCTGGTTAGAAACCTGAACACTGAGAAAGACATAAATAAAGTAGTTGAAGAGTTCGGGAAATACATATTACAGGCAGCTCGAGAAACAGTACCAAGAGGAGCCGGTAAACAATATAAACCCTACTGGAGTAGTGAACTGGAACAGTTGCATAGTGATGTGGAAGTGTGTAGAAAGCAAGCAGAGGCCACAACCAGCCAAGAGCACCACAATAAATTCCAGCACGCAAAAGCCAGGGCAAGCTGCTGGAGAAGGTAATTGCCAGGGAAATATCAAACCAGCTGGAGAGGCAAGGTGTTTTCCCACCTACTCTGGGTGGGTACCGTCCAAAAAGAGAAACCTGGACCAATGCAGCAGTTTTTGCCCATGATGTCTATGAAGGTTTCCACTCAGGCACTGAAACCTTTGCTGCAGCGATTGATCTTGAGGACGCGTACAACAGAGTACCATTGGATTTTTTAATGCTTCAGCTTCTTGAACTCAAAGTAAGTCCATTCCTCCTTAGTTGGATCGCTGCAGCCCTCTTCCAACGGAAAGTAGTTTTTAGATGTGGCAGTTGGACTTCGGAACCAACAACAATATATCCTGGCCTACCACAGGGATCACCATTATCTCCGGTACTGTTCAACGCCTACACAGTGAGAATCACCAGTGAGCAGATCACTGGACCTGGCAGGACATTGTCATATGCCGATGATGTTTTAGTGTATCGTCAGGGTAAGGATAGAGAGCAGGTTGCTGTGGAACTACAAACCGAACTCAATCGCATAAGTACTTGGTGTGATGAAGCTGGGGCAATGGTCAACCCAACAAAGGCAACAGTGACTTGGTTCTCATTGAATAATCATATTGTCAACACTCCAACACCAACTGTAAAGCTGTGTTCAGAGACGGTGGAAAGAACGCAGGCAATGAATTACCTGGGGATACGGTTTGATCGAAGCCTTGCTTATAATGAGCACATAGACCAGGTGATAACAAAGGCCAAGCGGGGTTTGGCTGCGATGCGGGTGATGGCGGCAGCAAACTGTGAGCAGCGCCATCTATGTCTTCTGTACGAGGGGCTGGTCATGTCTGTTTTTGAGTATGCAATGGCAATCCTGACTCTCAGCCGTAAGCAGATAGAAAGGATGGAAAGGATACAGAATGAAGCTATGCGCATTATTCTTGGATGTACAAGAGATACAGCATGCAGGGCGATGCGCTACCTTCTTGATTTTCCAACCATTGAAGAGAGAATACAAGTTTGCAGAGCACGCGCCTACCTCAGAGTTAACGCAAACACACAACATCCACTGCATAGTGAAATTATGAAGGTGAAGGGCAGCAGGTTAAAAAGAGGACGGTCGTGGATGGGTCAAGCCGAAGACATTCTTCAACAGGTGTGTTCACTTGAGGACTTAGAACCTGGCGAGGAGTGGGTACAAGTGCCAACAGATTTCTGCACATCCTTTTCAGTTTGCATCCAACTAGATAGAAAATGCAGACAAGAAAATCCGGCTGCTGTGGAGGCTGAAGTACAAGCGTTGATTTTCGAGAATTCGCTAGACGGTGATGCTGTCATCTACACAGATGGGTCGGTCGTCCGACATGTGAGAAGCTCATGGGCCTTTACGGCTCGGGCCGGAGGGAGAATTGTGAAGGAGGACTCTGGTGCTTTCACTGAAACCACAAGTAGCCTGACTATGGAAGTCATGGCAGTAAGTAAAGCAATAACATGGCTCGAGACACAGACATTCACTAGGGCATGTTTCCTTAGCGACTCAATGAACATGATCAAGAGGATAGAGGAGGGGTCGATCCGAAGAGAATGGTTGCTGCCTCTGGAGCGGTCTCGGCTGGCAAAGATTTGTTTCATCTTCGTGCCAGGGCATGCGGGAGTACAAGGAAATGAGCGGGCTGACAAGCTCGCAGGTGAGGCTATGGTGAAGGGCGGACGCGCCATGGACCAGGCTGACATTCTGAATGCTCTACGAGAAGTAAGACTTTTGCGTGAACCAAGTGATGACTGTGAATCTACAACCATGGCCAGACTGCGAGAACAGCAAATTAAAAGAGGGGTGGCCAAACAAGAACACTACGCAGGAAGCCAAAGAAGATTGATAAACCAACACAGAACTGGTGTCGTTAGCCGCTACACGCTGCGGGATTTGCTGAGGAGGGGATCCGAGCACTTATGGACTGAATGGTTCGATGTGCAATGAGGATGATCTTTCGACTAACTAACTAACTAACTAACTAACTAACTAACTAACTAACTAACTAACTAACTAACTAACTAACTAACTAACCAACCAACCAACCAACCAACCAACCAACCAACCAACCAACCAACCAACCAACTAACTAACTAACTAACTAACTAACTAACTAACTAACTAACTAACGCAAAAGCCAAATTTCAAAGGGCCAAGCTGAAGGCTAGACGGAAAAGCTGGCAGGAGAAAACGGAGTCTCTGAGCTTTGAAAGAGACAAAAGGAAATTGTGGAAGCTAATAAAACAACTTAACGATGAGGGCACAGGAAGAAACTCAAAAATTACACTACATAAAGATGGAAAAATCTTAACAAGAAAGCAAGCAGCTGACCATTTTGCGGACTCATTCGCACGAGATAACAATATTGACATTAATCCAGAGAAACAACAAGAGATTCGAAAGAAACGGCAACATACAGGACAGAAGGAAATAGTAAATGAGCTTCTAGAGGCTCCTATCACAATCAGCGAACTGGAGCTAACCATATCAAAACTGAAAATGAAAAAGTCACCAGGAGCTGATGGTATCTCTAATGAAATGATCAGGAACCTAGGAACAGAGGCCAAAGCAAAGCAGTTGCAGATCTTCAATAACAGCTGGACCTTAGGCAGTGTTCCACAAGCCTGGAGAGAAGCAATCATGATACCCCTCCTAAAATCAAGGAAAGATAGTTCCATTGCCTCTAGCTACAGACCAGTTAGCCTCACCAGCTTTCTCTGCAAAACACTGGAGCGCATCATCAATCACAGACTGCAGTGGTACATTGAAAGTAAAAACATCCTTGTGTCACAGCAGGCTGGCTTTAGGCAGTGCTACTCTATGGAATATCAGACAACCCATCTCTCTCAAGAAATTGAGGATGCATTCCAAGAGAAGAAGCTGATGCTTGCGGCATGGATAGATCTGAAGAATGCCTTTGACAAAGTCTGGAAAGAAGGTCTGATGAAGAAACTGAGAAACTGCAAAGTTAATGGAAGAATGTACAAATGGGTGAAAGCATACTTGCACAACAGAAGAGCCCGAGTACAGATAGACGGACTCAAGAGCAAGAAAGTACTACTGCGCCACAGTGTTCCCCAGGGCGGATCTTGTCCCCCAACACTTTTTCTAATCTTCATAAATGATCTTATTGCTAATCTACCGCATGGAATTAAAGCGGCAATGTACGCCGATGACCTGGTTCTATGGAGCACAAATGAACATGCATCAGTGGCCACCAGATTGCTACAAAGAGCTGTAGATACATTTGTTGCATGGGCAAATAGATGGTGTGTCAGCATAAACACTGACAAGTGCAGCACCACTCTATTTACCCTCTCTCCAAAACAAAAGGCAGGGATCATCCAGATAAATGGAACACCCCTAAGAGAAGATAAAGAACCAACATACCTTGGAGTAACATTTGATGGCAGGCTGACATGGAAAAAAAGCACATCAACAAAGCAGTAGCAAAAGCCAGAAGGAAAATAGCAACCATGAGAAAACTAAGTGGAACCACATGGGGAGCCAGTGGGAAAATACTTAGCAAAGTTTATCAACAGAGCATACGACCACACCTGGAATACGGGTCAACTGCGTGGTGTTCGGCATCAAAAACCACACTGCAAGAGCTGGACAAGGTGCAAAATCAAGCACTTAGAGTCACCACAGGAGGATGAGATCAACCCCTATAATGGAAATGGAGAAGATGGGGAGGACACAAGCACTGAGAGAGCGCAGAGATACGAAAACGCTAATACAAGCAGAGAAGTTCCTCAGCTTGCCTGGCCACCCTATGAAGAACAGATTTGAAAACTAGCTATGGGGCGGTTGAAAAGAATAGTTTTATCCACCAGGCCAAACGACTCTGCAGAGAAACCACCGATCTGCCCACAGTTGGTATCCCCCTAACAACTATTCCAGAGCGAACTCCATGGAAAGATGAACATAGACTATCATTACAAATCCAGACAAAAGTGAGAGGAATATTTGACAAGGAAGAACAGAACAGTGTGCAGCGCAGAACAGCCACTCTCAGCTTCCTTGATGAAGAATACCCACAGGACCTCTGGATCCGAGTCTACACAGATGGGTCAGCACAAAATGCTGTTCGAAATGGAGGAGCGGGAGTGTACATAGAATACCCAAATAATACTAGGGACACAGCCAGAGTACCGACAGGAAAGTACTGCCATAACTATGATGCTGAAATTGAGGCAATCAAGATAGCAACAGAGAAATTACTAAATACCAGCAATGGTACACAACCTGTGGTGCTATTGACAGATGCAAAATCAGTACTCGAGGCGCTCCTGTCTGCGAATTTGCCATTACTAAGGACACTACTTTCTGAACTTAGCAGTCAGCATAAGGTCACCAAACAGTGGATACCATCCCACTGTGTAGTACCCGGAAACGACAGAGCTGACCTATTGGCTAAGGAAGGAGCCAAAGAAGAACAACCTGATGTGTCCGTTACATACCACCAAAAGAAAAGAATGATCAAATCAGCCAGAAAGCCACCAAAACCTGCTCAAGATGATTACCACGTTATGGACAGACCAGAACAAGTCATTATTCTGCGCCTCAGAACAGGACACAATAGATTACGCAACCACATGTATACAAAATTCAAGATTGGTGAAACAGCCATGTGTACATGTAGATTGGCGTCGCAGACAGCAGAGCACATACTCCAAGACTGCCCAAAATATAACATATCTAGGCAAACCTTCTGGCCTAGAGCGACGACAGTGAAAGATAAACTCTATGGACCGTGTGTGAACTAAAAGAGACTGTTAAATTCATACAAGAGACAACATTGCAATTATAGACATATTTCAAGCGAACAAAAGAAGAAGAAGAACATCTGTCCACGGTTGTTTGTAGAGTGAACTGCATGTTCGGAAAAATAACGCAAGGCCTTCGCTGAACTAACTGGGTTGCCTTATGCATAAATGTGTGGCTGCTGGTTTTCTAGTGACTCCCACTTCCATCGACGATGAACTGCATATTTCGTGATGGACTATTGCGTTGGCTTTCTGGCAGCGGCCTTATGCATAGTATACCTGTGCGGACTGATGGTTTGTCGAAACTACTGTCTGTTCCACTTTTCACATGCGGCAGTGAGGAGTATTGTGTGTGTGGTATTCACTGGCACAGGAACGGAGCATAATGGGGACGACCGTTAATGTGACGTTGGAACCGCGACTAACTAACTATCTATATATCCATTTTAATTTGCACCTGACTGCTTGCCTACCTACCTACGTATCTACCTGTTTATCAAACTACCTCTATATATATGTGCCGGTCTCTCTGGCTGTGGGGTTACAACACTTTCTCTCTGTAATCCCGTTTATCACGCAGAGTCTCGTAGCGGAGCGAGAGCTGAGGCGGTTCGACCCCGGCTCGTGACTTGCGGGATACTGAGCCGGCCGCTCAGAAATCAATGGCAAACTACTGAGCGTAATCTTGCCAAGAGATCAACATACAGCTGAAAGATGCTGGTGTTGACAGCTAAGTCCTGTAAAGGATATGCTAAAAAAAAAAAATATCTATCTACATATGGACCTGTCTACCTACCTACCTACCCACCTACCTACCTACCTACCTACCTAACTACCTACCTATTACCTACCTACCTACCTACTTACCTACCTGTCTATATATCTATCTACATATGGACCTTCTACCCACCTACCTACCTACATACCCACCTACCTATCCACCTACCTCTATATCTGTCTACGTATGGACCCGTCTACCCATCTACCTACCTACCTATCATACATTACCTACCTACCTACCTACCCACCCACCCACCCACCCACCTGCCTAACCCACCTTTCTGCCCGTTTGTCCTATATATCTAATTTTCTATGAATGCATGTTGCAGCAACGAACACAGCTCCATACGTGTCCAACCTTGACGCTACGGTCAACATCAATGAGAAGGTCGGGGTCGGGGTCACGGCCTTCGACATTAATGTGGTGGATCCCGTTGAGAATTCTGGCGACACACTGACCATGCGGTCAGCATCTGATGCCGGCATGGAGCAGTATAAGCTCGTACCCAAAGGGAAAGGTGAGACCATGTTGAGACTTCTATGTCGCACATTTCGACTACATATGTGTCTTCATTATTATTATTTTGTTTGGAGCCCTATCGCTTTTGTGACAAAGGAAACACAATTGTGGGGCATTTGGTAGCAAACCGCCTTGTGTTGGATTTCATGAAATGGCGCGGGTGTCAGTCGTTCAGAAAGTAATGACAAATTACATAATGTAAACTTGACAAGAAATCAAAACTGCCTAAAATATTGGGGCTGACTGCGACGTGCCGTAAAGGATATGCAACTACTCGTAACTATCGCTTCTCCGCCTATTTGGCTAAGGTCAAAGTGTAATCATCTACACTTTGATCTGGCCTTATCCACCAGCAGAGGCGGTCATCCGAATGTTACACAGGGACTTTGAACCTCATGGGGTGGCTCTGGTTCCCGGAAAACCTTGAGCCTTTTAAAATATCTCATTTCGTGTTTTATACAACGATTTGGAAGACACCAAGTGTAGGTTCTTCCGCTTTTTTAATAGTCCATGCCGTGTGGCGTTGGTGATAATGTCTGTCCACAGCCTTCTGTCTCGCGTCCAGCCAATCTTCTTATAGTCCATGCCGTGTGGATTTGGCGGTCATGTCTGTCTACAGCCTTCTGTCTCGTGTACTGCCAATCTTCTTATAGTCCATGACGTGTGGCGTTGGTGATCATGTCTATTCACAGCCTTCTGTCTCGTGTACTGCCAATCTTCTTATAGTCCATGCCGTGTGGCGTTGGTGATCATGTCTGTTCACAGCCTTCTGTCTCGTGTACTGCCAATCTTCTTATAGTCCATGCTGTGTGACATTGGTGATCATGTCTGCCCACATCCTTCTGTCTCTTCTGCTGCTAATAATTTCTGATACCGATGTTCCTCCATGCCATGTTGTCAAACTGTCCAGTATGTTCTCTCTTGGTCTCCCGCTTCTTCTTCCCCAGCTTACCCTTTGTGACAACAAGGAAGGCCTTTTCCTTCCAATGGCATGCCTATGTAGTTTTATAGAAGTGTAGGTTAAATTTACAAAATCACAATACAAAATACACATGACGGTTCGGCAACAAGCCTTCGGCAGCATACAACAACAAGAAACAAAACACAACAACACATAGAAAACCGGAAGTGACATTAAAGAAACTACATTAAGGAGTATTATTAACCATGTAAAAATTAAAAAAAATATATAAATAAAATAAGACAACACCATAATAATAATAATAATAATAATAATGAAAGTCCCCACGAGGGCACCTCATGGGTCTGAAAAGTGTTAAGGTCATAACATTTTTTTGGGGGGCCTGTTCCTCTGTTAGCGGACGACGAGCGGGGAAGTCCGATCGCACTCATGACATTATCGGCGCTATCTCCGAACCATGGCAGGTGGCCATGCATTACATCTAAAGCTATACGAACTAATAATAAAAATCTGGAGGACAGAAGAATTACCCCATGACTGGAAAGAGTCATTATTGATACCTATCTTTAAGAAAGGAGACAAGTTCCAATGTGGAAATTATAGAGGAATATCACTACTGTCCATAAGCTATAAGATACTATCTGCAGTATTACTAAATAGACTAAAACCATATTCAGAAGACATATTAGGTGACTACCAGGCGGGTTTTAGACAAAACAGATCAACAATAGATCAGATATTTATCTTACGACAAATAGCCGAGAAACATTGGGAATATAAAAGAGATCTCCATAACATTTTTGTGGATTTTAAAAAGGCTTATGATAGTGTACATAGGAATAGTCTATGGAATGCTATGCAGGAATTTGGAATACCAAGGAAGTTAATCAACATGACAAGACTATGCATGGAAGATACTTATAATATAGTAACATATAAAGGCAGGAAATCAGACCCCTTCCAAATAACATCTGGCTTGAAACAGGGTGATGCACTATCGCCGCTACTCTTCAATCTGGCTCTAGAGAAAGTTGTAAGGAAGGTAAAGGAGGAATGTGATATTGGAGGAACATCCAAGCTGCTTGGTTATGCAGATGATATAGATATTATAGGGCAAAGTGAACAAAAGACATTGGAAATATTGACTCACTTAAAGGAAAAAGCCCAACAGATGGGGCTGGTTATCAACCAAGATAAGACAGAATATATGGTAATTTCAAGAGACGGAATGGCTAGAAACTCTGGCCACATACAAATAGATAATATGACCATTAAAAGAACGGAAACATACAAATACCTGGGTACAATCTTCAACTGCTCCAACATCATAAGGGAAGAAATACAAACTAGAATCAACTCTGGAAATAAGATATACTATGCACTACAACATCTACTAAAATCAAAGGCGCTATCTCGTAACACCAAAATCACAATATACAAAACACTGATCAGACCAGTTGTGCTGTATGGCTCTGAAACCTGGAGTACAACGAAAGGAGACGAAGCCTTGTTACAAACCTTTGAGAACAAAATTTTAAGACGCATCTTTGACCCATTAGGGATACACAAAGTGGAGAGTGGAAAAGAAGAAGTAACAAATACATTTATGATCTGTTTAAGTCCCCGCTAATCACTGGTATCATGAAGGCTAATAGACTACAATGGCTGGAGCATATAGAAAGAATGGAAGATAATAGGGAAACAAAACTCGCTTACACTCAGGAAATAAATGACCGTAGACCCCGAGGTAGACCAAGAAGGCGGTGGAGAGATAATACATGTACAGACCTACAAGCACTTGGAATCAACGACTGGCAAGAGAAGGTCCACCAGAGAGACGAATGGAGACGGATTGTATTTGCAGCAAAGAACTTCAATGGCTCGGAACGCTGAAGAAGAAGAAGAAGATCTCCGAACCATTCCGTCAACTCGCCCGCTGGCAACATTAAGGGATATTATTATGGAAACGATATTGAACATAAGAATAAACAAACACAATTAAATAAAATATGCGGTTCTTACCCAATGGCTCCATACGTTTTTCATGTTTTGTCGTTGCCTGAGGACGTTTTGTAACTGTTTCGTGGTACTGGTGAAACAGGTGGGTGCGTAGTATTATTAGAAACTCGTTTTTATCAAAATAATAAAAAAAAATTAATGTGAAACTGTCCATCATCTTCTCTCTTGGACTTTACCTTACACTTATTCTCTCCATATTTCCCGATGTCACGACTTACTCCAGCTTTCCCTTTGTCATGGCAAACACAAAGAATGTAGACTGACAAAGAATGTAGACTGTCTTCTTCTGATGCGAGTAACTAATTCTCTTTGATAGTTAAAGTCAACGTCTTTCATTACTTCATTACTTTTTCTCTCAATCCACGGTTTTCGCATTATTATTTCATAAAACCACATCTCCGCAGCCTCAACATAATTATTCACTTTCTGCTAATTGTCCATGATTATCTTTAGCACTGTTTAACTGCTGGAATGGAATCAAAGTCATCACCACTAATCCAAATTCTTGATGTCGTGTGAATGTGAACAACTCCAAGGATTGTTTTCATAAGCAAGAAGAAGAAGAAGAAGAACAACAACAACAACAACAACACTTATATTCTAACAGTAGTTATATTACATTTCAACATGTATATGTCCTTCAGTGCAAACAAGGATCGACCCCAACTATGAACGAAGCGACACTCGTAGCGTCAAGCTGTACTTTGACTTGGATGATGGCTACTGCAAAGCCAACAGGACGTATTCTCTGACAATCAACATCGTAGACATCAACGAGCCGCCGGTTCTATTTCCCAACAAGATACAGAATCTGGAAGTGTATGAAGGCGATGTAAGACATTGTTAATGTGTTTTTTTTTGGTTGATATTTATGTACTCTCTGTATACGTTTAGTCAGGTCTTAGTCAGATATGACTGAACTACGGTATGAATTTAGACCTGCTTTCAGCTAGCACCTAATGTTAGGCCGCGCTGACCAAACCCAACACATCACATTGTGCCAACAGCTTCGGACAGAGGAGCGCAATTGGGAGGCTACAGGCCTTATCCTGGTGCGAGGAAATGCAGCCTAAAGACTAAATGTCGGGGCAGGTCTGACCAGGCCCCAAGCTTTGATTGGCAACTGATCTATGAATAGGAACAACAGGTTAACAGCTAGAGCATTGCTTTGCGGATCAGACAGCCTCTGCTGCTTGTCTTGTTCCAGATGTATTGGTGTCACCTTTCCTCTGGAGTAAACTAGACAGGCCGAGAGAGGGGTCATGCTGCATGGGAAACATATGATCGCTGCAATTCAGCCCAGGCTTTGTGCCCCATCTGTGCTATTCGACAGCCCAGGCATTGTGCTACTTTTGAAGCACAATGTGACAAACTATCGTCTGTCAAGACGGCGAGGTGCCAGTATAGTATAGTATATAGTATATATAGTATATTATGATAAGGGAATCACAATGTCTTCATGTTTTCTCAAATTTCATGTCATATTTCATCAACTTACAATTGCCGTATCATCAGCTGTCAATTACTGTTCCACCAAATTTAAATGCTAATTTCACCAACCTCAATTTCATGTTTCACCAACTTCCATGTCATATTTCATCAACCTCCAATTTCCGTATCATCAACTCCCAACTACTGTTCCACCAAATTTAAATGATAATTTCACCAACGTCAATTTCATGTTTCACAAACTCCCAACTGCTGTCTCATCAACCCCTACTGACACAACTCCAGGTAGACATCACCACGGGCCTTCAAGTACTCGACGAAGACATCAACGATGTGCACACGTTTTCAAAAACTGGCGGCGACAAAGAGTTTAACGTGGATCCCAGCACGGGCAACATTTACTCCCTGTCAGAAATAGACATTGATAAGGTAAGTCTCCTTCTAACAATCACATTAACAGTTTCATTGCCAAAAGTAAGTTTGGACCTAACAAAAATGGATGGCGGAAAATGGGAAGTAAGGGCGTGTCATAGTTATGATATAAGTTGTTAGTATTGTAGCAGACATGTTGTTCCCGTATTATATGGTAGAAGCTAGTCGTGGTTCCAACTTCACGGCAAAGGGTCACCCTATTATGCTTCGTTCCTGTGTCAGTGAATATCAGACAAAACTCGTATTGCATATTAATGTAAAGGGCATTGTTTAGTTAGTTAGATAGTTAGTCGCGGTTCCAACTTCACAGCAACAGATCGTCCTCATTATGCCCCGTTCTTGTGCCAGTGAATATCACATAAAATGCTCCTCACTGCCCCATGTGAAAAATGGAAAAGACAGGAGTCTCAGCAAACAACAGCCCACACAGGTACACTGTGCACAATGCCGTCGCCACAAAAGTTTTCCACGAAAAAAAGTTCACCTTCGATGGAAGCGGCAGTCACTAGAAAACCAGCAGCCACACATAAATGTATAAGGCAAAACCAGTCCGTTTTGTGACAAAGCCAGCTACACCATTTTCCCATACATGCAGTTTACGCCACAAACAACCTCGGACAGATAGTAAAAGAATTTCCCTGTGCATAATGCAGCCGCCAGAATGTCAACACAAAAGTCCTCCACGAAACATACAGTTCATCTTTAATGGAAGCGGCAGTCATTTTCCCATTTGGATGTTTTTCTAGATGATCACCTACACAGTCTAGATGCTTGCTTGCTTGCGTTCGCTGGCTGGGAACTCCAGCGCGAAGTCCTGTATGTCGGATGAAGACATCCTGTTGTCCAACATCAGTGTGATGTCATACAGGACCTGAGGTTTGAGTGAGTATCCGTTGTCCCATGTCTGGCTTATTGGTGTGCAGACTGGTGGTTCCTCGCCGTGCAGGCAGATACTCTCCGACTTCGGAGGCATGAAGGATCCTACTGATGTTAGCCAGGACCACGAAGGGACCTGTTGCCCAGGACGTACGACAAGGACGTGTCAGTAGGTCTTGGCCAGTATAGAACCTGGCCCTGGTGCCTTGGAAACACCTCTGCGTCCCACAGTCTAGATATTGTTTATGAACAACTACTGTATATAAGCCCATGACAGATACGAGACTTCGCTTAAGGCGATTAATCATCCTGTGACATATCAGTTAATAATCCCCCAGTAAGGAATCAGGGAGCTGCCGTAGATTAGTGGCTAGACGCTTGCCCTTCGTCCTCGTAGTCATGGATTCGAATTCGATTCGAGACGGATTTTTGAAATGGACTTGGGCTTTCAGATCGACCCAGCCTAACAAGGGTACCATAAAATGTTATAGGAAGTGAAGTCGGCCGGCGTGTTAATGGCCCCATCACCATGGAGAACCGGCTGGTCTATATGGATATGTGTCGAGCACCATATGCCAACACGACTTCAGGTGTGTACAAGAGACTTTTAAGTTTTACTGACTTTACAATAGTTCGTTGGAACTACATCTGCCATATACTTAGAATGGACAAGACAAGACGTCCCTACCAAGCCCTCATATGGACACCGTTAGGGAAAAGAAAACGGGGAAGACCAAGAGAGACCCTGCGTAGAACCATCATCAGAGAAGGCTTATTCAACGGCAAACAAAAATCCAAGATCTAAAACAGGTGGCAGCGAACCGCCAAGCATGGAGAGCCATGTCTCCTGCCCTATGCGCCGTTTTGGGCTCAAGAGGAAAGACTAACTAAACAATAGGGGTGGGGGCCTGGGGTGGTAGAGTGGCTATTGCGGTTACCTGTTAGAACAGAAGTCCAGTTTAATCTACAGCCACTGCAGGATTATTATGTTTTGTTATGGTTCTGAGGTTATCTTGCTTGGAATTTTCCTGGAGTTGTCTGGAAAAGATAGGTAACGAACGAACGAACGAAAAACTTTATTTTCAAAGGGTTTAGAATTGGGCACTCAGGCCCGTCTGACATTCTGCCCTTCTTTTCTATTTCCTCTCATACATTCTTTCATTCAACATCTCTTATGAAGCAAATCTTTGACAACAAAAGAACAATAAGCATTAAAACGCATGAAAAATAGTCAATAATACACGACTCACTGAGGCAATGTTTAACATGGGCATTATAAATACCCAAGGAAGGTGTAACGTGCCATACCTATGGGAATGTTGTTTGGCTAGTTGTCGTTCGAGATAATTTACCATTATTGACGAGGAAGGGAACGAGGAAGGGAGATGCCTACCTCAATTCATATGGCATGGCCTAGAATATGTGAAGGCTCAATACTATGGTGTGAAGTGTTCCTGTTTTGTGACTACCTTTACCTATATTGGAAGGCCCGGTTAACGCTATAAACACTATTTCCCGTAGAATTAAATGAAAAACAGTGTATTATGTAATGTTTATTTTGATGGTTGTTGATACTTATTGGCTAAACAGAGGTGGGTTGGAGGACGAATGGTAGAGTTATTGGGACGTAGAGGCATTAAATTCTGCCTTTTAATCTGAGGATGAAACTGCAACCTCTTCCCTCCTCTTTTCCTGGTTCTTCTCTGCTTGAACAAACAATTTGTCCAATGTCTGCTGCACAGTAACCGCCCTCCTCAATCATGACCTTTAACTCTGCAGGGAAACGTTCTGCAGCTGCAGTATCAGCACGCACCGCTTCATCTGTTGTCTGAATGTTGTGCAGGTGTGAACGATTCTTAAAGCGCTCAGACCAACCAAGACTCGCTCCAAAACTATCATCAGCACTACTAGTACTGCTCTCACCCGCTTTCTTCTCTAAGCTAGATCTTCATAGAAAGACTTTGCTTTCTCTTGGATAATCATCTTGCTCACAGGCATATTCCGTTGATTCTGGTCTTCAGTCCAGACGGCCAATAGTGCTCCCACGTTCTCCATAAGAGTACTTCTGGTAGGAATGATCTTGGAAGCACTTAAAGGTGTTACGTTTTTAGCATTCTCTTTGATTTTGTCAGCAACTGCATGAATTGTCCTTACCGTGGTTGGAGGTAAACCTTGCACTTTACCGATATCACCAGCCCGATCGCCAGCCTCGAAACGACGTTATGGCGAAACGTAGCAACGTAAAGCGAAGTTAGTCCCTTATGTGACAACGACGTTGTAGCGAAACGACGTAAACCGAAGCGACGTATAGCGGGGCATTCCAGTACCAATTTAAAAAAGTTTGTTGCATATCCTTTACAGGGCGTCGCAGTCAACCCCAGCATTTTGAGGCTGTTTGTGATTTCTTGGCAAGTTTACGTTCAGTAGTTTGCAATTGTTTTCTGAACGACCGGCACTCATACCATTTCATAATATAATCAACGCCAGGCTATCTGCTGCCAAATTTCCTGCAACTGTGTTTTGAACGCTGAATGCGGGATTACGAAATGCGTCTGTAATTCCTTCGCCACAAAGCCGGTATCGATACCGGCACCTCCAGTAGTAATATTCTGCAAGATGGTGAATTTGTTCTGTGGTCATTGGTGATATTTCCCCATGTTTATTAGTGATAATATTTTATCATGGTGATTTGGTAATATTTTACGGTGGTTATTAGTGGTAATTTACGATTGTTACTGTTGATATTTTCCAATGGTGATTGGTAATAATTTACTATGTTATTTAGTAACATTTTACAATGGTCATTGGTGTTATTTTGTCGCGGTGATTGGTAATATTTTACTATAATATTGGGTACCAAGTTACAAAGGTCATTGGCGACATTTTCTGGTGGTAATTGGTAATATTTTATTATGATATTTGATAACAGTTTACAGTGGTCATTGGTGGTATTTTGCTGTGGTGATTGGTGGTATTTTTCTGTGGTGATTGGTGATATTTTGCTGCGGTGATTGATAATATTTTACTATAATATTTGGTTACATTTTACAATGTCATTCGTGGTATTTTGTCGTGGTAATTGGTAACATTTTACCTTTGTGAATAGTGATAGTTTACCGTGGTTGTAAAAATATACCCTAAAGCAGTTTCTCGCTATGGGTCTGCAATGTGACAGTATCATCACATTTTGTAGGCCTGGATGCAAGGAGGAATAGGTGGCCGATCTTTAATTCACTTAGCAGGCAATGAGCTCAGGCGTCCGACCGTGTTAATGACATTATTAGTGCTATTTGTTATCAATTTCGTTAACACAGCCACTATTTTATCTTGGTGGTTGTGATAATGTTAACATTTTGCCTTGGTGACATGAGATTAAAAAAAGTCGCTTTAAAAGTCGACAGGGTCAACTTCATAGCACCGGGTTTTATTCCATATGGCCCAGTCTCTTCCCGCATCGCGGAAAGCGTTGCACAAAACACGAACTCCGTAGCTCCAGCGACGACCCTCAGGAGTCTCCGAAAAACTGCACTCGTGAACCGAAGGACGCGACCAGGAATCGAAACCACAACCTTCGGTGCCCGAGTCAGACAGCTTGACCACTTCGCCACGGAGACTCCCTTGTGATAATTAACCGTATGTTCTAATGTTAACTGGGTCTTAATCAAGTCGTTGTTTTACAGGAAGACGTGATTGAGTCATTCTGGTGTTCGCGCCACAGGTCCGAATATTATCCCAAGAACCTTTGGTATCTAATGATACCGCAAAACCCCTTGATTTATTGGATAGTGAGATAGGATACCAAGACTTCTTCGACAAGTGCAAAAAATAGGTGGTCACGTGTTCAAACAGTTAACTTTGAAGACCTCATAACAGTTTGAAATTGCAAAGAGTAGGCTGTTACACCACTGCCCTAGCAAAATTCGCAGGAAACAAAACTTACCCAGAGGCAGTAAGTCCGTTATCTTGGATGAAATCTGTCCGGAGCAGTGGTTCTCAACCTTTTTTGGCCCATGCACTCATTCACCATATGTTCAAAATGTCACCCCCCCCCTCCTTTCGTACTTCCTTCCTATAAATTCCCCCCCCCCCCCACCCCACCCTACACAGTATACATAAAACTGGAAGCTAAATTTAATAACACATACTAGAACAAGTCTAGACGTCTACATAAAACGTGATTTACGGGTCTACTTACGTTATAAAACGAATTTCAGAAGGGCAAGAAGTACAGAATTGTAAAATATGGAGGGAAAAGCAATATCACGTAATCGGTTCTTGTATTAACGCGATCTTGAAATAATCGTAACCCTCTCCCCCGGAAACCCTAAAATTCTCCCTCGGGGGAATTCTCCACCGGTTGATAACCACTGGTCTAGAGGAAGCAAACACTTGACATAAATACATACCCAAGGTGGGCACATTGATCCCTGAAGCTCATGACTAGGCGTGACACACTTCCCTAGATAGACAAACGAAGACAGAATAAACAATTGTTCTTGTTGTAATCCTTGTTATGTGTTGTACACTTTTCAGAACACGCCGTTTAAGAAATACACCGAAAGCATCAAAGTGACAGACAAAGGTGGACTGACTTCAACGGCTACCGTCACCATTATAGTGCGTGATGCCAACGACCAGAAACCCTACTTCATTAGTAACTCCTACACTTTCGCTGCCACTGAGTGCACGCCCCTGGGAACTGTTTTAGGTATGGCTATAGCACTGAGATTGCGATTTCTCCCACATTTTGGCTATGGATGATGTTTTTTTCCCCCCATATCCTTTTTACAGGACATCGCTGTCAACACCAGCATTTTCCTGCCGGTGTTAATGTCTTGGCAAGTTTTACATTCAGTGGGTTGCCACTGATTTATGAACGACCGGTTCCCATACCAACTTGTTAAAACCCAGCACAATGTAGGTTACTGTCAAATCGGTCGCAGCTGTGTTTCGAACGCGGGCAAGCAGGCTTACGAATCACGTTCGTTTATTTGTGAGTGACTTGCGCCGGTCTCTGTGGCTAAGGGCTTGCGAAAGCGGTTTGTGAGCCCTTATACCCGGGTTCGAAACACAGCTGTGCTGTTTTTTTCTTCAAAAAAGGTATAGGAGCCGGTCGTTCAGAAAGCAATGGCAAACTACTGAACGTAATATTTGCCCAGGAATCACGAACAGCGAAAATGCTGGGGTTGACTGCTACGTCCTGTGAAGGACATGCAACTTAATTTTTTTTATGCTGTGAGTTTTGAGTGACGTCTACTGTGTGTTTGTGAGTGACTACTACTGTTTCTGAGTGACTACCACTGTTTGTTTGTGAGTGGCTCCTACTGTGTGGTTGTGAGTGACTACTACTGTTTCTGAGTGACCACCCCTTTGTTTGTTTGTGAGTGGTTGTTTGATTGTGAGTGGCTCCTACTGTTTGGTTGTGATTGACTACTACTCTTTCTGAGTGACTAGCACTGTTTGTTTGTAAGTAACTCCTACTTTTTGTTTGTGGGTGACTACTACTGTTTCTGAGTGACTATCACTGTTTGTTTGTAAGTAACTCCTACTGTTTGGTTGTGAGTGGCTACTACTGTTTCTGAGTGACTACCACTGTTTGTGAGTGACTACGACTGTTTATGAGTGACTACCACTGTTTGTGAATGGCTCCTACTGTTTCTGAGTTACTATTACTGTTTGTTTGTGAGCGACTACAACTGTTTCTGAGTGACTACCACTGTTTGTTTGTGGGTGGCTCCTACTATTTGCTTGTGACTCCTATTTGTCTAACTCCTTGCTGGTCAACCTTGGAGCCCAAGTTAAGTTTGCTGCGTATCCTTTACAGGACGTGGCAGTCAACCCCAGCATGTTTTGACTGTTTATGATTTCTTGGCAAGTTAACGGTCAGTAGTTTGCCATTACTTTCTGAACAACTGGAACTCATACCATTTATACGAAAGCCAACACAAGGCGGTTTGCTTCCACAACGCCCATAGCTGTATTTCGATGGGAGTCTCCGTGGCGAAGTGGTCAAGCCGTTTGACTCGGGCTCCGAAGGTTGTGGGTTCGATTCCGGGCCGCGTCCTTTGATTCACGAGTGAAATATTTCGGAGACTCCTGAGCGTCGTCGTTATAGCTACGGAGTTCGTGCTTTGTGCGACGCTTTCCGCTCTGCGGAAAGAGACCGAGCCATATAGGATAAAATCCCTGTCGACTTTTAGGCCTTTTTTTTTACCTCTGTATGCGGGACTACGAATTGCGTCCGTAACTCCTTCGTCACAGAGCCCAAGTGAATTTCGCGCACACACACACACACACACACACACACACGCGCGCGCGCACGCACGCACGCACGCACGCACACACACAATGAGCAAACATAAGTCCGAGCATCGATGGGAATCCACACAAAGACCACGGGACGGACAGGCATGTGTGCTAGCCACAATTCAACAGCGTAAATATTTAATATTGAATATATATTGCGCGGTATGTTAACATTTCTAGCCAGATTTCGTTAGTTTGCTCAAACCAAACGTAACCTAAATAATAACACACCATGCGCTGCTGGGTACATATGTTGCAGGCTTGCCACAGAAAGAGCGAATGTTCACAATTTGTAATATCAACGTGTTACGATTGGATTACGTCCAGTATAGGGTTAACATGAAGTCAGGTCTTAGTCAGATATGACTGAGCTACCGTATGACAGTAGACGGTACTACCTGCTTTCTGTTAGCGCCGAATTTTCGGCGGCGTTCACCAAACCCGACACCCCATATTGTGCCAAAAGCTAAGAGCGGAGGAGTGCAATTGGGAGGGTACAAGCCTTATCCTAGTGCGAGGAAATGCAACCTAAAGAATAAATGTCATGACAGGACTGACCTGGCCCTAAGCCTTGGACGGCAAATGGGCTAGAATGGAAGCTCTGACAGGCGGACAGTTAGAGTATTGCTTTGCTGATCCGGCAACTTCTGCAGCTTGTCTTGTTCCAGACGTATTGGCGTTACCTCTCCTCTGGAGTACACTAGGCAGGCTGAGAGAGGGATCATGCTGCATGGGCAACACATGGTCTCTAAATTCAGCCCAGGCTCTGTGCTATGGAGAGGTATAACTCCATTTTGCAAACTATCGTCTGTCAAGAAGGCAAGGTGCCAGCCAGTCTTTCATAGGGTCAACAGGCGCCTCGGTGGCATAGTGAATAACACGCTTCCCTGTCTACCCGGCGGTCATCTGTTCCAATGCTCCACTGAGGCGGATATTTGCTAAAATTGACCTGGGTTCACAGGTCGACTCAGCTGAAAATGTGCACCAGAAATTTTTTTGGGAAGTAAAGGAGACAGGTGTGGTAGTGCCCACATCACCCAACGGTGGGCTGAGTGGGAGGGGGCTGAGTGGGGGGGGGTGGCTGAGTGTGGGGCTTAGTGGGGGTGAGTTGAGTGGGGACTGAGTGGAGGGCTGAGTGGGGATTGAGTGGGGGGATCAGTGGGGCTGAGTGGGGGTGGGTTGAGTGGGGACTGAGTGGAGGGCTGAGTGGGGGTTGAGTGGGGGTGGGTTGAGTGGAGGGCTGAGTGGGGCTGAGTGGGGGCTGAATGGGGGAGGCTGAGGTGGGGGGGGGGGGCTAAGTGGTCTCGAGGTATGGTGTCCGTCTCGAGTGCTGGCGGTCCCGGGTTCAAGCCCCGGTGAGGGCCGGGATATGTTTCTCGTGGACTTTAATAATTCTAATAGTATTGTTGTGCACGTAAAAAATGTATTGGCAGCTGGAAATCGAAAAAAATAATAGCCTAACGGCGCTGCCCGGGCAAAATTTCGAGTTAAAATTCTAACCTAAGTATTTCAGGATCCTCGAACTGCTACGGAGTTCGTGCATTGAGCTGAGATTTTTTGGACTCAGGCTTGAGTTAGTAGTAGAACGGAGCACGTAAGGGTTACACTCGTATGCCATGATGTTGATCCGTTGACTAAACTAAACTAAACTAAACTAAACTAAACTAAATATCAACCAACGAGTCCCGATTAGTCTATACAACTCTAAGTTAACACCATATACCCAATATACTCCAAAGAGTCCTTCACTTTATCTTCACATGTGTAACACATGAAACGTTCCAGTTCTCTCTCATTGTTGTCTATACTTGTTTGTGTCCAACAGGAAGCGTGACGGGCGACGATGACGATTCCAGCTACAACAACAACGATTTCATCTACTTCGGCGGTGGGGCGGGTAAAATTGTGGTCATGGCCAAAGGTAGCGTTGTCCTCACCCAGCCATGCCTCAACGGTGAAACCTCCACAGGTAAATGAGGATATGTGAACCGGGTCTTTATTTACTCAGAGAGCGCTCTTACCCATCCCGCCATGTTGACCTCCTGGGTCTTTATTCATCCAGAACATATTTCTTTTTCGGTTGTCTGGTCTGGTGCAGACCAATGACACTTACGTTTTTCCCCGTCGTTGGCCGGTCTCTGTGGCTAAGGGCTTGCGAACGCGGTTTGTGAGCCCGTATACCCGGGTTCGAATCACAGCGGTGCTGGTTTTTTCGAAAAAGGTATAGGAGCCGGTCATTCAGAAAGCAAATGGCAAACTACTGAACGTAACACTTGCCTAGTACATCAACAGCATTTGAAAATGCTGGTGTTGACTGCAACAAAAATTTTTTTTTTTAGCTCGCTTTGAACCCAAGCGTAGTCTATACGTGTTACTACGTCTAGTGCAGTTGACTGATTTTTGTGCGTGAATGTGTTTTCCATATTACCATTGTTCCTCACAATGAGGCAAAGAGTGACTTCTGAGGTACCTGTAATTTACGTCCCTTAGTATCATTCCCGTAATCCACGTGAGGAACGTAACTTGCGCGAGAATCGGTAGTGGTTCTCGCCGACTTGTGACTTAAGGGGTATGTCAGCAGGCCGCTCAGAAAGCAATGGTAAGCTACTGAGCGTAATCTTGGCAAGAAATCAACAATCAGCTGAAAGATGCTGATGTTGACGGCAACGTCCTGTAACGGATTTGAGAACAAAACAAAAAGTATCATTCGCGGGGTTTGGGTAATTCGATACAAACCAACTAGGAGTCATTGCTTATAGGGAGCCATAACGGAAGAGCTGAAACAGCACGGAAGTTCTCCGTTATACAAGTAGGCTTTTTTTTTTTTGGTTTTGTTTTTAAACGGTCGGTGGCTGTGAACTCAAACGTAGCCCATCAAAGTGTAGCTACTCCTTGTGCACTGGACTAGTTTTTTGTGTGGATTAGCTTTCCCTATTTCCAGTGTTTCTCTCTCCCCGCCCCCCACCGCCAACAAGCGAACCAACTCCGACTAAAAGTAGGATCACGTAATGGACTACGCATGAGTTCAAAGCAGGTGACAATAAAAGAAACAAACAAACAGACATACAAATTAAGGATCTAATTTAAGCCCATCTGTACGTATTATGCTGAATCATAAACTGGCTACAAATAATATACCTCCCCACCAGGGGCGTCACTAGGGGGGTGCGGGCCGCACCGGGTGACACCATCAAGGGGTGACACCAAAATAAAAAAATTGCAAATTTGACAAAGCAGACATAGCAAAATAACAAACATTTAACTTTGTCCGAGTTTGTCGAAGTTGTTTATTTATGTTTTACTTGAAGTATTGAAGTTATATTGTTCAATTTGTTTTATTTCTTATGTCCTTATTAACTTTTTGACTTATTTTACAAACATTACTATATGCGATTATATATGGTACAGGAACACTCGGAAGAAGACCATGGTGAAAGTCTAGAGGGGTGACACCAAGAGTTTACCGCACTGGGTGACACCAATCCCAGTGACGCCACTGCTCCCCACCAGTGTGAAGTTCCCTTACCGGCTTTGGAGAGGCAAATGGGTGCCCTGCAACACAATTCTTCGTGAAGACGATACTTTCGTACCTGGCTGGGAAGGAAGATCTGTACAGTAACTTCATTCCGACAGATGCAAGCGATTTTCTGTGCTCAAACAACCTGAGTGTTAAAGCTTTGGACTTGGTCGATGAAAATGAGCGCAACATGGCGGAATGGATACGAGTGCTCTCTCTTAAATTTCCGGTGTTCTGATGCCGAATTAGCGGGTTGAACCTACATCTGTCAGTTGGACTAAAATAGTTGACTTCTCTGCATTGACTCGGGGACGTAAATTAAAAGTACTCGTGAAGTCGGAGTGGGTTCACCTGATAGCGAGAGATACTGGTAATAGGGTAAGCTAATCCGCAAGCAACCACGTCTAGTGCACTAGAAATATTAGCACGTGTGTGGACTACGCTGGAATTCAAAACGAGCGAACGCAAATAAAAACAAAAAAACATTGTTATTCGAAAACTAAAGCAGTTAAATTAAAGAACTCAATGGGTTGGAACAGACAGAGCAACAGCAGTCAGAATATCAAGAGCATGGTTATTTCCCTAACAGTATGTAGATACGAAACTTGGATATGAAATAAGTCAACTAACAAACACATATCTGTCAATGATTATAAATCTGGCAGACGAGAATTGGATGGAGGGAGAGGAGAACAAACAGATCTGTTCAACAGGACCTCAGTATTGAAGGCGATTGGATAACAGATGATGACCAGTATAAGAAAGAAAGAAATAAAGAAAGAAAGAAGCTGAAAGAATAAAAAAAAAAAGATAGGCGAAAATATGCAGGAAGAAAAGAATGTTAAGAAACTATGAATGATAGAAGCAGAAAAAAAAAAAAAAAAAGTAGTATTGGTAGTAGTAATAGTAGCAGTAATAGTATCAGTAGTCTTAATGACAAACAAAAATGAGAGACGTGCTTTTGGACACGTAAACATTAATGAATCTCTGGAAAATACAATTATGGTGTGAAGTAGACCAATGAGAGAAAGAAAGAAAGAAAACATGTAGTAGTAGTAGTAGTAGTAGTAGTAGTAGTAGTAGTAGTAGTAGAACTAGTAGTAGTAGTAGTAATAGTAGTAGTAGTAGTAGTAATAGTAGTAGTAGTAAAGTAGTAGTAGTAGTAATAGTAGTAGTAGTAAAGTAGTAGTAGTAGTAATAGTAGTAGTAGAAGTAGCATTAGCAGCAGCAGCAGTAGTAGTAGTAGTAGTAGTAGTAGTAGTAGACGAAGAAGAAGAAGAAGAAGAAGATTAGTAGTTATAATGACAAACAAAAATGAGAAACGTGCAAATTGTGGACATGTAAACATTCATGAATCTGTAGAACATATAACTATAGTGGAAAGTGAACCATGAAGGTGAAGAAAAGGGAGACCAAAGCGTAGATGAATTGACGATATAATTTATAATTGACACATGGAAACAACAGAGGCAGGGCATTTGGTTTATGATATAGAGACATTTCAAGAGACTTGTTACAGGGGAGAAGTTCTGTGTGGATAAGGTCACAGGGAGATGGTGAAATCGACGCGTTTGAATGTCAGTGCCAAAATATCGCAGCTTTTGCAGACATGATGCAGTCATTACCTTACACTCAAAGAAGGAAGGAGATTGAGAGAGAGAGAGAGAGAGAGAGAGAGAGAGAGAGAGAGAGAGAGAGAGAGAGAGAGAGAAGAGAGAGAGAGAGTGAGAGAGAATGAAATGTTTTTGCAGTGTAAAGTGACCTCAAAACTAATGTGTATGAGAGAGAGAGAGAGAGAGAAAGAGAGAGAGACAGGGAGAGAGAAAGAGAGAGCTACAGGAGAGAGAAAGAGAGAGCTACAATTACATGTGCATTTCCAGTGTAACATTACCTCCGAACTAATGTGTGTGTATGAGAGAGAGAGAGAGAGAGAGAGAGAGAGAGAGAGAGAGAGAGAGAGAGAGAGAGAGAGAGAGCGAAAGAGAGACAGAGAGTGAGATAGAATTAAATGTATATTTTCAGTGTAAAATTCCCTCAGAACTAATGTGTATGTGAGGAGAGAGAGAGAGAGAGAGAGAGAGAGATAGAGAGAGAGAGAGAGAGAGAGAGAGAGAGAGAGGAGCGAAAGAGAGACAGAGAGTGAGGGAGAATTAAATGTGTATTTGCAGTGTAAAATGACCCCAAAACTAATGAAAATTATAATTGTCATTTTCGTGTCCTCAAATCGTTACAGGAACGGCAACAATCGCTGATGAGGGTATTTATCCCGGACCTCTGACAGGAACCCCCGCCACCATAACGTTTACATGTGGGGTGAGAGACCATCCTTTTGTCGTCATTATCATGTGCTCTTCATTGATTCTGAATCATGCTGGTCGATACACATTGATTCTGAATCATGCTGGTCGATACACATTGATCAATGATTCTAGATACAACACAGATTGTCAGTAGTGATTACTCCTTCAGCCTCAGACAGTTATTATTTTAATACTTTTTAATACCTCTGTGACATTTTCCCATAACTACAGCTTGAGAACCGTCGAAAAGGCACAGCATATTTTCAATACATGGTTAACAACGCCTGTTAATATTACCAATGCAATGGTTGTGAAAACACCTACGTCTGGAAATGCATAGTTCCCATTAAATACAACGACCGGCGATTTATTAATTGGAATAACAGATTACGCCCAGTAATTCCAAAGTGTGTTGTCGTTAGCCAACGTTAAGTATTATTTTACGGCAGATAGTGTTCTTTAGATAGATAGGTAGATAGCCTGTTCTTTTGTATGGATGTGAAACTTGGACAATGAGCAGTCAAGCTGAAAAGCATCTGATGGCTGCAGAAATGTGGTTTCTGAGGAAAATGCTAAGAATACCATGGACAGACAGAAAAACCAATGACCAAGTACTACAGGAGACAAATGAACATCGTAAACTGATTAGAGAAATTAGACGTAGACAGTCAAAATTTTTTGGACATGTTATGAGAAGAAATGGATTGGAGAACTTAGTGACAACTGGCAAGATCGAAGGGAACAGACCAAGAGGAAGACCGAGAGGAAAATACCTGGATAGCTTGGCCACATGGCATGGACGAGACAGGAACACTGAGCTGATCCACGACACTGGTGATCGAGTGAAATGGTGAGTCATGACGGCCCATGCTTTCCGGCATGGCACATGATTGATTGATTGAGTGTTTCAATGGAATGCAGACTAAATACGTCAAACTAATAAGAGAAGGTCCGCGGATATTTACCTTACATGAAGGATGTCCGAAAACCATGTTTATCCGACCTCCAAGGGTAGACTTATGTGCGCAATTAACGTGGCAGGGGGGATAATAGATTTTATATAGGTAGTTGCGAATTCAGTTTAAGTTTAGTCCTCATGTAAAAATGATTCTAACAGGATGTAATATTTCAGTGGATAATATACCGAATTCCTGGAAACAAACAGATATGGGAGGCTGGTCCGTTGGTACAAGTGATGATCCCATAAAGGGAAATCATCCCTGGCTGAAGTGGAGCTATTCCTCAGTGAAGGAGGAAAATCGGCGCCCTTATATTTGCCACTCAGCCACACAAGGATGAAGCTTAGTCGCCTTACCACCCCATGTATCCTCATTTAAGTCCAGTGGCCAACAACTATTAAACAACAACTATTAAACAACTACGTAACATACTATTCAACAACTAAACAACAACTTTTACTCACATCCAATTAGTCTCTATGGACACCTACAGAGATCATTCTACAAGGAATCATGGACCATAAAATACTCAGTGTCAAGATCAACTAGTACCAGATATGTCCACGAAATAAACATTTATAAACAGTTTTTATCTTAACTAGAAACATACAAACAGTTATATGTAGTTAAGTGTGCTATAATTGTGTTGGATGTTCTTGAATTTTTGGTATCAACGATCGGACATTTGGGATAGTAATATTCTTCTTCTTCAGCGTTCCGAGCCATTGAGGTTCTTTGCTGCAGATACAATCCGTCTCCATTCGTCTCTCTGGTGGACCTTCTCTTGCCAGTCGTTGATTCCAAGTGCTTGTAGGTCTGTATATGTATTATCTCTCCACCGTCTTCTTGGTCTACCTCGGGGTCTACGGTCATTTATTTCCTGAGTGTAAGCGAGTTTTGTTTCCCTATTATCTTCCATTCTTTCTATATGCCCCAGCCATTGTAGTCTATTAGCCTTCATGATACCAGTGATTAACGGGGACTTAAACAGATCATAAATGTCTTTGTTACTTCTTCTTTTCCACTCTCCACTTTGTGTATCCCTAATGGGTCCAAAGATGCGTCTTAAAATTTTGTTCTCAAAGGTTTGTAACAAGGCTTCGTCTCCTTTCGTTGTACTCCAGGTTTCAGAGCCATACAGCACAACTGGTCTGATCAGTGTTTTGTATATTGTGATTTTGGTGTTACGAGATAGCGCATTTGATTTTAGTAGATGTTGTAGTGCATAGTATATCTTATTTCCAGAGTTGATTCTAGTTTGTATTTCTTCCCTTATGATGATTGGAGCAGTTGAAGATTGTACCCAGGTATTTGTATGTTTCCGTTCTTTTAATGGTCATATGATCTATTTGTATGTGGCCAGAGTTTTTAGCCATTCCGTCTCTTGCAATTACCATATATTCTGTCTTATCTTGGTTGATAACCAGCCCCATCTGTTGGGCTTTTTCCTTTAAGTGAGTCAATATTTCCAATGTCTTTTGTTCACTTTGCCCTATAATATCTATATCATCTGCATAACCAAGCAGCTTGGATGTTCCTCCAATATCACATTCCTCCTTTACCTTCCTTACAACTTTCTCTAGAGCCAGATTGAAGAGTAGCGGCGATAGTGCATCACCCTGTTTCAAGCCAGATGTTATTTGGAAAGGATCTGATTTCCTGCCTTTATATGTTACTATATTATAAGTATCTTCCATGCATAGTCTGGTCATGTTGATTAACTTCCTTGGTATTCCAAATTCCTGCATAGCATTCCATAGACTATTCCTATGGACACTATCATAAGCCTTTTTAAAATCCACAAAAATGTTATGGAGATCTCTTTTATATTCCCAATTTTTCTCGGCTATTTGTCGTAAGATAAATATCTGATCTATTGTTGATCTGTTTTGTCTAAAACCCGCCTGGTAGTCACCTAATATGTCTTCTGAATATGGTTTTAGTCTATTTAGTAATACTGCGGATAGTATCTTATAGCTTGTGGACAGTAGTGATATTCCTCTATAATTTTCACATTGGAACTTGTCTCCTTTCTTAAAGATAGGTATCAATAATGACTCTTTCCAGTCATGGGGTAATTCTTCTGTCCTCCAGATTTTTATTATTAGTTCGTATAGCTTTAGATGTAATGCATGGCCACCTGCCTTTATAAATTCAGTAGCAATTCCATCAGTCCCAGTTGCCTTATTGTTTTTAAGTCGTGTGATTACATATAGGATTTCTTCAAATGTTGGTTCTTCAATTTGTGGTTCACATGTTAGAACCTCTTCCTGTGGGAAAGTGTTACTTGGAGCTTCACAATTTAGTAATTCAACAAAATATTCTTTCCATGTGTTGCACATTTCCTCATTGGTATTTATCATATTCCCATTTTTGTCTTTTAAACCATATGTGTTTTGTTGGCGCCCTCGTTTCATTGACTTCAGTTCTTTAAAAAACTTTCTGGATTCATTTTTCTGGTGATTAGTTTCCATATCTTTGATTATATTACTCATATATTCTCGCTTCTGCTGTCGGACTATTTTTGTAGCCTCTTTACATTCATTTCTATAATGCTCTTCCTTTTGGATGTTGTTGATGTCATTTAACCATAAATGTCTGGCATTCTTTTTCCTAATGACTGCTTCTTCACATTTTTGATTGAACCATCTGTTCTTTCTATGCGTGGTTAATACACCGAGACATTCTTCTGCGGTAGATTGAATTGTATTCTTGATGTTCAACCAAGTTTGGTCAACGCTTTCCTCCAAAGGGTTTTGCAGAGTTTCAAGTTTACATTTTATTTCATCTGTAAATTTCTCTTTGACTGTAATTTCTTGTAGTTTTTCTCTGTTATATGTTGGGTGTAATCTTTGTAATTTAGTATAGAAAGCTCTCTTAAGTTTTATTTTAAATTTTGCTCCAACGAGGAAGTGGTTGGGATAGTAATATGTGTTAGATAATTAGGCATAAAGATATCAAGTGTGAAATATTTATGTACATTGTATTGCCCATGGTGCATAACCCCAACCTTTTTCTTTTATTACAATAATGTAAACGTCTCCTACGGTGTTCTGTAATTTCATTAGTGTTATATGTGAATTCCTTTAATTAATATTAGAGTGTTAGAGTTACTTCAATTAACTACCAGATCCAACAAGAGAGAACCGGTGGCAGGGATACAACTCGCTTGCCCTCTAATTAGAGTGATCTTACTTTCTCTTTAAAGCAGTGTCTTCCCTGGGCTCGCTTGGCCTCCTATCAGAAAACCTGTTTTATCAATAGGGAATCTTCCGAGCCAATTCCTGGTTTTCCTATAATAGGGGTGTACTGATAATTTGGGACATCGATCTCCCATTTCTATTTTAATATACCACAACCTCCCCCACCCCAACACCCCACCATTTTCATCATCCTCTTCCTTCATCTTCTTCTTCCCCTACTTATTCTTCTTGTTCTTATTCATCTTCTTCTTTTTCCTCCTCCTACTTCCTCTTACTGCTCCTCTAATCCTCCTCCATCTTCTTCTTTTTCTTCCCCCTTCTACTCCTTCTTCTTCTTATTCTTCTAAATCCACCTCATTCTTTCTCTTCTTCTTCTGCAAGTTATTAAGTGGCACACATGTTTCCTCAAATCTAACCCTCATCATCTTCTTCTTCTTCTTCTTCTTCTTCTTCTTCTTCTTCTTCTTCTTCTTCTTCTTCTTCTTCTTCTTCTTCTTCTTTTTTTCCCTCTTCTCTTCGGTCTTCTTCTAATTCATCTTCCTCCTTCGTTTTGCTCCTCTTCTTCTGCAAGTTATTAAGTGACATAAATGTGTCTGCGTAAGGTCATGTTAGTGTCGATGAGATCCACAGACCGTTGGATTTGACACCTATGTTAAACAAAGAGGAAGTGGCAATGGGGCAGGGTGAGCAAGAGGTTCACCAGTATGAAACTACACAGGAAGATGATTATGCTGAAGAAGATGGTGATGAGGGGGATAAGGGAAAGAAGAATGAAGATACAGAAAAGGAGACAGGAGTGTACGCATATTAGTAGCCATATTAGAAGATCGAGTAGTAGTAGTAGTAGTAGTAGTAGTAGTAGTAGTAGTAGTAGTAGTAGTTGTAGTAGTAGTAGGAGGAGGAGGAGAAGAAGAGGAAGAAGAAGAAGAAGCTAGGAAAGAAGGTAGATGAAGAAGAAGATAATGAAGAAAAAGGGGATTAAAAGAATAGCTGTTGGAGCTGCTATATTTCATCGGTACATGCTCTATTCCTACAGCCGTGCCCTCCACCCCCACCACCGCCTGTTCCAGCCACACCAAAGCCAGCAACACCAGCAACAACAACAACAACAACAACACCACCAACCCCAAAGCCAGCGACAACAGCTAAACCCACGGTTAAAACAAAGACGACAAAGGAGGACGACAGTACCAGCGTCCTCTTGTCCTGGCTCATCCCTGCCATCATTGGTGGCCTGATCTGGCTGGCCTTGACCGCCTTCCTGATCTACCGCTACTGTTGCCCTTGCAGAAATCCCTGTGCTGGATTATGTAAGAGAAGGTAATTTCTATAATAAGCTTGTTGTTACCTTCTTCTTTTTTATGTCAAAAACTGTTATTTACTGCCTATATAATACCTTGTGGTGTATGGCAGATGGGTCTTTAAGCCTGAGGAATAAAGGCCGCCTGGCTAGTGCAGTTGTCGCGTACTGTGCAGGTTAGGATTTCCATTTTGTCCCCGACCAAAAATAATCCCACACCTTACCTAGGATTCGAACCAGAATCTCCCGAATGAGAATCCGGCGCTCTAGCCACTCGACCAGCCGCTCCTCATGAGTATAGAATCCTCGGTAAGGTGTAGAGTTTTTTCTGTTGGGTGAAAAAAGAAAATCCTAACCTGCACAGTTCGCGGCGACTGCACTAGCCAGGCGACCTTAATTCCTCAGGCTCAAAGCCCACCCCTCTGCCATACACCGCAAGGTACTATATTGGCAGTAAATGACTGTTTTTCTTCTTCTTTCGTTCGCTGGAAATGTATTGTCTATATCTGCAATATTGTCTCTTGTATCTCCTTTTTCGTTCCTCTAACAAGGGAGTGCGCCACATCAAGTTATACACCTGGTATCTTGACTTTTCCGGGAAGGTTAATCGGTCAACAAATGTCTGAAGAAGTCGGATGTCTACCGAAAGGTGCAAATTTCGCAGCTCTGATGTAAGCAGGCACAAGACAGTTACTTTCAAAACAACATTCCGGACGAACACAGACGAAGAAGAAGAAGTACCTTGTCTTTTATATAAACTTCAGTATTTTTTGTTTTAGTCACATTTGTTTGTAGAGTTATCCTCTACTGTTGTTTCTCTAGGTCAGAAGGTTGGCCTAGATATGTTGTTTTCGGGGCAGTCTTGGAGAGTGTGATCTGCTGTCCGCAGTGCGAATCCCCGTGTGTACAAGGCCGATTCACCAATAATTAGTCAAGGCTGTCTATCTAGAGATGGAAGCATTGTATTCTCAAGCCAATCTCTAAATACGTGACCATTCATTTCAGTATGATAATCCCTATTGTCTGCATGCTTTGATACGAACACGAGACCAGCATTCTGTATTAAGCCATTATGCGTACCACCAGCCTGGGCAATGACCAAACGTTGTACTTGACTACTTGGTACATTATCATCATCAAGTGTGGTGATGACTGGCGTAGGCGTTCATGACTCTTCACAGATCTCTGTCTCTGTTTTTCTGGATCAACTCTACCGTTGATATTCCTCCATGCCACCGTCGCAATCCATCCAGCATCATTTCTCATGGTCTGCCTCTGCCTCTCTTCCCCTCTATCTTTTCAGTTGTAACGATGTTCTCCAGCGCCTCTCTTCTCATCACATGACCAAAAAAGCTGTTTATTTCTTTCTTATTATTGTGTATAATGTTCTAGTTTCATTAGCTTCTTTAAGGCATTCGTTGTTAGTTACTTTGGCAGTCCAAGGAATTCGCAACATTCGTCTCAGGAACCACATCTCTGTTGCTTCCAATTTCTTCTTAATTTGTTAATTTATATTCCAAGATTCACAGCCATACAGCAAAACAGGTTCTATATAGCATCTTCAGCACTCTCTTTCTTACATTCAATGATAGTGACTTATTGCATAATATATTCTTCATTTTCTGAAATACAGCCTTTGCTTGCCCTATTCTGCTCTTGATCTCTGTTGTGCATCTTCCATCTGATGTTATAAATGTCCCTAGATATTTAAAACTATCCACTTGGTGAAGAATTTTCCCTTCTATCTCTATTTCACATTTGGGTGTCACCTGTTTCTTTGATATCACCATTGTTACTGTTTTCTTGATATTCAAGGAGTGTCCTTTCTTTGCACTCTCTGTTACTACAATGTCCAACAATTGTTTTAGATCTGTTGCGTTATCCGCTATCAATACTGTGTCATCTGCATAGCGTATATTATTTATATTATAACCTCCAAATATTATTCCTGACTTTTCTTTGATCTCTCTCATTATTACTTCGCTATAAAGGGAGTAGAGATCCGTGACAAATCACATCCCTGTCTTACTCCCAACTTTATGTGTTCATAATTTCCTTCTTTATTTCCCATTTTAATTGCTGCTGTTTGGTTCCAGTAAATATTTGGTACATATCGCTTTAAATGTCCGTCCACCGATTGCCATTCCTTTTAATTTGTGTGGTGTGCACTGATCCAGGTTTCATCTAAATGCACTAAGTCACAACTTTCTAAGCGCATTTCCCTTATTTCCCATAGGTACTTGCTTCTCATGGCTCCTAAATGCGATTGCTAGCAAATGATAGTTCTACCTCTCTTGTACTTTCTAAACATGTAGCCTAATATCTTTATAATTTTACACAAGTTGTTTTGAATAGCTTTATATTATTATTCTTTCGCAACCAAACTCTAAGTTTTTCTTAGTCACTATTTTGTTTTTGGTATCCACCATTTTACTAATAGCTCGCCTTATGACATCCTTGTCAAAGCAGTCTACAATTACTTGCTTAGTGCGTGGTAGTTTCGTTCCAGATTCTTGCACCCATCGGCGAAAATGACCGTTTACTCAAACCCAGTGTACGCACTGTTCTTTTCTCTGGATTTGTAATAGTATGAAAAAGTTTCCTGCGATCAGCTTCATGGCGATGCTTTGAAGTGTACACCATTTCATATTCAACCCCATTCAACAATATTCACACATGTAAGACATTTAGAAATTTGAATAACGAAGACACAAACAATAGATTGCACGATTTATTGCCTGGCATATTTAGCTGCATCTTGTCAGGTACATACTGCAGAATTCACACAACATAAAGTAAAATAACTAGATAAATCCTTCAGGCTGAAATATACACATTTTCGTACGGTTCCCTGTTTGACCGTGCTAGGAAGATATGCACCCAGGACACACTGACAGAGGAGATTCCAACTCTGAAGAATGTCTTAAACTCCACAGGATTTATAAAGCGCCACAGCCAACAGCCCAAACCAAAACCAGACGAAACTACAGTCTCTAAACTCAATGTATTCATCCAGCTAACCTTTCGAGGTGATGACGTAATGCGGTCTACAAGATTGGCTCAGTACAGCCGTAGGCCGAACATTCTGTGCTGCAACTCCAGTCATTATGTACAGAACCACACTGATTCCGACCCCAGCAGTAAAAGAGCCTGTCCCTCTGTACGCCAAAAACAATTGTATTTACCAATTCACAGTCTACCTACATCGGCAGAACAGAGCGGCAGTTGAACAAAAGAGTGTCTGAACACATACCTCAATGGGTCGACAAGATACTACACACAGGCGAGGGGAGCTTAGTGGGACCGACACACCGGAAGCTTCCCGCTTCATCAATTGCTAGGCATATGCTAGAAAGTGGCCATGTGATTGACAGAGACAGTGCCTTTCGCGTGTTGTTAATACACAAAATACTCGCTTGTTAAAGTGTTAAAGTTTGCTGAAGCCATAATGATCAATCTACACTTGCTGAAACCATAATGATCAATCTACACAAGCCAGCGTTGTGGAAACAGAAAGACATGTTAGTCAGTTTTAAATTACCGTGGTAGACAATTGAAATTACTGTGCGAACATTTATATATTTCAGCTTGAAGGATTTATCTAGTTGTTTTACTTTATGTTGTGTGAATTCTGCAGTAGGTACCTGACGAAGTGCAGCGAAATATGCCAGGCAATAAATCGTGCAATCTATTGTTTGTGTCTTCGTTATTCAAATTCATTACGGGAAAACATTGTTTTGAACATTTAGAAATAATAACGTTTCATGAAAGGCCAATATTAATATCACCAAAGTAAGTGAACTGATATTACCAGTAATGGTGTCATTACTGTATTTAATAAATTGATTCTTGTTGTTTGACAGCTTAATATCACCAAAGTAAGTGAAGTGATATTACCAGTAATGGTGTCATTACTGTATTTAATAAATTGATTCTTGTTTGACAGATTCTAATTACCAACGCAGACACACTATCACCAGTAATGGTGTCACCACCGTATCTGATATATTGATTCTTGTTGTTTGCCATTCTGTCTTTCAGGCCCAGGGTAACCAAAGTCAAGCCCACCGAACCACCGAAGAAACCCAAACCAGAGAAACCCAAGAAGGTTGCTCCACCACCTCCACCACCGCCGCCTCCTCCACCACCGCCTCCTCCACCCAAAGTGATTCCTCCACCTCCGCCACCCCCTCCACCTGAGCCGAAGTACGTAATTTGTGTTGAGATATGTGTAATGCCTTTCCTTTGTATGGAATAGAAAGAAAAAGCAGCGGCTGCAGCAGGATATAACAATATGAATTGGAAACAAATAGGTATATTAAACTCCTGCGAGAAAAAACGTACTAAACATCAACAACGTTGCACATACCTTACAAGGAGATCCACGTATCGCGAAATACAGGTGAAAATCCGAAATCAGAAGCACTCAATAAATATATAAAATGAATAATAAAATAAAATAAAATACACACGAACGCGTACAATACGACACACAGACGTTTCGATTCTCAGAATCTTTGTCAATGACAACACAGATAGCTAACAACGAAATACAGCAAACAACGAAAAAACACACACACGACCTATCACTGTGCCATGTGGGGCAGAAAAGGTGACTTGGCCAGCTGCGAAGGCGCTCGTTGGCTGCAGAATTAAAAGTGGGTTGCCAAAAAGGATTTAAGTAGCCAAAAATATGTGAACAGTCTGCTATGAAAATATAGGGATGTGGGGACAGTTAGGTCTAGATATGGGGGGGGGGGGGGGGAACAGCATAGTAATAGATAGTGTAAACAATTGGGGAAGATGCCACAGTTATACCGTAGCGTCCACAACAGTATTGATACCTGCTGGATGGATGCATCCCAGATTGTTGATTAGCTGGCATTCAATTTTAAGTCTGACGGAGCTATTGGAGAAGCAGGGTTTTAATGCGGTGACACATGCATCGTCGACTCCATTATGGTTGGAGGAATTGAAATGGTTGGGGACAGGTTTGTCAGCGCCCTGATTGATGTCTCTGAGGTGTTCTCTAAAACGATCAGCAAGACGTCTGCCCGTTTGGCCAATGTATTTCATGTCACATCGTTTGCAGATGATAACATAAATCAGATTGCGGGATGTACAAGTGAAAAAATCTTTCAAGGTGAAGGTGCCTCGGGGAAATGCAATCTCTGGTGTCTTAACAACGTATGGGCATGTCAGACAGTTCTTACGATGGCATTCGAATGTGCCCACGGATGAAGTAACCGTGGGGAGGCGACTATGCACAAAGTGGTCTCTGAGGCTCTGGTTATGGCGGAAAATTACCCTGGGGCCATTGGAGAATACCTCACGAGTGGTTGGATCGGATTGCAAGATGGACCAGTGTCTCAGGAAAATGTGCTTGATGGCATAGGCATGTGGATGGAAGGTGAGGATAAGCTATGGTTCATTGTTCGGAGATCGCGTATGTTTAGCGAGGGACATTTCCTGCGAGACCTGGGTTATGCGACAGAAAGCTGTGAACAATACTTTCCTTTCTAGACTAGAAGCGTATCGACATCATCATGTGGCTAGCTGATAAGCGTGGGCGGTCATATTTGGCCATCTCACGTGATCACCAGCGTCAATGACCAACTCCGTGTTTTCGTTTCCATTATGTAATATGACCGAGCCATCTAGATAGTTACCTCTCTGCCTTCCCTTTAGTTTGTTAAACAATTCTTAAAACAGTATTGTGCGTATTATATACGAATTTCCATTTAACCAAAAAATATTGGACTAAATAATGCTTGAGTATTATACACGTATTTAAGTTTTACAACAACATATTGGACACGAATTTCTATTTTGTCACACTTTGTACTAAACATACATACATACATACATACATACATACATACATACGTACGTACGTACGTACGTACGTACATACATACATACATACATACATACACACATACATCATGTGCCATGCTGGTAAGCGTGGGCGGTCATGTTCTGCCATCTCATTCGATCAACAGAGTCGTGGATCAGTTCCGTGTTTCTGTCTCGACCATGCCACCAGGCCAAGCCATCCAGATACTTGTTTCTAGGTCTTCCCCTTGGTCTGTTCCCCTCGATCTTACCAGTTGTCACCAAGTTCTCCAAATCATTTCTTCTCATAACATGCCCAAAAAATTGTGACTGTCTACGTCTAATGTTTCTGATCAGTTTACGATCTTCATTTGTTTCTTGAAGGACTTCTTCATTGGTCTTTCTGGCTGTCCATGGTATTCTTTGCATTTTCCTCAGAAACCACATTTCTACAGCCATCAGATGTTTTTCAGCCTGGCTGCTCATTGTCCAAGCTTCACATCCATATAAAAGTACAGGTTCTATGTAGCATCTCAACACTCTTTTTCTCGTTTCAATTGACATCTTTTTATTGGTCAGTATGTTTTTCATCTTGCTAAAGGCTACTTTTGCCATGGCGATTCTTGTTCTAATCTCTTCAAGGCATCTCCCATCAGATGTTATTACTGTTCCGAGATAATTGTACCTATTCACTTGTTGAAGAATATTCCCATTTACTTGTATATTACACTGTGGTATTTCGTTCTTCCTAGTGACGACCATAATCTGTGTCTTTTTACAATTTAATTCTAACCCTTGTTGTTCACTGTGTGTAACAACCGCATCTACTAAATTTTGCAGGTCCTGTTCATTGTCTGCAATCAAGACTGTATCATCTGCATATCTAATGTTATTGATGCATCGTCCCCCAATGTTGATTCCTTCCATATTTTCAATATTTCTGAAAATATTTTCACTGTACAGGGAAAACAGATCTGGAGACATTACACATCCCTGTCTCACACCTCTCTTAATAGGCTGATATTGGCTTACTTCATTATCAACTCTTATGGCAGCTTGTTGTTTCCAATATATGTTTTTTACAAGTCTAAGGTCTTTCCCATCAATTTGTAGATCTTCAAGCATCCTTATCATGTTGACATGTCTCACTTTATCAAAAGCCTTTGTGTAGTCAATAAAGCAAAGGTGTAGATCTTTGTTTACTTCTATAGAACGTTCGATTACGGTTCTCAGTATATACACAGCATTTACTGTACCCTTGCCTACTACAAACCCACATTGTTCTTCTCCTATTTCAGGTTGTATTTTCCTCCTAACTCTTTGCATGATAATTCTTAGCAAAATCTTCGTGATGTGACTCATTATACTAATTGTTCGATGTTGATCACATTCCAAGGCTCCTGATTTCTTTGGGATTGCAATAAATACAGAATTACATAACTCATGAGGTATATTTCCAGTATCATATATTGTATTAAGCAGACTGGTAACTTTATCTATTCCATATTCTTCTAAAGCATTAATCATTTCTGTTGTGACGCTGTCTGGACCAGGGGTCTTGCCAGATTTCATATGATTAAGAGCATTCTGAACCTCCATCTTCAAAATTGCTGGCCCTTCATTGTTATTTTGAACAATATATTGTTCGTCTCTGTTATCGTCATAAAGGTTTTTCACGTAATCTGACCATACATGTAAAATCTGATCTTTTTCTATTATGACTCTTCCATCTTTTGTCTTTAGGCAGCCTGCTGATGTACGTGTTCTTTGATTAGTAATCTCCTGAATTCTTTTGTGCATTAGTTTCGCATTTTTACTGTTGTGTTGTTTTTCAATTTCTCTGCAATTTTTCTCAAGCCATGTTTCTTTAGCCTCCTTACATAAGGTTCTGACTTTTCTGTGAATTTCTTCATATTTGGCAGGATTATTTTTGTTCTGTCTTCTTGTTTCCATTAGTTGTAAAATTTCTTCAGTCATCCATGTCTTACGGCCCACATTCTTTACTTTTGGAATAGTTTTTTCTGCTGCACAACTGATTGAATTCTTCAGCATTTCCCATTGATCATCTACATCTTGAAATAGGATCTCTAGATCAGACAACAAATCAAATTTGTTCTTTACTTCTATGTTAAAATTATCTTGTATTTCTTTGTCAGTTTTTAATTTGCACAAGTCATATTTAGGGTTTCCTGCTGTATACTTG
>JACEFZ010012603.1:42500-45988 GCA_014155875.1 Cepaea nemoralis | reverse complement strand
AAACGGGGGAAAACCGGTCTACCACTGATATGATATTCTCATTGCGACAAATGCAAGAAAATGCCGTGAACAGAATCAACCACTGTTTATTGCCTTCATCGACCTCACAAAGGCATTTGATTTGGTCAGTCGTGAGGGTCTGTTCAAGGCACTAAAGAAGATTGGCTGCCCACCAACTCTTCTGTCCATTGTGGAATCGTTCCACACAGGCATGAAGGGTATAATCAAGTTTGATGGTGCAACTTCTGAAGAATTTGAAATCAAGAGTGGAGTTAAGCAAGGTTGTGTACTAGCTCCCACCCTCTTTGGAATATACTTTTCACTTCTACTGAAATATGCATTTCGTGATCAGGATGGTGGTATATACATTCACTCACGCTCAGATGGCGGCCTCTACAATGCTCAGAGATTGAAGGCTAAGACCAAAATTAGGAGGGTACTGATCAGAGAGTTGCTTTTTTGCAGATGATGCTGCAGTTACGACCCACTCTGAGGAAGAATTGCAATGTCTACTATCTGCATTCTCCAATGCTTGTTCTGAATTTGGTTTAACAATTAGCAAAAAGAAGACACAGATTATGTCACAAGGTGCACATGGGGTACCATCAATCTTTATTGACGACGCCGAACTAGAGATAGTAGACCATTTTACATATCTAGGATCAGTGGTAAATAGCAAATTATCCCTAGATCAGGAAATCAACATCCGGATTGGTAAGGCAGCAACAACAATGAACAGGTTAAGAAAAAGAGTCTGGGAGAACAGGAAGCTTACTGCCAAAACAAAAGTCCTTGTCTATCAAGCCTGTGTCCTTAGTACTCTTCTCTATGGCAGTGAAACCTGGACAACTTACTCACACCAAGAGAACAATTTAAACAGCTTTCATATGCGGTGTCTGCGAAGAATTCTTGGTATTAAGTGGCAAGACAAAATCACAAATACTGAAGTATTGGAAAGATCAGGTTGTGTGACAGTTTATTCCATGCTCAGTCTTCGTAGACTTAGATGGATAGGACATCTTAGGAGGATGGATGATGGTAGAATACCAAAGGATATCTTTTTTGGTGAATTACAGATGGGTAAGAGATCTCAGGGTCGGCCTCTACTACGATACAAAGATGTGTGTAAGCGGGACATGATTGATACAGGCATTGATAATGCACATTGGGAGCAAGTCGCCGCTGAACGTGTTGCATGGAGGGCAAATATCAGAAATGGAATAAAGTCAAAGGAGAAAATTATTGCAGAAAAGTCACACACCAAGCGTTTGAGACGTAAGATGGTGCATGATGGTGGAAATGACCACGTGTTCACATGCACCCACTGTGAACGGACATTTACAGCGCAAATTGGCCTTATCAGTCACACTCGCTACCGCCATAGTTAAAAGTTATTATGCCTTTTTAGAGCACACACTATCGTCTGTCAAGACGGCAAGGTGCCAATGTATGTATCCATGTTTAGCAGGCGACGCATAGCCCGGAGCCGTCTTGATCGAAACAAATAATCATGCATTTTCTGGGAATTAAACCCTTCCCAGTGACTTGGCAAGCAAGCGCACACATCTCTACGCCACCGCAGCTCCCTCTAAATGTAAATAATTATTAATTCTGAAGAATCAGGTCTCGGAGAATGTAAGAAAACTGCTGGCAGCTGAAATAAAACCCTTTCACGGAGTATAGAATATACGTAAGTTTTTACGTGATTTATTTCCAATTGTGACAGGATTGCGACAGATGAAATGAATTTCAATGATCCCTGCCTCACTAATGAAGACAACCTGATGCACGGACATGTAGTTGATCACACCAAGCCATTCCATCGCTGAAAGGATCTTACAAGTTTGGCCTTGAATACTTTAGCTAGGTTTGTGGGGGAAAGATAAACCCAAGATAATTAGCCATTTGGAATAAGAAGTAAATATATATCTGTAAAATATTCGGATTTCGTGCAAGGCTAATTAAAATAAGACATTTACGCGATTGTAAGGGCCGAATAATCTGCGCTTTCACAAACGGTGTTGCGTTCATCAAAGGTATATCCTTGAAATGTCTAATTTTGTGTGGTTATAATGAACACGAGGTCGGCTCCCTGGCCTAGAGGTTAGCGTCTGTCTCCATCCATCCATCATGTGCCATGCCGGTAAGCGTGGGCGGTCATGTTCTGCCATCTCACTCGATCACCAGAGTCGTGGATCAGCTCAGTGTTTCTGTCTCGACCACGCCACGAGGCCAGGCCATCCAGGTATTTGATTCTAGGTCTTCCTCTTGGTCTGTTCCCTTCGATCTTACCAGTTGTCACCAAGATTTCGTCTTTCGTCTGTCTCCGCAATACGTATACTCTCGTCAGTAACGTGACGTGTGCGAGAATTGGTAGCGGTTCTCGCCGCGTCGGTAACTTACGGGGTATGTGAGTCTGTCACTCAGAAAGCAATGGCAAACCACTGAGCGTAATCTTGCCAAGAAATAAACAATCAGCTGAAAGATGCTGATGTTGACAGCGATGTCCTGTAAAAGGATATGCGAACCAAAACAAAAAAAATTAACATGAGAAGTGATTGGCAACTTGCCGTCAAAATAGACGATAGTTTGTAAAATGGAGTTATATCTCCCCATAGAAAAATGCCTAGGCTGACATTAGGGACCATGCGGTGCCCGTGCAGCACGATTCCCTCTCTCGGTCTGGCTAGATTACTCCAAAGGAAATGTAACGTCAATATATGTGGAAGAAGTGAAGCGTAGAAGCTTACCGGATCAGCAGAGCAATGCTCTAACTGTCCGTCTCTCGGAGCTTCGAAACTAGACAATGGCCTACCACAGATTTATTCATTATACATTTAGTCTTTAGGTTTATTTCCTCGAACTAGGATAAAGGGTGTACCCTCCCACACGAGAAGTAAGTCTTCGAGAACTGAGCAGCATTCATACAAGTAAATACAAGACGTAGCAACCACAAGACACTAGATAATATACAAAGTTATATCACAACTTATCACAAACATACGAATGAAGCAGTCATCATTTTTGGCCCCCTTAATAGAAGACAAAAACTGGAACATGTGACAACGGAATAAATTTGCGGAAAGACCAATAGAGGAAGACAGCGTGAGATTTTTCTTGACAGTGGAGTGTCATGGCATGGAAGGGAGTCAACACAAAAATGTATCCATGCCTTCGGAGATCACAACTTGTAGAGAGGCGTGATTACCAACGCCAGCCGGCAAGGCTCTGGATGATGATGATGATGATGATGATGATGATGATGATGATGATGATGGTGATGATGATGATGATGATAAAACAGGTTCTATGCAGAACGGCCCTTTTATCACTATCTGCTGAAATAGTTCTCGATCTCCTGTTAGTTCGTTGCCATATGTATGATCATGCCCGGAATAAAATGGAAAAGATGTGGGTAGCTTCAACTGAAGTTGTAAAAGTTAGTTTCATGTCCTTTACGGACGTAGCAGTAAACCCCAGCATTTTGT
>JACEFZ010012603.1:0-40000 GCA_014155875.1 Cepaea nemoralis | reverse complement strand
GCAACAGCTTAGATGTACAGCGATGTACTCTGCAAAAAGAATCAAAATGCTAAAAATAAAAAAAAAAACAATTTCAAACATTTACAGGGAACGACTAGAAGATTTGTCGCAATCAGGCAGTTCACCTCAAGTGAAAATAGTTTTTGTTCTGACTAGAACATTTGCCGCAATCAGGCAGTTCACCTCAAGTGAAAATAGTTTTTGTTCTGCAGATGCTTAGTTGTGCAAATAATTGTGCCAGCATCCACAAGTGGATTGATGCATCGTGGTGCAAAAACATGGGCTAGAAATACAACGAAAGAAATCTATAATATATTACAGTTTTGTGAAAAGTAAACCTAGAATCAATTTTACGTTATGGGGATTTAAATAGGGCATATGGTGCTTGCCCCATATTTGTAAACGAATCAGCACTGGATGGGTAATTTGGTGAATACCTTTTACTCAGAGAAAATCACATGGTACCCACATGAGGCCCGCACGATCTAGGAACCCAGGTCAATGAAAAATTGCACTCCAAGAGGATTCGAACATATTAACATAGTGTCTGCAGGCATGCGTGCTAACCATAGCCTTACCGTGGCTCCCCATTTAAGATACATCGTTATCACCAAGTGCTTGCCAGAGTACGTAGGCGTTCATCAATCAATCAATCATGTGTCATGCCGGAAAGCCTAGGCGGTCATGACTCGCCATTTCACTCGATCACCAGAGTCGTGGATCAGCTCAGTGTTCCTGTCTCGTAGGCGTTCATACTTCTCCACAAATCTCGGTCTTTGGTGTTCTAGGTCAACTCTGTTGATATTCGTCCATACCACCGTTTCAGTTCACCAGCATCAATTCTCTTGGTCTGCTTCTGCTTCTTTTCCCATTGATTCTTTCAGTTGTCGCGACGTTCTCCTAAGCCTCTCTTCTCATCACATGACCAAAGAAAGCTATTCATTTCTTTCGTTGTATTGTAAATACTGTTCTAGTTTCATTAGCGTTTTTAAGGCAAACGTTGTTAGTTATTCTGGCAGTCCAAGGAATTCGCGATACTCGTCTCAGGAACCACACCTCTGTTGCTTCCAAGGAATTCGCAATACTCTTCTCAGGAACCACACCTATATTGCTTCCAAGTCATTCCTAATTTGTTTATTTACGTTCCGAATGTTCTGCCATACAGCAGAACAGGTTCTATATAACATTTCCGCACTCTCGTGTTTGCATTCACTTATTGCATAAGATACTTTCCATTTCCTGGAATGCATCTTTTGATTGTCCTATTCTGCTCTTGATGGTTCCGTCACCCTGTTACTGAGTGAGTGCGTGGCGCGACACTGTGAGCTGTGAGTGTCGTATAAAATGCTTTTGAATCTGCCTGAGGTTTTTTGGAACATGACTGCATGTTCGGAGTGATGGCAGGTGACCATGTCCCAGAGTTGACCGGTTTTTGCCTTATGCAGAAATGCGTGGCTGCTGGGCTTCTGGTTGACTGCGACTGCCATCAGCGATGAACTGTATTTTCGTGGACTGTGTGGGTGAATATCTAGGAAACATTCAGATAGGAAAATGACTGCCAATTCCATTAGAGATGAACTGGATGTTTTGTGGGGGACTAGTGTGTTGACATTCTGGTGGCGGCATTATGCACAGTGTATTTGTGCGAGCTGTTGTTTGTCGAGACTCCTGTCTTTTCCACTTTTCACATTGGGTAGTGGGGAGCGTTTTGTGTGATATTCACTGGCACAGGAACGGAGCATAATGGGGATGACCCGTTGCTGTGAAGTTGGAACTGCGACTAACTAACTAACTAACATTCTGCTCTTAATCTGTGTTGTGCATCTTCCATCTGATGTTATAATTGCCTCTTATCGTTATATCACCAATTACCCTTCCATCTGCTTCTCTTCCTCCCGATTTTGCCTCTAGGTATTTAAATTGATTAACTACATTCTGCAAAACGTGCCCAGAAACCCTAACAACCATGACATAAAACATAATAAAAAAGAGATCTAGCCGTGAGAGCCTCAGACCAGGCAGACCAGATAACACTATGGAAGAGTGTGATGCAGGAGCCAGTATAGTAATCGTGATGACCAAAGAGAAGACGAGTGCAGGATGAGGCGGGTGATCTCCAGATATTATATCGGACTCGGGGCATCTTACTTATGGTCAAGACGTTTTCCGCAAGGTTGTTATGGGAGCGAAGTTCTGCAAAGGATATGCTACTGAATGAATGAATGCATGAATAAACTTGGTAAAGCATGTTCCCTTCAATTGTTATCTTACGTGTAGGCGTCACCTGTTTCTTTGATATAACCATGGAAGTAGTTCTGGGAATATCCATCTGGGGAAATATATCAATATATACCATCAACGGGGAAATATACATATATATATATATATATATATATATATATATATATATATATATATATATATTTTTTTTTTTTTCTCCCCGCATTTCCATCCTGTTTCAGGATATTGCGGTCAACGCCAGCATCAATGTTGATTCCTAGGCCAGATTGCGCTCATCAGCACGCCACGACTTTCTGAGCGACCGGCTCCATATTCTCATAAGTCACTGGCATGACTAGAGCCACTTCTAATTCTCGTGCGCTCACATCAACCATGAGAGTATTCGGGGTTAACGGAGAAAGCTGCTAACTCCTCGGTCAGGGAGCCGGGACACGCGCGCGAGCGCGCACGCACACATGCACGCACACACGCACACATTGCAAAAACAAAGATAATGCATACAAATAAAACCACTATGGAGAAAGAAATATATGTTAATGAGGAAAAATAGGAGGTGGTGGAAAACTTTGAATATCTTGGGTCATTGATTACCAGCAACGGTGACACAATGAAAGAAATTAAACGACTATCGATTGCTCTTCAAAGACTAAAACAACTGAATAAATTAAGGAATGGGACAGACAGAACTACAAAAATTAGATTTTTAAGAGCATGCATATTTCCCATTGCAACATACGCATAAATGCCTTTTAATATAAATGTTAGAGACGAGTTCTAAGAATATCTTGGGTAAAGAAAAGAACAAATGCATCCATACTTCAAGAGCTGAATATTGAAGAAGGTTGGCTACTAAAGACGATAAAACAAAGAAAATTGAAATATTTTGGAGAACTTGGTGACAACTGGCAAGATCGAAGGGAAGAGACCAAGGGGGAGACCGAGAAGTAAATACCTGGATGGCTTGGCCATGTGGCATGGTCGAGACAAGAACACGGAGCTGATCCACGACTCTGGTGATCGAGTGAGATGGCAGAACATGACCCCCCACGCTTACCGGCATGGCACATGATGGATGGATGGATTATATATATATATATATATATATACATACCGTCGGCGGGCCGGATGAAATGACGTCGCGGGCCGGATCCGGCCTGTGGGTCGTAGTTTGGTGACCCTGCCCTACAGGGTAGAGCTTAGAAAAATAATCTTTAGACTCATTATATTGCTCCTCTCCACGGTAATCTTTAGTAAAATTTTTATTTTTTACTGTGTTCAACGCATTCTGCATATTTGGCAATTTCATATCTGTATATCTTGTACCAGGTAAGAGGAAGTTGTTTGTTTTTTGTTAAACTAACCAGTGGGAGACAAATTTCAAGTGGTATTGAAAAAAAAAGTCAAAATGATTTATACGTTGTGAAGAGATACCAATGTAAACCTAACTTCTTTTAAGACAGACGCGGCCTAGCAGATAAAGAAATAAATAATTTACTAAATAATATATATTACACAATAATTTAGTGTCTGAAATTTCAAATAATAATCAAAGTGTGTAAAGCTTTTATAATGGTAACATTCACTTGAAACCGTCCAAAATATAAATACAATTGTTACAGGAATAAGCATATACTTGTCTTGCAAAATAGCTATCGGTACAAGTATAGTAAAATCTATAATTGTTCCCCTTGATTTTAAAGCCTAAAGAAATATGATTTCAACCTAGATGAAATTATTTCCCTTGTATTAAAGAATAATAACTTAGTTGCATATCCTTTATAGGGTGTCGCGTCAACACCAATATTTTTTACTGTTGTGATCACTTGGCAAGTTTACGTTCAGTAGTTTTCCATTGCTTTCTGAACGACCGGCACCCATGCCATTTCGTAAAATACAACGCAAGGCGGTTTGCTGCAGCTGAGTTTCGAAAGCGTGTAAGTGGGAACTGCTCCCGTAACCCCTTAAGCCAGAAAAAAAAAAATATTCGTACTAATAAATCATTCTGTTCATGATATCTTTTTTAAGGTTGGTGAATAGCTTGTCCTCTGATGTCCACATTTTTTTTCTCTTTAAGCTTCTCTAGAAGCTCTGCTGTATTTGACTGTTTTTGTTTGCATGATTATAATTGATTATATTATTTATTATAACATCATTTTGCATATCCGCATCTCCACTTTCCATTTGCTTGGAAGGTGCTCTTTCCATCGCTCTTGCCTGTTGGCCCAATGGTACTGTGTTTAAATCCACCTTTTGTAGTGACATTTCCAAGCGCGAATGGGGCTCACAAGTCGACATATGCTATAAATTGCTACCTGTAAATTCGTTCCGGGAAGTAAAGGCTGCTGTTGTGATATTGATGACACGACGCATCGGGTGTCCATTGACCAATAAATTTATGGGCTGCTACCATATACCAAATAGTTCTCAAGCCGAGAAACAGCGTCCTCTACGTGTGTTTTACTATGTCTGGAACAGACACGTCCCTACCTATATGTGATTTGCTTTGCCTACAACAGACACATTTCTGTATATTATGTGTGTTTTACTATGTCTGCAACAGACACATCCCTGCCTACCTGTGTTTTACAATGTCTGGAACAGACATATTCTTGCCTATGTGCATTACTGTGTCTGGAACAGACATATCCTTGCCTATGTGTTTTAGTATGTCTGGAACAGACACCTCCCTGCCAACGTGTGTTTTACTATGTCTGGAACAGACACATCCCTGCCTACGTGTGTTTTACTATGTCTGGAACAGACACCTCCCTGCCTACGTGTGTTTTACTATGTCTGGAACTGACACCTCCCTGCCTACGTGTGTTTTACTATGTCTGGAACAGACACATCCCTGCCTACGTGTGTTTTACTATGTCTGGAACAGACACATCCCTGCCTACGTGTGTTTTACTATGTCTGGAACAGACACATCCCTGCCTACGTGTGTTTTACTATGTCTGGAACAGACACATCCCTGCCTACGTGTGTTTTACTATGTCTGGAACAGACACATCCCTGCCTACGTGTGTTTTACTATGTCTGGAACTGACATATTCTTGCCTATGTGCATTACTGTGTTTGGAACAGACATAACCTTGCCTATGTGTTCTACTATGTCTGGAACAGACACACCCCTGCCTACGTGTGTTTTACTGTCTGGAACAGACACCTCCCTGCCTATGTGTGTTTTACTATGTCTGGAACAGACACCTCCCTGGTTATGTGTGTTTTACTGTGTCTGGAACTGACACATCCCTGCCCATATGTGGTTTACTATATCTGGAACAGACACATTATTGCTAATGTTTACTTGACTGCGATTGGTGTCATCAGTCGTTGCACTCTGGAAGAGATACTGAGACGACGATCTGTACATGCATGGAACTAATTGTTCGATATTACTTGCTTATGCTTTACAGGACGTCGCAGTCAACCCTATCATGTTTTGGCTATTTGTGTTTTCTTGGCAAGTTTACATTCAGTAGTTAGTCATTTCTTTCTGAGCAACCGACCCTCATACCATTGTAAGAAAACTAGCGCAAATCGGTCTGATTCCAAATCGTCCGCAGCTGTATTATCCGGTGACAAGAAAGAAAGAGAGAAAGGGGCATCGACAAAGAAGAGAGAAGGCAGTTTGTTATCATGGCATATTGAACATCGAAATTAAAAATGATTGGGCGTGTTCGAGAGAAAAGGCTGTGGTTAGACATGATTATCTCCGTCACATGATATGGACTATAAGAAGAAGTAGAACAGTTAAAGAACACTGAAGCAGTACATGTCACTTGATAGTGTTTAGTTATGTATGAGGAGATTATCACCTGAAAAATTCCGGGTTCTGCTTCGGTAGACCCGGGTTCAAATCCTCGGCAAGGTGTGGATTCTTTTCTGTAGGGGGCAACAAGAAAATCCTAACCAGCACAGTTCGCGGCGACTACAGTAGCCAGGCGGCCTTAATTCCTCAGGTTCAAGACCTCCGACTTCAGCGCCCCCCCCCCCCCCCCTCTTTTTTTTTACTCTACATTACTATAGGCAGTAGATGACGGTTTGACAGTAAGATTTCGTGATTGTGAAATTTCTTTATGAGTGAGGTAGCGTCACACATGTTAAAGTTTGCATTATATTGCAAATTTGCTTATTAATTAGCAGTATGAAAGCTGCGTGTATTTCCAAACTTGTAAACATGTATGTACGCTTGAATAGCGTTTCAGGTGCCGTCTCCACAATGAAGGTTGGCCGCAATGGATCTATAACACTCTCTGGCTCTTGCCCTGACTGAACATGGTGTCATATTTCACTTCGTCTATTTCTTGATGTTATCTTCTCACTTGTATAGTTGTCTACCTTTTTCTGGCTTGCCTTCAACCTTACCTTCCAGTATGGTTTTTATGAGTTTTGTGTCTTTTAACGAGTCCGAAATATTTCACTTGCCTCCTTTTTATATCTTTATTTAATACTCTTTTCATTCCCAGTTTTTCTAGAACCTCTCTAGGTGGTTGATTTTGTTTCCACGAATTACATATGCTTCTGTATATTCACATCTCTAGTGCCTCTATCCGACTTTCTGATTGCTTGTTCATTGTCCAGGCTTCCTTGCCATATAATAGTGTCGAATATACATAACATTTAACAATTCTTATTTTTAATGCGTTGTGAAACTCTCTGGATGTTAATATAGAATTTTATGATTGCGCAGTGTTTTTTTAACATATGTATAAAGACAATCCTGCTGTGTAGCTTCGCATGATTGTGTCTCTTTTTAATGCATGAGTAGCGTGCAACTTGTGGAAGTAATTGTGTTTAGGCATAAGTAACGTGTCATCTCTCAAGATTTTCGTATTTTGCAATTTTGTGTAGGAATAACGTTACAACCCCTTATAAAATGTCATTATTGTTCAATGTTTGTTTATAAGGATGAATAGCGTGCCATATGTGTGCAATTAAATGATTGTGCAGTTTTGTTTATGCATGAGTACTATGCCACTTATGAAAAATTTCATGACTATGCATTTTTTTTTAAATTTTCAGTAGCGTGCCTTCATTGTCAAATTAAATGATTGTGCAGTTTCGATTATGTATCAATAGCGCTTCATCTGTGTTAACTTGCATTACTTCATTTGTGTTTAATGTATCAAAACCGCGTCATCCGTGCACATTTACATGATTGTACAATTTAATTTATGTATGAGTGGCGTGTCACTTGTAAGATGTCATGATTGTGTAACTGTATGTATATAGTAGCTTGCCACGTATGTAAAATTGCATAAAACCGAACGCATTTTGTGTTAATAAGTAGAGTCCCACCTGTGTCACATTTCATGATAGTCCTATTTGTGTTTAGGAACAACGGATTTGCCTTGAGTGTATCAACTGTTCCCTGGGCAGTCAGGTGATGTATGTTAGTGGTATCAGCTGAAACTTAACGAAAACAGATGTGTAGTAAATGACAAACAGGAAAAGTTGGACAGACACAGTGGGTGGGCGGAGAGCTGGGAGTGAAAACGAAAAGACATACACAAAGACAGAATGATAGAAAGACATAAAGACAGAGACATAGGCAGATAAATAGACAGTTAATTAGATGGGTGGGTTGAAGAATGCACACGAAGATATATGGGTGCATAGGAGTGGGATGCTGGATTGAAGGATGAATGGATGTATACATTGATTGATTGATTGATTGATTGATTGATTGTGCAGTAAACAGGTACATAATTGGACAGTCAAATAGTACTTGATAGGAATCTTTCATAAGTTAATGTTTCTATCACGTCAGAATATTAAATAGACATAGAAACGTCTCTTCTCTTGCATCTGCCTTTCTTTTCCAGTTTCAAATTGCTCTAAACAGATTATGCATACAGAAGAAATTAACGATCATACATATAAAACAAATTGTAATATCAAAAAAGTATCCCGAACTAATCAAGCGTAATGTAAATGAGTACACGAAACTAGCGAATCTGCATGGAACTATTATGGATTACAGATCAATACACGATGAATAAAGCTATAGACAAGACACGTTTGAGACTGCAATGATGCAGAAATGACAGAAAGCATGCCTGGTTTGAGAAGTGGGCGTGCGGGGGGGAAAAAAGAAATCGTTACCATTAAAACGTAAACGACGTTTCGGACCCAACTGAAGGCACCCCAGGGCGAGGAAATATTGAACAACGATGAAGTGGTAAACAGACATGCTGAACGGAGATATTGATTTTACCATGTTGGTTGTCTATAGACTATCATCCTTGCGCGGGTTTTTTATTTCCTTTCTTCCATTTCTCGTGCTGGAGCTGTACGATTTATTTTTGTTTCCATTTTCCAGATGTAAGTATCGATCATATATGCCCGTGTTTGCATGTCTTATTTATACATGGTCAAATATAAATAAACGAACGCTGCAAGACTAAGTTTGTTTGTATTCAATGCTTGAGCACTGGCAGAACATACAAGGCTACACAGTAGGTCTCAGGTAGCAATAAGTGCTGTAACAGATCCCTTTCTGAGTCTTGAGTTGTAGTGGACGCTGGGCTACAGTAGGTCTCAGGTAGCAATAAGTGCTGTAACAGATCCCTTTCTGAGTCTTGATTTGTAGTGGGTACAAGGCTACAGTAAGTCTCAGGTAGCAATAACTACTGTAACAGATCCCTTTCTGTGCCTTGAGTTGTAGTGGACACAGGGCTACAGTAGGTATCAGGTAGCAATAAGTACTGTAACAGATCCCTTTCTGTGACTTGAGTTGTAGTGGACACAGGGCTACAGTAGGTCTCAATTAGCAATAAGTACTCTAACAGATCCCTTTCTATACCTTGAGTCGTAGTCGTTACAAGGCTATAGTAGGTCACACGTAGCAATAAGTACCGTAAATGATCCACTTCTATGCCATGAGTCGTAGTTGTTACAAGGCTACAGTAGGTCCCACGTAGCAATAAGTACTGTAATAAATCCCTTTCTATACCTTGAGTCGTAGTTGTTTCAAGGCTACAGTATGTCACACGTAGCAATAAGTACGTAACCAATCCCTTTCTATGCTATGAGTCGTAGTCGTTACAAGGCTACAGCAAGTCACACGTAGCAATAAGTACTGTAACAAGTTTATTTCTATGCCTTGAGTCGTAGTTGTTACAAGGCTACAGTAGGTCCCACGTAGCAATAAGTACTGTAACAAATCCCTTTCTATGTTTTGAGTCGTAGTTGTTTCAAGGCTACAGTAAGTCACACGTAACAATAAGTACTGTAACAGATCCCCTTCTATGCCTTGAGTCGTAGTTGTTACAAGGCTACAGTAGGTCTCACGTAGCAATAAGTACTGTAACAGAACAGATAAATTTCCATGCATTTGTGCGTGGAGGGTATGGTGCCAACCTCATATTTATATTGACCAATCGGCTCCTGATGGGTGATGAGTGTAGGGTGGTAAATATAATAAATTAGAATAAGGACAAGTTTCGCTAGGGGTATTCAGTATGAATGGGGTCTAAAACCCAAGCACGCCCTCTATAGGAATTAATATATTGGCTCGTAACCCCCAAGTATTGAACAAGGCAGAAAAGGGTGCAAGTTCAACACTAACCTAGAAGAAATGTTTCCCATAGAAGGCTGGGAGATCCGGGAAGTTCTACCACAGACACCCGAGTACTAATCACTCTACCCAGAGTGTGTGTCTATGTGTAAGTGCCCCGCCCCACATTTAATCTCCCACATATATATAAACAATGACAAGTATCCACTGTCATGAACATCCACAGTATTATACAACAGAAGGACAACAACCAATGTTAGACGCAACAACTGGATTACATGACAGAGGAAAACAGCCATTGTTCGACAAAAACAGTACAATAACTCACTGTATCACATAACAGTAACAATAACTGGACTATAAACATCAATTTTGGAACACCAGGTTAACAATGAAGTAACTTCAAGGCTTGGTTAAACCAAACAAACAAACAATTGTATTGTGGAAACATTTGGGTTCTGGAAAACCCTTGTTGGCTACAATATGGTGACAATGGACATGAAAAATTATCATATTTCAGGCAATGCACACAAAGTATACAACCAAAACAAAGTCCCCAAAATATTCCCCAAAAAATGTTCACATCAAATACCTGTGTCAAACACAAAACAGAGTAAATAATCCATATAAAGAACTAGATAAAGAAAATCTATCTAATCTGTCTCTAGAAATATCCTAGGGGTCTGATGATGACTCCCTCTCCTTCAATATCCACTAGAAAAAGTCTGGCCATAATCACATTCTCTATAATCCAGGAAAACAGCTGCTTTGCATATATCCACTATTTAGAAAATTGGGGATTGCACACACACACACACACACACAGAACTTTCACTTCTGGATCATATATCCATCGCGAAAAACATGTAGGAGTAATCCATATGAATCCAATGTGGATATACTGTAATCTCTCAAGTCACAGTTGCTAAGTCACTGGGCTAGGAGCGTTCCAGGGTGATATAACAGACAGGTATAAATAAGTCTGAAGCATTCTGGCGTGGCGTGACACACAGGAGTCCATGTGATTGATTTGATCAGGATCAGGCACAAACACTTTCAGTATCTCTTTGGATGAGGAGTGACATCACATAATCCATTAGAATTTCCTGACAGAACTAACTTGAATTGGGCATGAATATTCCAGCCCCTTTCTCTGGGTTAAGATGTAGGTTATTCTTTCTTCAGTTGAATATACGACTTGATTGACCGGGAGTTGGTATGGTGCTTGATTGTCCCTGTCTTGGATATGGTGGATGAGAAGATTCAAAGGAAGCTGGTAGTCCACAAAATCAGTTGGTTAAATCCATACTGGTAAATGATGGTGAATTCCAGACTATCCATGAGCCTCTGGAATATGACAGTTGAACGTGGAATCAGGCGGTGACTTTTAGAAAAAGGGTATACGCTGAAAACCATCTAGGCCAGGCATGCCTCATGTCTTTGCAGACATTGAAAAGATTAACACCGTCTGTAAGTTCCCAGAGGTAGGGAATCCACTTCAGCATATTCAAAATCCATTAAGTATCCAGGCATTGACATTCAGGTTCAGGGTGAGTAGCAGTAACCAGCACTCTTTGTAGAATATTAGAGGAGGCTGATATCCCAGTTTCCTGCCTCTAAATCCAAACAAAGTTGACCATAACTTCAGTTCCAAGCATCTTGACTAGGCCAATTCTCCACCGCCATCTCTAGCGCCTATGTAGAGTGAAGAAGAACAGGGTCGATATAGATTAGTAATACAACCCAAACATTGATAAGTGTATCATAATAAAATATACATTCTTATAACAATGTATCATAATAAAACATACATTCTGATAACAATGGATCATAATAAACCATACATTCTGATACCAATGTATCATAATTAAAATTAGAGGGAACAAAAGGGGAGAAGAAAGAAAGGTGACAATAGTTGCCTAGCACTTGTCGCCTACTGTAGAGTTTTGTCTCACTCCAAATGTGAGTGAGATATCTACTCAATAGGTACATTTCTTCTGGACTGATACTGGAGCTTCCTGAGGGGTTACGCACCACCTAATCCATCCAAACATTTTGATAGTACCGCTGTCACACCATGGAAAAAGTTCATGAGACACTGTCCTCATGTAAACAATTCATAAATCTCCTTTCCATAGTTACAAACAGCATTATGTAAGTACCACTGATAAATGGCAGAAGTTTAGCTACCAGTTCAGTCATCTCCTTTTGCATCATCATCATCATCATCATCATCATCATCATCATCATCATCATCATCATCATCATCATCATCATCATCATCATCATCATCATCATCATCATCATCATCATCATCATCATCATCATCATCATCATCATCATCATCATCATCATCATCATCATCATCATCATGTGTTTGTCCCCATTGGGGGGGGGGGGAGTTAAAAGATCTACTCCAACAGTAACATCATGAATAGAATATACATATGATGAATAACAGAAAACCTTGTTAGTCTTTTACTAAACATGGTATGAACTCTCTAGTGGGTATTACCCAACATCTCAAAGTAAAAACACAAGAGCATGGTGTCATTTCCCACTCCCTTGAGATTATATATAGATATATCATACCAAATGACAATCTTATAACCGCATTTATTACAGCATTAAGCAGTAACAATCATGAGCATAAAAGGTAAAATACTCATAAAAGAGAAATCATGGGAATCTTTTCCCATACACTTGAGATTATGTATATCATACCACATGAAAATCCCATAACATCATTTATGAAAAAGGACTACAAGACAATCCCACCTCTGTATATTTACAACAATGTAAACAACAGATTAACTCCTAAGTGCATGAAAAAGTCAAGCGAGAATATATCTCTCTCTCTATCTAACAACCTATTAAGTTGTACACAAATGTGAGATAGTAATATTTCTCCATCATAAGAGCAGAAATACAAAATATGCACTCAGGAAAAAAACACTTTATAACACAGAGACCAGTTGTGAAAAATAAGCATTTAGGAATAAAGTAAGTTCACAAAATCATCTCAGAAGAATGACTCATAGCAAGATTATATTGTAAGCTTTATGAAGGCTGACTGGACAACATGGCGATGTCCAGGCTGTGTGACGTAAACCAACATTTCAATGAAAGCGATTCTCTAATTTTCACACACACAACTTCAATCATGATATTAGTTGCCTCAAAGCATTTATCCTAATACATAACATGATATGTTGTATATAATATAATTCTCACCTAAAACGCAGAGAATAAGTGGGCTTTAAATTAACCCATTAACAATGGGTCACCCGCTAACATTGGAGAAACATGGCGATTGACCAGACCGCTTTGTCTACCAAGCCTTTGTCTAGATTAAGCCTGTGTTTCCGGGGCGCGGCCAATCAATTGCCTTAAAACGAAACGAAATTTCGTTTTGTTAATTTTCCCGTCGAATTTTTAATAGCCTCGTGCCTGCAGGTAGCGCATCCTAGCAACATATGCTGGAAAAGGCTGAGGGATGATGACATATATGTCACAAGTCTCCCACCTAGACAGGTCTATCCACATAGGAAGAACTGATACAGTCATTCACAGTCTTCCACCTTCTTAATCTGATGCATTTGGTCTTCCAGATCCTCCAATTATGCTTTACATTTAATCACTATGGTAGAATAATCTCTCAGTGCCACATTCATTTTTCTACTTGCCAAGACAACTGGACATAACATTGAAGGTTCATTTTGCTTCGCTTGAAGAAGTGTAACTCTCTCTCCACTGTTGTCAGCATTCCGTTGAAATATGAGTGGACGTTGAGATCTCATATGAGGTAATGGTTCCTCTGCAATCGAACCAATTCCTCCAAGACGTTTGAACGAAGATATAAAGCTTCGACAATCGTTTCATTAGCAATAAGAATATCATCCTTAAAATATGCTAACAGCAGGATCTCCTCTTTCAAATCAGTCATATTAGCATACTGAACTGGGTAAGTATAACTAGCACAGGTGTAGGTTCATTTGGTTTGATGCCAAGTCTACGAAAAGTCCTGGCTAGTTTATAAGTCCATCCGCACTTTACACTGACTATAATGAGTTACCGGCATTTTCTCTCTCCCCTCCAACACGTATACGTTGCTTTCCTGGTGAAAATAGCGAGCAATTCTGTGTCGATTGTCGTAAATTGATCGTCATCTGCCTCCAAATATGTTGTAGACAATTTCCACCCAAGCACCGTTAAGTAGATGTAATAACATTGCACATAGCTGTATCACCATCCACATTATACTCAGTTCATAGATAAATTTAAAGCCGTAGGTGGTCCCTGTAATAGTCATCCGAACAACCAAGTTGTTGGTACACTCCCAGTTTATTGATGGGTTACCTTACTTGTAAGCAATGAAAGCCACAGGTATAAATATATCCCTCTATTCTGGTGTTTCCTGAGTTAACTTCCTCAAGATAAAAAAAAATCAGGGTACCTTTAAGTTTCTCTCCAGGTCTGTTCGTAACCGATTAATACGGAGAACAATAAATCTGTTGAAACTGGAAGAGTTTGAAAGCTTTTTCCTTCTGAACTGAAATATATTACTAGAGACTCCCAAGAGGAAATACTAACCTAGTAAAAAGTCAAGCAACTCTCAGCCAATGGCTTCTAAGCGCTTGAAAAGTATAGTCCTTGCTATAGCCCAATCTAGCACGGTCTATGAATATATAAGAATAAGGCGTCCTACTCTTCATCTGTCAAGAGGTACGTCACCAACAACCATTAGCTACTAGTTGTATAAATTGGGCTATCTCCTAGACCACCAAAATAGTTTGATGTTTTGGAGAAAAATCCTGACTTTAAGAACATAATGTGACAACTAGCAAGCTGTCCCTAGTCTTTCAAGTCAGTACAAGCAACATGCAAAATGGGAGCTAAGGCTGCCCGAGCCTGTTACTAATTCTCTGATGAGAATAAAATTGGGAATGTCGCAGATGAGGACCAATTCCTGTTTTCTGACATCAAAAATTTGAGATACTTACCGGTTTCTTCCGGTAGCTCTTAACTTCCTATGACATCCCAATAAAAAAACAACAGGGTAAATTTACATTCGAGACCATATCCTTCTTTTTCCAATCACACAACGACGTATGCTTCTCTGTCACTGGTAATGCCAGAGGGACTAGCTTGTCAAAGGGGCTCTGTAATTCAATCGCTTCCTCTCACGTAGTAAATGGATCTTTGCTCACTACAGAGTTACAACAACCGAATAATACAATTGACCAGTGCCATTTCTGACACATGGACAATAAAAGATCTGTTATGAATACCAGACCCTTAAACTGAAAGCGTTGAATAGGCGTCTTTATGTCCTGATAGGAATCATCAGTGTCAATCTATCTACTTTCAGTATTTCCGAACATGTATATGCGTATGGGGTGAAATATAAAATCCACGGTTTCCCGCTTGGCGGCTACGAATACTGCAAATTACACAATATTCATACACCTTCCATTATACATGTCGGATAAAATTGCATGTGGAGTATTGGCCCTAACATTAAGTCAACTTAATTGGTTATTGTTATTTTCCCCATATGTTCTAAAATCTCATTTATGCATGTAGTGTCCCACTTAAATAAAGATATCTTTACTGAATTCTTTAAAAAAAATTGGGGTGGTGGGGGGGGGGGGGGGGGGCTATATCCTATCTGTCTCAGCCATTAAAAAAAATCTTGGATTTCTCTGTTGCTTTGGGTAAGTTTCAATAGTACATGACCCCAACAAACAAATCATGCACAAAATAAAATGGTAATATATGACAACATAGTTAAACAGCCCAGGATTCATATGTGGGTCTATGCAAAAATGAGGACATATAGTACAGTAATATATTTATCATACTACCAAAATTTAACTAATCAAGAACATCCCAGAGTAACAATAACATTTAACATCAACATCACACAAAATCAATCAAGAATTACTGACATCCTACCAGAAATAATCCTATATGGGTTAACAATCCCAGAGACCTTATTTTATGAGGTCATATACAAGGAACATGTCTCCCACCAAAAGGATACAAAATACATGAGTTAACCATTCTCATATACAAACATTAACACAGGTTTCAATTTATAGAATAAAGACATCACCTGTGAACATTAGTTGACACACTAATAAACATTACTAGTGATTAAGACACCATGGGTTTAAAAAACTTGTGTCTGAGCCCATACTTGTGAACACCAGCCACCAATTAGTTGTAAAGTCTCAACTTGAGAGGTAGAGATGGGTTCAAATTTTCTGGGCAACGCCCACACTCATGGCATGGGGTAAGGGTTCAAAATTCCGCGACGAGCGATCCCCACTTGTAGGGTGGTAAATATAATAAATTAGAATAAGGACAAGTTTCGCTAGGGGTATTCAGTATGAATGGGGTCTAAAACCCAAGCACGCCCTCTATAGGAATTAATATATTGGCTCGTAACCCCCAAGTATTGAACAAGGCAGAAAAGGGTGCAAGTTCAACACTAACATAGAAGAAATGTTTCCCATAGAAGGCTGGGAGATCCGGAAGTTCTACCACAGACACCCGAGTACTAATCACTCTACCCAGAGGGTGTGTCTATGTGTAAGTGCCCCCGCCCCACATTTAATCTCCCACATATATATAAACAATGACAAGTATCCACTGTCATGCACATCCACAGTATTATACAACAGAGGGACAACAACCAATGTTAGACGCAACAACTGGATTACATGACAGAGGAAAACAGCCATTGTTCGACAAAAACAGTACAATAACTCACTGTATCACATAACAGTAACAATAACTGGACTATAAACATCAATTTTGGAACACCAGGTTAACAATGAAGTCACTTCAAGGCTTGGTTAAACCAAACAAACAAACAATTGTATTGTGGAAACATTTGGGTTCTGGAAAACATTGTTGGCTACAATATGGTGACAAGGACATGAAAAATTATATTTCAGGCAATGCACACAAAGTATACAACCAAAACCAAAGTCCCCAAAAATCCCCAAAAAATGTTCACATCAAATACCTGTGTCAAACACAAAACAGAGTAAATAATCCATACAAAGAACTAGATAAAGAAAATCTATCTAATCTGTCTCTAGAAATATCCTAGGGGTCTGATGATGATGGAAGAGAGTGATAGAAGGGCAGAATGTTAGACGGGCCTGCGTGCCCAATTCTTAACCCTTTGAAAATAAAGTTTGTTCGTTCGTTCGTTCGTTCGTTCCCTCTCCTTCAATATCCACTAGAAAAAGTCTGGCCATAATCACATTCTCTATAATCCAGGAAAACAGCTGCTTTGCATATATCCACTATTTAGAAAATTGGGGATTGCACACACACACACACACACACACACACAGAACTTTCACTTCTGGATCATATATCCATCGCGAAAAACATGTAGGAGTAATCCATATGAATCCAATGTGGATATACTGTAATCTCTCAAGTCACAGTTGCTAAGTCACTGGGCTAGGAGCGTTCCAGGGTGATATAACAGACAGGTATAAATAAGTCTGAAGCATTCTGGCGTGGCGTGACACACAGGAGTCCATGTGATTGATTTGATCAGGATCAGGCACAAACACTTTCAGTATATCTTTGGATGAGGAGTGACATCACATAATCCATTAGAATTTCCTGACAGAACTAACTTGAATTGGGCATGAATATTCCAGCCCCTTTCTCTGGGTTAAGATGTAGGTTATTCTTTCTTCAGTTGAATATACGACTTGATTGACCGGGAGTTGGTATGGTGCTTGATTGTCCCTGTCTTGGATATGGTGGATGAGAAGATTCAAAGGAAGCTGGCAGTCCACAAAATCAGTTGGTTAAATCCATACTGGTAAATGATGGTGAATTCCAGACTATCCATGAGCCTCTGGAATATGACAGTTGAACGTGGAATCAGGCGGTGACTTTTAGAAAAAGGGTATACGCTGAAAACCATCTAGGCCAGGCATGCCTCATGTCTTTGCAGACATTGAAAAGATTAACACCGTCTGTAAGTTCCAGAGGTAGGGAATCCACTTCAGCATATTCAAAATCCATTAAGTATCCAGGCATTGACATTCAGGTTCAGGGTGAGTAGCAGTAACCAGCACTCTTTGTAAAATGTTAGAGGAGGCTGATATCCCAGTTTCCTGCCTCTAAATCCAAACAAGTTGACCATAACTTCAGTTCCAAGCATGGTGACTAGGCCAATTCTCCACCGTCATCTCTAGCGCCTATGTAGAGTGAAGAAGAACAGGGTCGATATAGATTAGTAATACAACCCAAACATTGATAAGTGTATCATAATAAAATATACATTCTTATAACAATGTATCATAATAAAACATACATTCTGATAACAATGGATCATAATAAACCATACATTCTGATACCAATGTATCATAATTAAAATTAGAGGGAACAAAAGGGGAGAAGAAAGAAAGGTGACAATAGTTGCCTAGCACTTGTCGCCTACTGTAGAGTTTTGTCTCACTCCAAATGTGAGTGAGATATCTACTCAATAGGTACATTTCTTCTGGACTGATACTGGAGCTTCCTGAGGGGGTTACGCACCACCTAATCCATCCAAACATTTTGATAGTACCGCTGTCACACCATGGAAAAAGTTCATGAGACACTGTCCTCATGTAAACAATTCATAAATCTCCTTTCCATAGTTACAAACAGCATTATGTAAGTACCACTGATAAATGGCAGAAGTTTAGCTACCAGTTCAGTCATCTCCTTTTGCATCATCATCATCATCATCATCATCATCATCATCATCATCATCATCATCATCATCATCATCATCATCATCATCATCATCATCATCATCATCATCATCATCATCATCATCATCATCATGTGTTTGTCCCCATTGGGGGGGGGGGAGATAAAAGATCTACTCCAACAGTAACATCATGAATAGAATATACATATGATGAATAACAGAAAACCTTGTTAGTCTTTTACTAAACATGGTATGAACTCTCTAGTGGGTATTACCCAACATCTCAAAGTAAAAACACAAGAGCATGGTGTCATTTCCCACTCCCTTGAGATTATATATAGATATATCATACCAAATGACAATCTTATAACCGCATTTATTACAGCATTAAGCAGTAACAATCATGAGCATAAAAGGTAAAATACTCATCAAAGAGAAATCATGGGAATCTTTTCCCATACACTTGAGATTATGTATATCATACCACATGAAAATCCCATAACATCATTTATGAAAAAGGACTACAAGACAATCCCATCTCTGTGTATTTACAACAATGTAAACAACAGATTAACTCCTAAGTGCATGAAAAAGTCAAGCGAGAATATATATCTCTCTCTATCTAACAACCTATTTAAGTTGTATACAAATGTGAGATAGTAATATTTCTCCATCATAAGAGCAGAAATACAAAATATGCACTCAGGAAAAAAACACTTTATAACACAGAGACCAGTTGTGAAAAATAAGCATTTAGGAATAAAGTAAGTTCACAAAATCATCTCAGAAGAATGACTCATAGCAAGATTATATTGTAAGCTTTATGAAGGCTGACTGGACAAAATGACGATGTCCAGGCTGCGTGAAGCCAACCACTTTTCAATGAAAGCGATTCTATAATTTTCACACACACAACTTCAATCATGATATTAGTTGCCTCAAAGCATTTATCCTAATACATAACATGATATGTTGTATATAATATAATGCTCACCTAAAACGCAGAGAATAAGTGGGCTTTAAATTAACCCATTAACAATGGGTCACCCGCTAACATTGGAGAAACATGGCGATTTATCAGACCGCTTTGTCTACCAAGCCTTTGTCTAGATTAAGCCTGTGTTTCCGGGGCGCGGCCAATCAATTGCCTTAAAACGAAACGAAATTTCGTTTTGTTAATTTTCCCGTCGAATTTTTAATAGCCTCGTGCCTGCAGGTAGCGCATCCTAGCAACGTCTGCTGGAAAAGGCTGAGGGATGATGACATATATGTCACAATGAGGTCAGAACACACCGAACGCCGTTTCTTCTCAAGGGCAGTCACATCTGGCAAAGATTAGTTTCATTTTCGTGCCAAGGCATGCGGGTGTACCAAGGGAATGAGCATACTGAGCAGGTAAGGCTACTGTGGAGGGTGGACGAGCGATGGACCAAGTTGATATACTGTATGCTTTACGTGAATTAAGATGTTTTCGAGAACCAAATGATGACTGTGAATTTACAACCATGGTCAGACTGCGAGAACAGCAAGTTAAAAGAGGTGTGGCCAAACAAGACCACTATGCAGGAAGCCAAAAAAGATAAATAAACCAACATAGAACAGGTGTTGTTAGCCACCACATGTTCAGGGGTTTACTGAGGAGGGGATCTGAGTAATTATGGACTGAATGGTTCGATGTGCACTGAGGATGATCTGTCGACTACCTAACTAAACAAACTAACTAGCTAGCTAACTAGCTAACTAACTAACTAACTAACTAACTAACTAACTAACTAACTAACTAACTAACTAACTAACTAACAAACAGACTGACTGACTGACTGACTGACTGACGGACGGACGGACGGACGGACGAAATAACTAACTAACTAACTAACTAACTAACTAACTAACTAACAGACTGACTGACTGACTGACTGACTGACTGACGGACGGACGGACGGACGGACGGACGGACGAACTAACTAACTAACTAACTAACTAACTAACTAACTAACTAACTGACTAACTAACTAACAAACAGACTGACTGACTGACTGACTGACTGACTGACGGACGGACGGACGGACGGACGGACGGACGGACGGACTAACTAACTAACTAACTAACTAACTAACTAACAGACTGACTGACTGACTGACTGACTGATTGACTGACTAACTAACGAACGAACGAACTATCGAACTAACTAACTAACTAACTAACTAACAGACTGACTGACTGACTGACTGACTGACTAACTAACGAACGAACGAACGAACGAACGATCGAACGAACGAACGAATGAACTAACTAACTAACTAACTAACTAATTAACTACTTAACTAACTAACTAACTAACTTCTCAAGACGTTTCCCTATACTCATTTGAGCCTGGGTCCACCTGGGAGGTCATGTTAATTTTTAAGATTCGAACCCGAGAACATTGGACCGATATGCTAGCGTCAAGCCACCGCCCTGACGAAGCTGCCTGTGTAACTGTCTGGTTGTCTTATGGGAGCCCAGTAGGGGAACCAGGAAGGTCAACATTGTAATAACCTACCGTATGAGGCGACCACGGCGGGTTGGCCTGAGATTGTTTAGAGAAGTAATGGCGGCCATTGTGTTACCGACCACACCAGCATTCAAGTACCGAATGATCTAGAAATTATGGGTCGGGAACCATATGTTCATTGCGCCCTAAGACGTGTAGAACAGAGGTGTTTATTTAATGACAGTCAGACACGATCGCCGGCTATGTGGCCAAGGGGTTACTGGACGCAGTTCGTAATCCCGCATACCGCCTTCGAAAACCAGATGCGGGGTATTTGGAAGAAGACCGCCTTGCGTTGGTTTTTGCTCTCGCTCGCTTTAAACTCAAGCGTAGGCCATACACATTACTTCTAGTAGTGCGGGACTAAATTTTGCGTGTGGATTATCTTTCCCTATTAGTAGTGTCCCTTGCGATCAGGCGAACCCACTGCTACTTCAGAGGTACTTGTAATTTGCGCCCCCAAGTCAAAAAAGATAGGGCAACATTTTAGGCCAACTATCCGGTGTAGGGTTTGAACCCCTTATCTCGGCATCAGCACACCGGATGTTTAAGTACACGCGTTCTTATCCATTCGGCCATGCTGACCTACGTTGGTTTTTATAAAAAAAATGTATGAGTGCCGGTCATTCAGAAATAAATGGCAAACTGCTGAACGTAAACTTGCCAAGATATCACAATTCAGCCAAAAAATGCTGTGGTTGGCTGCGACGTACTGTAAGGGATAAGCAACTAACTAATTTATACGAGCATGTTAATTAACAGATTCAGTGGGAAACAAAAAGTAGATTTGGACCAAACAAAAATAGATGGCGGAGAATGGGAATTAGAGATGAGGTACAGTTCTGTCTTAAAAATTGTTAATATGGTAGCAGACAAGTTGTATTATATACACAATTAAAGAGGGTTGTAAATAGAAAACGGCTGTATTTATATTTTAAACATAGTTTGATTTATACGCCCCAGACATTTTAAAGGAAGCTTTAATAAGACGATGTATCATCCACTTGCACTTAATCATAATATATTTCCTTTGATGTAATGGCGATAAATATAACTCGATATCTAAATGAATAATACGCTACCATAAATGTAATGCAATTAGATCTAACATGGCATTTTAATTAATAATACGCTTCTATAGATATAGTGCAGTTAGATATAACTCGACATCTTAATGAATATATGCTTCTAAAGATGTAATGCAGTTAGATATAGCTCGACATCTTAATGAATATATGCTTCTATAGATGTAATGCGGTTACATATAGCTCGACTTCTTAATGAATATATGCTTCTATAGATGTAATGTAGTTAGATATAACTCGACATCTTAAAGAATATATGCTTCTGTAGATGTAATGCGGTCAGATATAGCTCGACATCTTAATTAATAATACGTTGCTATCGGTGTATTACCGATAGATATAATTTAACATCAAAATGAATAACACGTCCTCAAAGAGATAATACATACATTTATATGCGGGCAATTGAATGCCTGTATGTATTTGAGATATAAATATAGCCCTTCTCCCTTTCACTCAGTTTGTCGATATGCACAGTTGATTATTTCTCTTTCTCTCTCGCTTTATTTTTTGCGTGTTTACTCAATCTTCGAAGACACGGGAGACAATGTAAAAAATAAAATCCCCACGCAAATACATCGTGTTTGTAACAGCCGCAGGCAACTGCATGCAACCTGGATGTTATCAACACTGACGATATGCCGAGGCGAGTATTCAATGAAAATAATGAAACCTCCCCAAGGGCATATCATTGATTTGCTGTGCATGGCAGAGATGATGATAGTTGGTGGCAGCGGGCGGGGAAGGCAAGGAATATTTTAATTTCTCAGCTGGTCAGTGTTTTCGTGTTTTTTTGTGTGTTAAATCACATTTAAGAGAACGAATATTTTAATTTCTCAACGGGTCATTTTTTCTTTTCTTTTCTTTTCTGTTATCTTTCTTAAATCACATTTTAAACATTTAACGTCAAAAAACGCAACACGTGTGCTTTTTCCGGCAAGAAGGCTGTGTTTACATTTACAATAAAATTTCCATATCCTCTTGTTTCTTCCTTGCGGCTTTGGATGTTTAATACGTTGATCAGTTAAGAGTGTTCATCCGGCTTTGTTGGATTAAGAGATAAGGAAAGCGGAAGGAAAAAGAAAACAGGTATAACTATATAAAACAAATAACAAGATTAATAATCACGTTAACGAATGTCACAAAACGGCAATCGTTATATCCCTCTGCGAACGAGCACCGCCTCGACGAGTTATTACTTTTAGCTCGAGCTGTTTATAATTATTACTTTAGCACTTTTTTGAAATTGTTAAATTAAGCCATCCTGGTCTAGTCTACGTGTTAAATCATTTAGTCATAACCTTTTTAAACTTATTATTAAATTTAGTAATCCTGCTTTAGTTTACGTTTTAAGCCATTTAGTCCTAACTTTGAGCATCACAGAAAATAAGGTCATAAAGAAGATCATGTCTAAGAAAAGGAAATGAGTTAAGAACCGACATCACTGCACTCAGGACATTCCCATACGTGCTCAGTTCCCTCGTTCAAAAGTGAAATACTTTGGTTATGTTAAACATTACAGAGGCTTGGCAATAATAGCGATGGGAGGCATTGTCCACTGAAGACGAGGCAAGGGTCGACAAGAATAAAGATGGACATCGGACATTGAAGACACATCGGGCATCGAAGACACATCGGACATCGAAGACACATCGGATATTGAAGACACATCGGACATTGAAGACACACCGGACATTGAAGACACATCGGACATTGAAGACACATCGGACATCAAAGACACATCGGACATTGAAGACACACCAGCCGTGAGTTTGCGTAACGAAGGAGAAATGACAGAAGATCTAGAATCTTGTCGAAAAGTATTAATTATTATTATCATTATTATTTGCGTTCGCTCGCTTTTAACTCAAGCATCCATACATCGACTATTACTTTTAGTGCATTGGACTGATTTTTGCGATGGGATTAGCTTTCCCTACTACCAATATCTCTCGCCATCAGCCGAACACACTTACCAATAAAATAAATGACAATTGCAATGAGGAAGAAAAAAAGTTTGAAGTGCTACATAAAATGTGTACTGGTGTATAGATTTGAAATTTATAATATAAACATAATAACGGTGATGAAATAATAGCATAATGTAGACAAGGACACAGAACTAATCCGAGACTGGTGATCGCACGAAATCTGCATGGATGGCACACGACAACGGTGATGAAATTATTTAAAAACTTCTGGTATTTTCCTGTTGCTGACAGAAAATGGAAGAAGATACTCGAAAAAAAAAAACACAGCGCAAATAATAATAAAAATAATAATTATAGAAAAATTGTGACATAACATGATGAAGAAATATGGAATATACATTCCTGGAATTTAATACATCAACATAAAATGTAAACTAAAAAATATGACATCTTAATAAGTGAAACAGAAAAGTCAAATCAAGCATGGCTAGTAGGTAGTTGATGGCTTGTTGATGCGTTCGTCTTGCTCAAGAAATATCTTGCAGATGTAAATACATGTACACTGATGAGTTCACCACTTGTCAAATCAGACTTAACGATAAAGTAATCGCCGAAAGATCGTGCAAAAACGTCTTAAGTCTCGGCAGTCCAAGAATCACTTGGTGATAATTTCTAATTTAACGCCAGTGAGATTTTCATTGCTCCTGCGCGATAGGTAAACACATCTTTAGAAACGGTTGGATTCTAACCTGTGGTATCTTGTCAGGTAAATATCAAGGTAGATCCAAAGTAGATATTGCTGTAGATGAGTGAAGTGCCATCACGATCATCATCTTGTGCCGGATTGGGTTTTTGCTCTTGTTTTTTCCGCTATCAATACTGTCATTTACATAACACGAACAGCTTATATTGCAACTTTCAATTTGTAATCCAGGACTGCATTTGTTCTCTCTAATTATTATTTGCCTGTAGCGAGAGAGAGAGAGAGAGAGAGAGAGAGAGAGAGAGAGAGAGAGAGAGAGAGAGAGAGAGAGAGAGAGAGAGAGAGAGAGAGAGAGAGAGAGAGAGAGAGAGATGGAGAGAGCGAGAAGAGATCCGATGACAAAAACCTTTCTCTTGTTAATAAGTGCCCTCTTTATTTCACATGTTAGTTGTTACCTGTTTCATATAACTATTTTAACTAGTCTGCGATCAGTACCGTTACATTTTAATATTATTCAATTGGTTATTCGCCGGTCACCCTGGCCTAGGGTTTAACGACTTTCTCCGTAACCCCGTTTATCCACGTAGAGTAACGCAGCGCGCGAGAATTGGATGCGGTTCTCGCAGCGTTGGGCGATAAGTGACCCGGCAATTGAAAACTACTGAGCGTAATCTGGCCAAGAAATCTACAATCAGCTGAAAGATGCTGATGTTAACAGCGATGTCCTGTAAAGGATATGCGGGGAAAAAAATATCGGTTATTCAAAGTCATTATATTAACTGCAGCATAATCTTTGGTGTAATCTACGAACGCCGATCGCCCTGGCCTGGTGTTAACGACGTTGTTTGTAATCCCGTTTATCCACGTGGGGAAAAACGGCTGCGCGAAATTCTGTAGCGGATCGCGCCACGCTGGTAACTTACGGGGGTACGTGAGCCGGTCGTTCAAAAACAATGGCAAACTACTGAACGTAAAAACTTTCCTAGTACAACAACAGCAGGTGAAAAATGGTGGTTTAGTTTAGTTTAGTTTAGTCGTTGGATCAACATCACGGCACACGGTTTAACCCATAAGTGCTCCGTTTTCCTCCTAACTCAAACCTGAGTCTGGAGAAACTCAGCTCAATGCACGAACTCCGTTGCATCGGCGAGGATCCTGAAATACTTTGGGTAGATTTTTAACTCGAAATTTTGCCCGGGCAGCGCCGATTTCCAACTGCCAAGGGAATTTTTACGTGCGCGACAATACACACGGGCGTCCGATCTCACTACCCAGAGACCAGGGGTGTTACTGGAAGTCCACGTGGATGTTTTAAATAAATCACGGTCCTCACCGGGGCCTGAACCCGGGACCTCCAGCACTCGAAGCGGACACCATACCTCGAGACCACTCAGTCCGCCTGAAAAATGCTGGTGTTGACTGCAACGTCCGGTAAGGGATATGGAAAAAAAAATATCTACTAACGCCAGTGTGACTATCTTCAGTCATGTGCCATGCCGATAAGCGTGGGCGGTATTGTTTCGTCATCTCACACGATCACCAGAGTCGTAGATCAGCTCTGTGTTCTTGTTTCGATCATGCCACGTGGCCAAGCCACCCAGGTATTGACTTCTCTGCCTTCCCCTTGTTCTTGTCTCCTCAATCTTGTCAGTTGTCACTAACTTCCCTAGTTTATTTCTTCTCTTAACGTGCCGAAAAATGTTGACTGTCTACGTCTAATTTCTCTAATCAGTTTAGTTTTCGGATTTCATTTGCTTCTTGTAGGTCATGTTCATTGGCTGACGTGTAATTCTTTATATCTGATCCAGTTCCAAACGAAGAGTAGTTTTGGGCCACAAATGGTACACAATCAAGCATTATAATGAACATTTCCATTTACTGATCATTAAAATTCCTGAAGTTACCAGGAAGCAAATCAAATAACATAATGGCCCAAGTATGGCACTATATCGTCCTACTGTTCAAATAGGTGCCACTTTTGGCTATACACTAGCGTTCGGCCCTGAATCAGATATATATTAATTAAGTAATGTAATTGTTCAGGTATGGAGACAGAAATCCTTCCCCGCTTAAATTGCTCCCTTGAGGTTTTTCGTTAATTTAATTCAAAAGAGTTGTGCTTGTTCAGGAAATTACATATATTGGTCACATTAATAGACATAGGGAAAGCTTGGTGGCCTGGTGGCTAGACTCCAATCTACCTGCAGGACGGTGATTGTTTCGAATTCACATCAGTGTGGATCTTATTTTTTTATGTTTCGCCCGCTTTGAGCTCAAGCGTAGTCAGACACGCTACTTCCATTAGCTCTAGACCGACATTTGCATCAGCACAACGGATGTTTTTAAAATGGGCCTAGGTTCCTAAGTCTCCGCAGCCTAAAATTGGTACCAGGACATGGCTTGGGAAGCATAGGCGGCCGGCGTGACACTGACCATACCACCCGTCGTGTGACGATTGGTCTGTAGAAATGGGGATAGCACCATATACCTCATCACAAGTTCACCATATACCCCATCGCAAGTTCCCCATATACCCCATCGCAAGTTCACCATATACCCCATCGCAAGTTCACCATATACCCCATCGCAAGTTCATCATATACCCCATCGCAAGTTCACCATATACCCCATCGCAAGTTCATCATATACCCCATCCCAAGTTCACCATATACCCCATCACAAGTTCACCATATACCCCATCGCAAGTTCACCATATACCCCATCACAAGTTCATCATATACCCATCGCAAGTTCACCATATACCCCATCGCAAGTTCATCATATACCCATCGCAAGTTCACCATATACCCCATCGCAAGTTCATCATATACCCCATCCCAAGTTCACCATATACCCCATCACAAGTTCACCATATACCCCATCGCAAGTTCACCATATACCCCATCACAAGTTCACCATATACCCCATCGCAAGTTCACCATATACCCCTGTAGTGAAATACTGAAGAGTTAACGATTCCCAGATGGACGACTGTATACCCGACTACCCAGGTAGGAGAAGGGTTAACAAAGGAGTGACCAGGCGCATGTGTTTCTAGGTCAAGACCCAGAATGAGGCCAACAGTACAGGTAAAATGTCGCGTGGAAAAATTGGTTTGCAACAAAGGCCGACATCATTATTGGATAGCATATGGCGGTCTGAATGTATGAAGAATGGAAACGGTTCAGAGCTGGAATTTTCCACTAAACAATGATAATGCAGTCTGGATGCGAGGGGTCCAGCAATGTCAAGGACTATGCGGCAGAAATGACCGATATAAAGAGGGTCAATTCTTTGTGTAAAGGTAGTGTGTGTTCCAAACTGACCTGAAGGAGATATGTTCTTGAGTGGGAATAGAAATACACGTCCCTAATGAGGAAAAGAGGGGATAATAGTGTGTTATTCGCTAAGTGTTATTTCGATTCCAGGAACATAGATGCCTAAATAAGGTATAAAGATATTAGATATAGTTTAGGATATGAATATAGATGTGCGTGAAGTGCATTTAACATTACTTTCTATTAGTAGGAATAGTATAGACGATTAGGTGAATCTTCTATCCTATGTCAGAGTGGGTTTTTTTTCGGAAGCCTTTTCATTTCGGCTGGAGGAAAAGACACTCACATAGGAGAGAAGAGGAAGCAGACACAGATCTCATTATTAAATGTATATCACACAGGTTTCCATACCAGTGCGGGACTTATCAGCTGAGAGATGACACAGATGGCTGTGGTTAGGTTCACCCAGTGTTGATAACCCACGAGAAAGCACTTTAAAGTAATAACGCACGACACTTGTGCATAAGAAAGGAAGGAAAAGAAGTGGCATATTAATAAGTCAGGAGGACAGAGAACGGAAAATAGAGATCATACAAACTAAAGAAAAAAGACTCAAATTACTCAGTATCGAAGAGTTGCAAGGTGCATACAAAGTGCCTATATCAATTAGGAACTATCCAGTCTAGAACTTTTACAGGACAAAAATAGAGAACAATAGAAACTCGATGTGTTTTCCAGGATGGAATTAAGAACGCTATAAAATAATAAAGAACATTCTTTACGCTGACAGCATATGGTGATCGGGTTAAATACATTCATACAGTGGTGAACATTTTTTCATTACAAAAAACGGATATATCTACCGACTCAAGCAGACGGAGCTGTCAGGGTGAGACCGTTCTGTATCTATGTCATGTCCTGTACTCTAGCTGAGAGAAGAGACGAGAGAAACCACGGAGACTATCTATCAACATCTTATCTGGCAGCCACACTAGAAGAACATACAAACTACATAGACAATATCCATACATACACCAGACATAGTTTTTATTAATAAATCTTTTATATTATCATTGAAAGGAACTGTTGTCGGAGTATGTGTTGAGGGAATAATAGAGAGAGAGAAAGAAATAGATATATGGAAGGGAAGACAGAAGAGAGGAGTGTAGACCAAAGTCAGTCAATAATCCCAACAGATAATAAGTTTAAAGATGTGCTTGTTGAGTCCAGTCTTCTCTCGGGATTTTAACATAGGACAACCCCATCACAAGTTCATCATATACCCCATCGCAAGTTCATCATATATCTCATCACACGTTCACCATATACCTCATCGCAAGTTCATCATATACCCCATTGCAAGTTCACCATATACCTCATCACACGTTCATCATATACCTCATCACACGTTCATCATATACCCTATCGCATGTTCATCATATACCCCATCACAAGTTCATCATATACCCCATCGCAAGTTCACCATATACCTCATCACACGTTCATCATATACCCCATCACACGTTCACCATATACCCCATCGCAACTTCATCATATACCTCATTGCAAGTTCACCATATACCTCATCGCAAGTTCACCATATACCCCATCGCAAGTTCATCATATACCCATCGCAAGTTCATCATATACCCCATCACAAGTTCATCATATACCCCATCGCAAGTTCATCATATACCCCATCACACGTTCACCATATACCCCATCGCAAGTTCATCATATACCCCATCGCAAGTTCACCATATACCTCATCACACGTTCATCATATACCCCATCGCAAGTTCACCATATACCTCATCACACGTTCATCATATACCCCATCGCAAGTTCACCATATACCCCATCACACGTTCACCATATACCCCATTGCAAGGTCATCATATACCCCATCGCAAGTTCACCATATACCTCATCACACGTTCATCATATACCCCATCGCAAGTTCACCATTTAACTCATCACACGTTCATCATATACCCCATCGCAAGTTCACCATATACCTCATCACACGTTCATCATATACCCCATCGCAAGTTCACCATATACCTCATCACAAGTTCATCATATACCCCATCGCAAGTTTACAAAATACCCCATCGCAAGTTCACCAAATGCCCCATCGCATGTTCACCATATGCCCCATCGCAAGTTCACCATATACCCCACCGTAAGTTCACCATATACCATCACAAGTTCACCATATACCCCATCACAAGTTCACCATATACCCCATCACAAGTTCACCATATACCCCATCACAAGTTCACCATATACCCCATCACAAGTTCACCATATACCCCATCACAAGTTCACCATATACCCCATCACAAGTTCACCATATACGCCATCACAAGTTCACCACATACCCCACCGTAAGTTCACCATATACCCCATCACAAGTTCACCATATACCCCATCGCAAGTTCACCAAATGCCCCATCGCAAGTTCACCAAATGCCCCATCGCAAGTTCACCATATACCCCATCACAAGTTCACCATATACCTCATCGCAAGTTAAGGCATGTAAAAGCATCATTTACCTATTACCATATTCTTCAGGTCCAGAAAGTAAATTATATTACCGGATATCCGGAATCTGAGAAAATAACACCATCGTCATCATTAACATCAACAGTATCATCACCATTATCATCATTGTCAGTTACATTATCATCATCATCGTTATCATCAACAGTAATATCATCATTATAATCATCATCATCATAATCATCATTATCATCATCATTATTCCATCCATTCATTGGCACCTTGCCGTCTTGACAGACGATAGTTTGTGCTTTAAAAAGGCATAATAACTTTTAACTATGGCGGTAGCGGGTGTGACTGATAAGGCCAATTTGCGCTGTAAATGTCCGTTCACAGTGGGTGCATGTGAACACGTGGTCATTTCCACCATCATGCACCATCTTACGTCTCAAACGCTTGGTGTGTGGCTTTTCTGCAATAATTTTCTCCTTTGACTTTATTCCATTTCTGATATTTGCCCTCCATGCAACACGTTCAGCGGCGACTTGCTCCCAATGTGCATTATCAATGCCTGTATCAATCATGTCCCGCTTACACACATCTTTGTATCGTAGTAGAGACCATCATTATTATCATCATTATTATTGTCATCATTATCATCGTCGTCATCATTATTATCATCATTATTATTATCATCATTATCATCGTCGTCATCATTATTATCATCATTATTATTGTCATCATTATCATCGTCGTCATCATTATTATCCTCACGACTATCAGTCCAAAGCCTGGGGTTGACTTTCTGACGTCAATGTGCCACTTTTTCAGAACGTCTCTTGTGCACAATATGAGACGGATCGTCAAAATTCTAGCATACCCGTGTGATGTCTTGCTTTCTCGTGTATCTTCTTTTTATTCTTCCCCAGTTTGTGTATCAGTAAATTCTACTTGATTTCTGATTTTCTTGTGCGTCCTCTTGCTATTCTCCTCCAGCTTGTGTATCAGTTGAATTATATCTGACGAGTTTTTTTCTTGAGTGTCGTCTGTTTCTTTCCCACCAGTGTTTTCATAAATGGACCGCCGTGATCACCGTGTCACATTATGTGACCAAAACAAGACATTAGATTGTCCGTGCTATATATTGTGACCAAACCAAGACACGAGACTCCCGAGTGACATACTGCGACCACGGGGTCAGACACAATTAATCAGGAACCTGCTAACATGGTTCCACTTTACCCTGGTTTCCTGTTGGATGGCTGGCAGGTTAGCATAGTTGATAGGGAGCGACGTTGATGAGGTTATGGGCGCGGCCAGACGAGGGTTCGTCTTCAAATTGAGGGGAAGACTGACCACTTATTCTTCCGTGCAACCAAACCTACAAAGTGCAGGCTCATAGTAGGTACTTGATTCGTGACTTGTTTGTTTGTTTGAGGGGTTGGGGGTCAAAGAGTTCAGAAAACGGGTACTCCGTCTTGCACAAGGGTGTCCTATAGGCTTCCTGAAGTAAATAGATGCATTTCTTCCCATTTGATAGGGGACACCCATACCCCACCACCTTAAGCTACTGACAGGCTTTCGCAAATAAAATCTGACTTATTAATGGTTAGGACCAGACTACGAGAGACAGAGAGATCTACCTGCTACACGTACACACAGACAACGTTCCAGCTTTGACAGCAAACCCTTTGAACTTTACCTTGGACGACGTGATCGTAAATTGACCGTCGCTGGTGGCTGTTTAATTCTCTTTTAATTGAAGCCATATACAGTCTTTCCGATGCCTCTGCTTCTGTTCATTGATTTAAAAGCGGTTTAAGGATTTACAGCCACGGGAAAATCCCTCAGATTAAACACGAGGAAGTTTTAAACGTTGCTTTGGACAACAAGAGGTTTAATATTTGTAGGCGAGGGCGTTGTAAGACATGGGCCTATTGCAATAAAATATCAGCCATTGTAGTCCCGAGTTTCATCTTAAATAGTTACAGGGTTGCATGTTTCTAAAATAGTAAGCTGTCTGGATTCACTTATCATTATCATCATCACCATCATCAAGTGCCTTGACATCTGGCATGGGCGTTCATGTCTCGCCACAGATCTCGGTCTTTGTTGTTATGTATTAACTTTGCTGAAGATATTTCTCAATGCCACCGTCTCAATCCGTCCAGCATCATTTCTCTTGGTCTGCCCCTACCTCTTTTTCAGTTGATCATTCCAGCTGTTAACGATGTTCCCCACTGTCTCTCTTCTCGTTATATGACCAAAGAAAGCTGTTTGTCTCTTTCTTATTGTTATATAATGTTCTAGTTTCATTAGCCTCTTCCAGACAATCGTCGTTAGTTACTCTGGCAGTCCAAGAAATTCGCAAACTTCGTCTCAGGAACCACATCTCTATTGCTTCCAAGTTCTTCCTAATTTAATCCTTAACATTCCAAGTTTCACTGCCATACAGATTCGTCTAGAACAGTGTTTCCCAACCTTTTTTGTACCATGCCCCACTTAAGCCTTTCTAAAATTCATATTGCCCCCCTCCCCCGCCCCATGCCCCCCCCCCTTCAGCATATACATTATTTTTAATATTCAGAAATTGAAATGTTCACTAAAGAAACTTGAATGATAGGTTTTAGGAAGAAATCACTAGGTAATTATTGAGCAAACACAGTAAGTAAATTTTCAAAACATATAATGGAGAACTGAAATTCAAGTACAAAATAATTTTAATGAAAGATTTTTCTATATTATTTTAATTATTAGTAATTATTTATTATTTAAATTTAGTGAGATCCTTGCGCTTGATGCTTGCTGCAAAGTGATCTTATGTCAGGTTCCAATTTAGTTAACGTCAGTCTCAAGTCTCCCCGTTTTGTTATATTCAGCCGATTTCTTCCATTTTCAAATGCCCCCCTTAACAGTCAAATTGCCCCCCCCCCCTCCTGTGGGGCGTGGGCCCCACGTTGGGAAACACTGGTCTAGAACCTCTGCCAACCCCGCCCCCACCCCACCCCTCCCGCTATATCTTTATCTCCACATACAGGGTTCTCAGTCTGTTTCCCTCCCTTCTCCACCTGGTCCCACAGGCGCCCGACCACCTAGCTCCTGTCCATAGGTAATCTACCACCAAGAGGTGCATCCCCTGCCAACCTTTCAGCCTGTTCATTTCCCTGTACTCCCGCATGACCAGGGCAGAAATGCCATACCATTCTCATAATCTGTGACCTCTGAAGCGAGGCAAGTCATTCTACACAAAACATTCCTCTCTCACCTTACTAAGCATACTCAGTGAGTTCCATTTTCCATTATATTATTACCCCTACCCCGTTCAACCATTACCCAGACAGGCTAATGTGTACTTTGGACAACAATCACCTTCAAATTAATATCCTATTTGTGACTGACTCAGTCACATGATTATTATTCTGAGTCAGGGATGGACCCTTATATAACTTCTCTTCTGAGGTTTAACGGGGCAGGGATAATGATATCATGGGAAATGAAATGGGATCCTGTTATGATCCAATATAACGGTATACTTAACAGGATACGATTAGTTTAATTATGGGAAGAATTTAAGTTTATAATAAGTGACCGAATCTCATCACGGTAATGAATATGATATTTGAATAATGAAGACACAAACAATAGATTGCACGATTTATTCCCTGGCATATTTCTCTGCATCTTGTCAGGTGAATTCACACAGCTTAAACTAAAGTACTTAGATAAAGCTTTCATGCTGAAATATACAACACACATATTCACACAGCCATTTGAATTATCTACCACGGTAAGTTTAAAAGGAACTAATGTTTGTTTGCACAAAGTTCGTTTCTGTAAAATAATGGCAATTGTCTCTGCCATCTTTAATATGCGATCATTTTATGTGTTAAATAACACAAGAAAAACATTGTTCCAATCAATCACTTGACCAGAAGAATCGGCAGTTAGTCAAGTAATTGATCATTTATTTGTCCGCAGCTGCTTTGGCCGTGCTATATTACTCTATTTATTTGGTTATCGTTTCTTCTGACGATAGCAATAGCCAATAACATACCCCAGGTCAAAATCCTTGATCGTTTTTCAGTTTCACACAGAACACATTCTGAAATTGTAGTGGCACTTTGGATTTAAAAACTCCATCGCACAATGCCTGGGCTTGCATTCAGAGAACATGTGTTTCCCATGCAGCATGATCTCTCTCTCTCTCTCTCTCTCTCTCTCTCTCTCTCTCTCTCTCTCTCTCTCTCTCTCTCTCTCTCTCTCTCTCTCTCTCTCTCTGCCTTGCCTTGTTTTCTTCAGAGGAATGGATGACCAGCACGACTGGAACAAGGTAGGCTGCAGATGCTGCCGGTTCAGCGTCACACCTCCATGTAGCAGAAGATGAGTAACGGCCAGGGTCTCACATCCGGGAGATTTTGACTTAGAGGCGTTCAGCCATATCCCTCAGCTGAGAGCCGTAGACCAAGTGTCTCAACCCAAGCATGTAGTACACCTTGCCGTCTTTGCAGACTATAGAGCAAAGAAACCAATTAGTAAGCATGTATTAGCTCTAGAATTGCCACAGTTATCCAAGTAGGATCGTGTCATCTAAGGAACCTCGACTGATTTCTGTTATTGAATGGATAAAAAGGTCACTTAATTGCCCCCTAAAACTCTATTTATAACAATAAATTCAATTTTAAACTAATAAAGTTTTACAACACCTGGGAATAATTTACCACTAAACATTAAGGTATTACACTAATAGCGTAAAAAAGAAAACAAAGAATTTGCACCCATCATGTGAAAACTTTCAGGTGCCCTCTAGAGTTTTAAATGTAAGCAGTTATTACACTCAAAACACTACAGGTGTGTCAAGAATGCAGAAAGATCTTGTCACATAAACTCTACAGGCCGTATATGGTGTCACCCGACACATTTCAGGAACAGTAGAGATTTCTTAACGATCAGCACTTTGCATTTTAAAAGAATACAGAACTGGCATTCAGGGGCTAGCTAATCAAGATTTAACTGCAAGACAGGCAGAACTGGCGTCTCGCGTTACGTCGTTACTTCCTTGGGTTGTAATTCAACACAGAATTACCATACAGCACTTTTTATTACACGTGTTTTAGGTGAGGGGGCTGCTGCACTTTGCCGATTGCGTCGTTGTTACCTGGATTCATTGCCCATTATACTTTACAAGTGTGTTTCTGAAATCCTTCTTTGTGTAGTTTGTAATCAATCGATTTTGATTTAGAGGGTTTTTGGTTTTTGTTTTTCTCAACCGCCCACTTTGAAACCAAACATAGTATAAACACGTGCTACTACTTCTGGTGCACGGAACTTATTGTTGCGTGTGGATTACCAGTGCTCCTTGCCAACAAGTGAACGCACTCCGACTTCTGAGGTACTTGTAATTTACGTTCCCAAGTCAAGGACGAGACGTCGACATATTAGTCCAACTGACCGGTGTAGCGATGTTATACACAGGACCCGCTACAAGAATATTGTTCTATTTAAATATTGAGCACAACCCACTACTGGCAACGCTGATCGTATTCTGGTATGAACCTAAGGCCTATCCACGTCAATATGGAAGCACTATACTCGAGTTTCGCTCTCGTTTGAGCTCGTCAGTAGTGCATATCCCTGACCGGATCCGGAAACAAGCCCAGGATCACTGGCGTGTGAAGCGGGTGTGTAACCATGCGGCACACGCTGGACACGCCAAATTATCATAACAGAATACCACAACGTTACCCATCGTAGGCTATGCTCAAGATTGCCCAATCGCCGCGACTGACGTCCGTCAATCGATGTGGACCCGAACGATCAGATCTTCTCACTGGCAAGGAACACCAGGCCTCCTAAAATCCAGTGATCCAGCGTTGCTAGTAGTGGGTTGCGCTCAATATTTAAATTTCAAAGCCCGGAACAACCAAATAATCAATTGTTCTATTTGTTAGATATTTACATGTGTGCATATTTTATTCTTTTCCAAAGCAGCCTCAACACATTCAGTACCAAACAAAAAGTAGGACTGGACCTAACAAAAATGGACAGTTGGAAACTAGGATGCAGACTTGTGTCACAGTGTTAATATGGTAACAAACATATTGTATTCATCATCATCCAGTTCCCTACCGGCTAGTCTGGCCGATCATGCCTCTCTACAAATTATGATCTCTGCGTCATGGATCAATTCGTGTGTTGACTCCCTTCGGTGTATAACACAAAACTGTCAATAAACTTTTCACGCTGTCTTCCGCTATCTTTCTTTCCACAAATCTTTCCGATTGTCACAACATGTTCCAGTTCATTTTTTTCCCCTCATAACGTGGCCAATAATGTTGTATTATATATCAAATTAAAGTGTGTTTCATAAGGACAACTGCAGTATATAATCCCTCGGCAGATACGGGAAGAACTCAAGACGATTAATCACCCCATGTCACTTCATCAGTTAACGTTTCACCTGTGTCAACATCATCATGTGCCTTGCCAGCTGACGTAGGCGATCATGTCTGTCCACAAACCTCGGTTCTTCTTTCTCTAGATCGAATCGACCGATAATATTCCTGCACGTCACCGTCTCAGTCCACCCATCATCATTTCTCTCGGTCTGCCTCTGCCTCTTTTCTCAATGAAATCTATAGCTGTCACGGTATTGGCCAATGCCTTTCTACTCATCACCTGACCAAAGAATGCCATTTTGTCTCTTTCCTATGGTTGTATGCAATGTTCTATTTTCGTTAGCCTCTTCCGGGTAATCGTTGCTAGTTACTATGGCAGATGAAGGTATTAATCCGTGTATTAAATTTATTGAAAAATAAACCAAAAACAAAGTTAGTTTATATCACTTACAGAACATTGCAGCCAACTCCAGCATTTACTAGCTGTTTTTCATTTAGCAAATTGCAGTTCAGTAGTTTTGCAATGCTGTATGAACAGCCGACGTCTTATAATATTGAAATCAACGCACAGCGGTCTGTTTTCACATAACCCGACGCTGATTTCTATTCCCCGACAACGTTTGTCAGGGGAATTATACAACTGCGCTTGTCACTTTTCTCTAAGTCACAGGTTCCAGTGTGGCTTCAGGAACTAAGAGTACATTTTAATTTAGAACAGCAGAGAGGGTATTAGTAACATCCATGGATAAACAGATAACCAATGAGCAAGACCTACAAGAAGCAAATGAAAACCGCAAACTGATAAGAAAAATTATATACAGGCAGTCAACATGTTTTGAGCAATTTACGCGAAGAAATAAACTAGAAAATTTGTTGACAGCTGGCAAGATTGAGGGGGAAAGAACAAGGGGAAGGCAGAGAAGTAAATATCTGGATGGCTTGGCCAAGAGCTATGGTCAAGGCAAGAAGACGCAGCTGATCCACGACTCTGGTGATCGAGTAAGATGGCGAAAAATGACCTCCGACGCTTACCGGCATGGCACAAGATGAGGATGATTAGTAACATGAGCATAGCTTGCCGCCAGATATATGGCACCCCATCCAGAGAGGCTAGTTGCTAGACCCCGCCGCGACCGGCCCCGAGGTCACCGAATCGATCTGCTTCAGATCGGCTTCGAATAATAAACCAATATATATATATTATCAGGATGGTGGTATATACATTCACTCACGCTCAGATGGCGGCCTCTACAATGCTCAGAGATTGAAGGCTAAGACCAAAATTAGGAGGGTACTGATCAGAGAGTTGCTTTTTGCAGATGATGCTGCAGTTACGACCCACTCTGAGGAAGAATTGCAATGTCTACTATCTGCATTCTCCAATGCTTGTTCTGAATTTGGTTTAACAATTAGCAAAAAGAAGACACAGATTATGTCACAAGGTGCACATGGGGTACCATCAATCTTTATTGACGACGCCGAACTAGAGATAGTAGACCATTTTACATATCTAGGATCAGTGGTAAATAGCAAATTATCCCTAGATCAGGAAATCAACATCCGGATTGGTAAGGCAGCAACAACAATGAACAGGTTAAGAAAAAGAGTCTGGGAGAACAGGAAGCTTACTGCCAAAACAAAAGTCCTTGTCTATCAAGCCTGTGTCCTTAGTACTCTTCTCTATGGCAGTGAAACCTGGACAACTTACTCACACCAAGAGAACAACTTAAACAGCTTTCATATGCGGTGTCTGCGAAGAATTCTTGGTATTAAGTGGCAAGACAAAATCACAAATACTGAAGTATTGGAAAGATCAGGTTGTGTGACAGTTTATTCCATGCTCAGTCTTCGTAGACTTAGATGGATAGGACATCTTAGGAGGATGGATGATGGTAGAATACCAAAGGATATCTTTTTTGGTGAATTACAGATGGGTAAGAGATCTCAGGGTCGGCCTCTACTACGATACAAAGATGTGTGTAAGCGGGACATGATTGATACAGGCATTGATAATGCACATTGGGAGCAAGTCGCCGCTGAACGTGTTGCATGGAGGGCAAATATCAGAAATGGAATAAAGTCAAAGGAGAAAATTATTGCAGAAAAGTCACACACCAAGCGTTTGAGACGTAAGATGGTGCATGATGGTGGAAATGACCACGTGTTCACATGCACCCACTGTGAACGGACATTTACAGCGCAAATTGGCCTTATCAGTCACACTCGCTACCGCCATAGTTAAAAGTTATTATGCCTTTTTAAAGCACAAACTATCGTCTGTCAAGACGGCAAGGTGCCAACGAATATATATATATATATATATATATATATATATATATATATATATATATATATATATATATATATATATATATATATATATATATATATATATAGGGTGTATTTTAAATGACGGCAGTGTTTGAAAATATTGCCGGTCCAAGTTTTGTATTTACCCTCTGTAAAGTTCATGCAACATAACAGGTAAATACAAAACTTGGACTGACAATATTTTCAAACACTGCACAGTCATTAAAAATACACAATGTCCATTGACTAAGATTCCCACGTCGACCCAGCCTAAACTGGGCATCATGAAATTTCTTGGGAAGTAGAGGCCATCGGTTTGCTACCGACCACATCAGCCACCGAATGCAGATTGATCCATACAGATATGGGTCTAGCATAATTTACATCATGCGTTTTGGGACGTTTATAATGCTCCTTCTCTTACGTGTTACTAATTCTTTACAGCAGGAGTTAGTTAGTTAGGTAGTTAGCTAGTTAGTTAGTTAGTTAGTTAGTTAGATAGTTAGTTAGTTAGTTAGCTAGCTAGCTAGTTAGTTAGTTAGTTAGTTAGTTGTTTGGTTAGTTAGTTAGTTAGTTAGTTAGATAGTTAGTTAGTTGGTTAGTTAGTTTGTTAGTTGGTTAGTTAGTTAGTTGGTGGGTTGGTTAGTTAGTTAGTTCCTTAGGTAGTTAATTAGTTAGTTAGTTAGTTGGTTAGTTAGTTAGTTAGTTGGTTAGTTAGTTAGTTGGTTACTTAGTTAGTTTTTGTTATAGTTA
>JACEFZ010012601.1:0-13004 GCA_014155875.1 Cepaea nemoralis | reverse complement strand
ATAGGGATGCATTAAAACTCTCAAATGGCGGACAATAGAGAGATGAAACGACCCTCTTCGACGCGGGAGACAAGGAGAAGGGTGGAAATTGCCCCAACGATGGAGAAGACGATGGGAAACCTCCCTGACGATGGATAAGAGGGACGTGCAGGAAACCCCTCCGGCGCGGGACAAGAGGAGACGGTAGGAAACCTCCCCAACGATGGACAAGAGAGACGATACAATCCGACCCCTATGCTTGACAAAAAACCGTTGAACCAAGAAAACAAGCCCAGACGATAACAGGCGCCCCCCCTCCCCAGGACAAGCTCAAGAAAACAGATGAAAAAAGACAGCCCCTCCCCAGCCCCCAAGGTCAGCTCCGGAAAAGAAGACACCAAACGAGAGGGATGGGCAAACCAATAATGATAGCAGACACACCAGCAACAACGACAAAAGCAAAAAGGATGGCAAAAAAGAGGAACTCGGCCAGACAGGCAGTAATAGAAGCTGTCTAACGCACAAAAGACCATAAAACCTATACCGCACTATGAACCACCACAACTATAACCAACGTCATTGAGACGGGTTGAACGAGGTGGAAAGTTTCTTTTTTTTCGACAAATCGGAATCGGCAGAAATGATGTAATATCGTTCACCAAAAACACCATCAAGAAAAAAAAATTAATTAAAATTACTGGACATATGAATTGACAGCAAGAATAGAAACCGAAGGATTGTGTTAAAATATTGGACAAGCGAAGCAGATGGGGACAGAACGAAGAGCTTAAACAGCTGGGAAGCATATTATAATTACGCCTATTTTAATTTAATTCACATATTAAATTATGGAAAATGGAAGAGTCATAAGTAGCAATGATTTCCCCCCAGAAGAAGAAGAGAAAGGAAGAGGACGCAGAAGATGAATCTAGAGAAAGGGTTTTCGATACGAATTACGGATAATTATTTTACAAGAAAACAATAGTTTTACTTACATATTGAAGACGATCTAAACAGATACAAGATATCTTCCCATCACATACACAATATCCCATTCAATTCGCAACGACTTATCATAATTTCATATTCGTTACCTTTCATAAGCTGACACTACACAACCTGCACACATCTGACGTTCCAACAGGACATATGAATAACTCCTTCACGCTTATCAACAGAGAAGCAAGCGTGTAGAGTACCTGCAGGAATTAACCCGGTCCGGAAATGACTGAATGACAGTTGGGCTGACGGTATCACACCTGACTGATAATATCTGAGGCTCTGAATACGAAACTGGGCTGAAGTTAACAAAGAATAACTAGAAACCCGAGGCTTTTCCTGGCTAGCAGTTTGTCACGGAGAACCAACTGAAGCACTATGAAATCTAAATGCGTTATAACTCTGAAGCAATGCTATGGTCCAGATAGCTTGTAGAATGTTCTATAGCGAACCTTGATCAAATACGGCTCTATTTTATTGTAGGATATACTGTTACGACAACCCGAGTTTTTCTGGATTGGTACTCGACATAGATAAGGGAAGGTGGAGTCAACGTCATTGGGTGCTTCTGGGTCATTGACAGTTTTATTTTTTAAGTATGGGGTGGGACGATACTTGTTGGGAAGCCGCGAAAGAGTAAATGACTAGACACTCGCTTTACGGTCCGATAGCCGTGGATTCGAATCTTCACCAGAGCGGATTTTTTAAATTGACCTGAGTTCTGATTTCGACCCAACTCACCGAGATGTCTTGGGAAGTAAAGACGGCCTCTATGATACTGATCATATCATCAACCGATTGCGATGAGTCTATACACATATGGGTGTAGCGTCATATGCCAAGTGCATCTTAAAGTGTGTGAACGGGTCCTTTTTGATCCCCTGGGCCTTGTAGCTTTCTCACGTTGAGTACGGCGTATCGAAACACACACAGCGGATTGTTAAATAGTGTTCGTATTGACATACCGAGTCGAAGGTTCGAAATCATCAGCAGGCGATTTGGAAGAAGGCTGCTTTGCGTTGATTTCGACATTTTGATTCGCAGGTAGTTCAGAAAGCAACGGTAAACTTCTGAAATATCCATCCATGAGCGGTAATGACTCGCCATTTCACTCGATCACCAGAGTCGTGGATAAGCTCAGTGTTCCTGTCTCGACCATGCCATGTGGCCAAACCATCCAAGCATTTACTTCTCGGTCTTCCCCTTGGTCTGTCCCCTTCGATCTTGCCAGTTGTCACCTAGTTCTCCAATTCATTTCTTCTCATAACATGACGTGTCCAAAATATTTTGATTGTCTACGTCTAATTTCTCTAATCAATTTACGATTTTCATTTGTTTCCTGTAATAAGAGGTAGAAAACGATACAAGTGCGATGATAAAATCAAGAGATGGACAAACAGCAACCTGACAATATACAATCAAGGTGAGAGACAGTGTTTGAGATGCATTACAGGCAACCTTCAGGTAGACGGCACCTAACTGACTGATTGATTTAACAATGGAACCAGGACATGAATATCACAGCACAAACCGACTGGCTGGTTTAGTCAGGGTGTGTAATGTAAAAAAAAAATCAGAAGGATAATTTTATTGCACTCAAACTAAATGCAACAAAACACAAACATTTGCATCACTAAATGGCTAGAGACCAAAATGCAGAATTTAAGAGCTTGCATCTTGAGCTTAGTACGTCTCCAGTGTCGCCTCTTGGCATTGTATCTGATCATGTTGCGTCTTCATGCGAACCCACCGAGGGATAGGTTGTTTTGCTTCATCTTGTGAGAAAGCTTGCTTTTTTTTTTTTTTTAATCTGTGGATTTCTTCTTCTTCTTCTTCGTTCATCCGGAGTTTTTTTTTCGGATGTGATTGCGTTGTGCCTGTTTACAGCAAAGCTGCGTTCTTGCGCCGTTAGGCCGACACATCCGACTTCTGCGGGCATTTGTTGACCGGGTTAACCTTCCCGGGGTTTCTTAGGACGTTTGACTCTCACTGTTGTGGTGTTATCCCCCATCCCAGCTGGTCCATATAGAACAGCCAAAGATCCTGGTCAGCCCTCAAGGGAAGGCAGGGGCAGACCATGGGCATTCCCCGCCATCCAAGGAGGCTTCCATACTTGCAGAGCCGATACATAGCGCTCTGGTACTGGGCTCACCCAAGGAATCGTCACGTCCTGCACATGGCTGCTTAGCCTCACTTCCGTATATTGGGCCTTCCGTTCACCATAGGCTGTTCTTCCGGAAACCAGAAGTATGCAGTCTGCAGATGACATCCACACAGTGAGCTTTCGATTCGGACTTTCCACGTAATGGATTTGCTATCCAAGCAATATTCCATTTCATGCCACTAGGACACTTTTCCACCTTTTATGAAGCCCACACAATGGGCTTTTGATTCGGACTTTCCACGTAATGGATTTGCTATCCAAGCAATATTCCATTTCGTGCCACTAGGACACTTTTCCACCTTTTATGAAGCCCACACAGCGAGCTTTCGATTTGGACTTCCCACATAATGGATTTGCTATCCAAGCAATATTCCATTTCATGCCTCTGGGTCTTCATGCACCTTTAAATGTCAACCTGTATGTAGTTAAAGTAAGCTGCGGTCAACTTGAGCTTGTTGATATCTCCATAGAGCTTGTCCTCAAATGAAGCAGGTGTGGGCCAAAATATCTTTCTCTGTTCTGCATACGTTGGGCAATCCTGCAGCAAATGTTTTGCTGTCATTTTTCCAGTTCTACAATTACATTCATCAGTATCTCCTATCTTTAGTTTATTGAACAAGTGGTATTTCAGCCTGTTATGTCCTGTGCGGAGTCTGAAGATTGCTACTTGTTCTCTTCGGTCGAGTTTGTAATATGCGTCATCCTTCTGATGGCCTGGATGCTCAGATTCCCATTTGGTTCTATAAGTGCTTTTTATCAACCTCTTTGCCTCATTATAGGTTATGTCTATGTCAGGCTGTGGTAGTCGTCCGCCCTCTTTTGCCAGTCTGTCAGCCTCTTCGTTTCCAGGTATACTGCAATGTGATGGGATCCACTGTATTACAACTTTTTTGGATTTCTGGCATAGACCATGGAGTGCTGCTCTTAGGTCAGTTAGTTCTGTGCTGTTATTGCTCTTGAGTATTGAGACAGCTGACTTTGCATCAGTGAAGATAGCTATTTGCTTCTCTTTATTTTCCTCCATCAGGAGCATTTCTGCTGCAGTTTTCAAAGCCTCTACCTCCGCTTTGAAGTTACTTGAAAATTTTCCAGTTGCCATTGAATGTGTTTTTTTCACTCCATTTTTTAAATTTAGGAGAATTCCTCCTCCTCCATTCTCTATTGAATTTTTGGCTGATCCATCTGTATATGCATGGGTCCAATTCCTGCTTGGGTAATGTTCTTTTATGTAGTTTAGGGTTATTTCTCTTCTTTCGGTTTCATGCTGAGTGTTCTTTTTCTCAATACCAGGAATGTTTTCTATCATCTCAGGCAGTTGCTGCTGTCTCCAAGCTGGGAAGTTGTGTGCATTGTGTATGGGCTTGACTGTTGATATGTTAAGTATAGGATCTGCCCTAATCCTTCGTTTTGCAGTTTCTACAAAGTTGCTACGCTTCAGTCTTCCCTTTCCAAAACCATTAAATCTGTTGTACATAGGGTGGTCTGTCAATCTTCTAAATTTTTCTGCTTGTTGCTGGGCTCTGCTATCTCTTCTATCCTGCATTGGTTGTAAACAAGTGATCTTTTCTAGTTCATTAATAGGTGTTGTCTTCAGGCTTCCAGTTATGATTCGCATTCCTTGGTTTTGGACTCTACTTATTTTGTTAAAGTTTGACTTAGCTGCTGTTGCCCAAGCTGCAATGCCATATTCCAGTACTGGCCTCACCCGTCCAGTATATAACTTCTTGAGAACTTTCTCATCTGCTCCCCACGTTGTACCAGCAAGCTTTTTCATGATTGCCATTCTCTGCCTTGCTCTTGTTCGATTTTTCTCAACCTGTGTCTTCCATGTCAGGCGACGATCAAAGGTGACTCCTAGATAGTTTGGATTTTCTTCATGGCGCAATATTTTTCCATTCAATACCAGCTTAGGTTGCTGAGTTTTATTTGAGAGGGAGAACACTGTGCATGTTGTTTTCTCCTCACTTATCTTCACTAGCCATGATTTTGACCAGTCCTCTAGCGCTAATAAGGCTTGCTGTATTCTGCTGTTTGCTGTACTAATATATTCTTCAGATGTCCATATGGCTAGGTCATCTGCAAAGGAGGATGTGTGTACTCTGGCTGGAAAATTTTCTGTGATGTCATTTATATATGCTAGGAATAATGTTGGTGAAAGAACTCCTCCTTGGGGGACACCTTGCTCCAGCAGCATCATTTTGCTTGTTTGTCCTTGTACTTTTGTCCTGGCAGTTCTGTTCTCAAGGTAGTGGCTGATCCATTTATACATTTTTCCACAAACATGCATGTTTTGCAGTTTTACTTTCAGTCCTTCCTTCCATACTTTATCAAATGCTTTTTCTAAATCTATCCAGACTGCTAGTGTGTGCTTTTTCTCTTGGAAGGCATCCTCTATTTCCTGAGCTATATAGGTTATTTGATCTTCAGTGGATCTGTATTTTCTGAATCCTGCTTGGTGTGGTGTTAAGAGTTTGTTTTCTTCCAGATGCCATGTTAACCTGCCATTGATAATGCGTTCCATTAATTTTCCTACACAGCTAAGTAGACTGATAGGTCGATAGCCATTTGGTTCTTCCAGGTCTTTTCCCTTCTTTGGGACTGGTATTAGTATAGCTTCCTTCCATGCCTGTGGGACTATTCCTCTCTTCCAGCTGTTATTTAGGACTGCTAGTAGTTTCTTTTTTGCCTTGGTGCCTAGTCCTATTAGCATTTCATTTGTGATTCCATCCTTTCCTGGTGATTTCTTCTTTTTTAGGGTATTCATTGCCTGTTCCATTTCTTCCATTGTTAGGTTTGCCATCATATATTCTGCTGCTGTCTCTGTAGTTCTATGATGTATCTGTTTGTCTTTGATTGCTTTCTTCTGTTCGGTTGTAATATCAATGTGGTTTGCATTTGCATAGTGTTCCATTAGTGCATTTGCAGCCTTTTTGCCTGTAAGCAAGGCATTTCCTTGTTTAATTGTTATTTGTTTGTTTCTAGGTCCTTCATTGTTCATGGCTTTCACTAGTTTCCATAGTTTGTTTCCATCCCTGTCAAAATTCAGGTTTTCTGTTTTTTCCCTCCAACAATCTCTTGTTGTTTGATTTACTGTTCTTTTATATTTTGCTGAGATGGCTTTGAGAGAGATGTTTGCTTCAATTGTTTGTTCTCTCTCTGCTGTCTTCCTGGCATCTTCAACTTTGTCCTCCAAACTTTGTAGTTCTTCAGTCCAGTATGGTTTGTAATTTTTCCTCGCTCCTCTTGGAATGGACTCAGTGGCTGCCTGTATTATCGCTCTGTTTAGACTTTCCACCATTTGCTTTATGTTGCCATATCGTGTATTTATGTTTTCACAATATTTGTCTGTTAGTATGGCAAATCTGTCCCAATCTGCTCGTTTGTAATTCCAGCGGGGCAAGGGCTTTTGCTCCTGTGGAACATACTCCATATTCATTTCAAGCTTGATTGGTCTGTGGTCACTACCTGCTAATTGGTCCAGCACATGGCGATCGATTTTGTGGAGGATGTCTCCTGTGCAGAAAGCTAAGTCTGGAGTAGAAGTGGTAAGCCATCTTCTGGAGTAGAAGCTCGGTGTGTCATCCGCTTTGTTGAGTAGATGGAGATTTGAGTCTATTTCCCAGTCCTCCAATTCATCTCCTCTTTTGTCAGTATCTGAGTATCCCCATCTTTCTGAACGGCTATTAAAGTCTCCGACAATAATGCAGTTTGTGTCAGTTATTTTCATGTTTGAGAGTGTAAGGTCCTTATCTGCTGGGCTATACAGATTGTAGATTCTTATTTTCACGTCCTTTATCATTATATCAACACCTGTAATTTCCGTTTGGTTGTCAGAGATCACAGATACTTCGCTGCAAGGTATTGTATTTCGTGTAAGTATTAGAACTCCTCCTTTGTGTCCTTCGCGGTCGAAACGTGTGGCCTGATATCCTCTGACTGAGAATTTGTGATTGGCGTTGAGGTGTGTCTCTTGAATGCATGCCACATCTATTCTATCTTTATGAAGACGCTGTGTTAGGGAGTCTTTCTTCTTGTAAACTCCTTCGGCATTCCACTGTAGTATGTTGAGTGTCCGGGGTATTTGGTCAATAGCTCTTAACCTACTCCTCTGTGCCTTGACTCCACAGCACAGGGGAAGGTGACCACCAGTAGTCATGGGTGGACCCCCTCGAGGCAGGGGGCCCGGCACTATCACCGCCTGATGGGACTTCACGGGATTAGCACCATATCGATTAATTTTGATTTGTGACATCATGAATTAAGTTACGTTGCACTGCTTTGTCAAGCCTGTGGCTCAGTACATCCGATTTCGACAAGCATTTATTTGGGATGCTTTCCCTAGCCTTTGACTGTCCCCAGTCTACCTACAAGGCAGCAGGTTTCACGTTGCACTGCTTTGTCAAGCCTGTGGCTCAGTACATCCGATTTCGACAAGCATGTATTTGGGGTGCTTTCCCTAGCGTTTGACTGTCCCCAGTCTACCTACAAGGCAGCAGGTTTGTGTGTCTCTTCGTCTGGTCCCTCTCCCTTAACCTGTCCGACATGGGTGGCCCTACCAGTAGCTGTGCTACCGTCGGCATAGCTCTTGGGGTCATTGGGACGCACAAGCCCCTCTACCTCGTCACGGTGGACACACAGCAGAGGGGATCTGTGGATTTCCATTTTCCACTCCTTTCTGATCTGCAGATGGAAAGAAATCTGCGTGCGTAATGTTTCCTTCACGAATTTTAGACATGTCATTGTCAAGTCTCCCCCTACCCAAAGTCTAGAGACAGCCCGTTAACAAAAACATGTCCATCCATCTATCATGTGCCATGCCGATAAGCGTGGGCGGTCATATTTTGCCATCCCACTCTATCACCAGAGTCGTGGATCAGCTCCGTGTTTCTGTCTCGACCATGCCACGTGGCCAAGCCATCCAGGTATTTACTTCTCGGTCTTCCCCTTGGTCTCTTTCCTTCGATCATGTCAGTTGTCACCACGTTCTCCAATTCATTTCTTCTCATAACATGCCCAAATAATTTTGACATGTCCCGTTACTGAAAGTTAAGTTAGTCGCATATTCTTTACCGAACGTCGTAGGCAACCCCAGCATTTGTTGGCTGATTGTGATTTCTTGGCAAGTTTACGTTCAGTAGTTTGCCAATTCTTTCTGAACGACCAGCACTCATACCATTGCATGAAAGCCAGTGCAAGGCGGTCTGCTGCCAAATCGCCCGTGTTTCGAAAGCTGTATGCGGGATTTCGAATTGCATTCGTAACACATTCCCTACAGAGTTGGCTCGTTAGTAAAAACACATCTACACACACAATATCTCGAAGCAGAAACTTGCTATAGGGTGTATGTTTAAAATAACTGTGGAGATTTTAAAATATTTCCATTCCAAGTTTTGTATTTACCGTTTATGTACAGACGGTGAATACAGAACTTGGAACGGAAATATTTTAACAACTCCACAGTTATTAAAAATACACGCTATATTTGTAATGTGATTGTCTCTGGCCGAGGGGTTACAACACTTTCTCCGTAATCCCATTTATCATGCAGTCTCGTAGCGGGCGAGAGCTGGAGGCGGTTCGACCCCGGCTGGTGACTTGCGAGATAACTGAGCCGGCCGCTCAGAAAGCAATGGCAAACTACTGAGCGTAATCTTGCCAAGAAATCAACAGACAGCTGAAAGATGCTGCTGTTGAAAGCGATGTCCTGTAAAGGATAATGCGAATTTAAAAAAAAAAAAAAGATCGGGTCGCCACATTATCTAGGCCTGGGTGCGTGCAGGTATAGGTGACCAGTCTGTTACAACGTCAGCGAACGACGCCCACGAATATTTCCTGCCAGTGTCTAAAAATAGGTGTACAATCAGGGGAGACACTCCTAGTCTAACTAAAGCTCCCTGCAAACCAGTAAATAGGGGCCAACATGAAATCAAAGTCAACAAACGAAAACCTACAGCCGACATATTGACTTGTGTGTGGGCGTATACTGTGTGTGGGTTCAAAGTGACGGTATGTTCTGGTATGTGAGCCGGCCGCTTAGAAAGCAATGACAAACTGCTGAGCGTAATCTTGCCAAGAAATCAACAATCAGCTGAAAGATGCTGATGTTGTTAGCAATGTCCTGTAAAGGATATGCAAACAAAAACAGAAAGAAAAAAAAAAACAATCTGCTTGACCATCTGCTGCCTTTCTGTCCGGCACCATGTCTCCTTGTCTGTGTTTGTGCAATTTTCTCTAAAGAATACTTATCATAATATATATATATATATATATATATATATATATATATATATATATATATGTGTGTGTGTGTGTGTGTGAGTGTGTGTGTGCGTGTGTGTGTGTCTGTGTGTCTGTGTGTGTGTCTGTGTGTGTGTGTCTGTGTGTGTGTGTGAATGTCAATGGAGAATGAGCGTACCCACCACGGCCATGCCCCTGAAGCCCGCATTCTACAGATCACAAGCACTGATGTAATATTTAAAGCTTGATCCATGTGTATATTAGCATGAATACGGTAATTACCCATATAATGTCCCTGTAGGGATGCTATAGATATTCTGGGTATTTTTAGTTCCCACACCGCAACCATTTTACAGATACAGTCGAGTCTGTGAATATATTTGAATAGTGTTTGTCCTTTTTTTTATATCTCTTAATAGGGCACATTTTACACAATGAACAAACTAGGGTTATAATTAAATTGTAAAAAGACAGAGATCATGGTCGTCTGTAAGAAGAATAACACAACGTAATATACGGTTAAATGGGAATATTCTTAAACAAGTGAATTGTTATCTCGGAACAGTCATAACATCTGATTGGGTGGTGAAAGGGGGGGGGGGGGGTGCCTTAAAGAGATTTTGCAAGATGGAATAAAAAGATATCAATTGCAACGAGAACAAGAGTGTTGAAGTGCTACATAGAACTTGTGCTTTTGTATGGAATGATGGATGTGAAACGTGGACAATAGGCAGACAAGCTGAATAAAAATCTAATGGCAGTGAATATGTGGTTGCTGAGGAAAATGCAAAGAATACCATGGACAGACAGAAAAATAGCAAGAAACAAGAAGCAAATGAAAACCGTTGACTGATTAGATAAACTAAACGTAGACACTTAAGATTTTATTGGACACTTTATGAGAAGAAATAAACTGGAGAACGTGATGACAACCGGCAATATTGAGGGGGAAAGCACAAGGGGAAGGCAACAGATAAATATCCAGATGGTTAAGCCACATGACAAAATCGAGACAAAAAACACGGAGCTGATCCACCACTATGGTGTTCGGGAGAGATGGTGAAACATAACCGCCAACGCGTTTCCACATGGCGCATGATGATTATGAATGGAGCATAAGCCCACGTCCAGCCCCCCCCCCCCCCCCCCACCCCATGTTTGCTATCTTCTGCAGCTCGCTTTATGCCCTCGCCATATAATTCATGAGACATCGGCTCTGTGATAAAGGAGTTGCGGACGCAATTCGTAATCCCGCATACCGCGTTCGAAACACAGCTGCGGGCGATTTGGCAGCAGATCGCCTTGTGTTGGTTTTCATACAATAGTATTAGTGTCGCTTGTTCAGAAAGCAGTGACGAACTACTGAACGTAAACTTGCCAAGAAATCACATACATCCAAAAATGCTGGGGTTGACTGTGATATCATATAAAGGATATGCAACTAACTAACTAACTAATCCATTAGTAATAATATGTCTAACACTATCCTAAATACTATTTCTACACGAATCTTCATATATGTAGATACTGAAGCAAGTCCCCCACACTCTTTTTTTTTTAAATTCGCATATCCTTTACATGACATCGCTGTCAACAGCAGCATCTTTCAGCTGTCTATTGGGACGCAGAGGTGTTTCCAAGGCACCAGGGCCGGGTTATATACTGGCCAAGACCTATTGACGCGTCCTCGTCGAGCGTCCTGGGCAACAGGTCCCTTCGGGGTCCTGGCTAAAGTCAGTAGGATCGGCGATTCCTCCAAAGTCGGAGAGTGTCTGCCTGCACGGCGAGGAACTACCATTCTGCACACCAATAAGCCAGACATGGGACAACGGATACTCACGCAAACCTCAGGTCCTGTATGACATCACACTGATGTTGGACAACAGGATGTCTTCATCCGACATACAGGACTTCGTGTTGGAGCTCAAGCCAACGAACACTAGCAAGCAAGCTGTCTGTTGATTTCTTGGCAAGTTATGCTCAGTAGTTTGCCATTGCTTTCTGAGCGGCCGGCTCAGTTATCCCGCAAGTCACCAGCTGGGGTTGAACCGCCTCCAGCTCTCGCCCGCTACGAGACTCTGCGAGCTAAACGGGATTAAGAAGAAAGTGTTGTAACCCCTCGGCCAGAGAGACCGGCCCCACACTCTTGGTAAGGCTCCTGGGCATGCCGGTGTGCTGGGGAATGAACAGGCGGACAGATTGGCTGGCTCGGCAAAATTTGGTGGAGTATTGATGCATGACAAGGCAGACGTGGTTGCGGCCTTGTGGGAGCACGTGTACACCTCGGAGGAGCAGATGGAGCACCATGGTCTGGTAAGAATGAGACAACGAGGTGTGACGAGGGGATCTGGCCGACGCTCGGCGCTCGGAGGAAAGGCGAGACGGACATATAATCAGATTGCTACTGGAACTATTAGTGTTGGAACTCTTCGCTGGCTGCTGAGGATGGAGACGGAGCGCTTATGGGAATGTCCCGAATGCTGTGATGTCGGTTCCTAAATCAATCAATCAATCAATCAATCTTGGTAAGGCTAAATGTCTATAGATTAGACCTTGCCTCTACGATTCGTCGCTTTCGTTGTCTTGTCCATGAATGCTCACGATCACACTACTTGATTCAGTTCATCGCATTCGCGCGGCAATGTTTCACGTGTTTTGCGTGACCCAGACCATATCGCTTTGCTGAGGACGATTCTCCAACCACCTCATTCAGTAAGCCATGAACCATATTTATGTCTCATGACATTGGTAATATCTCATTCGCCGATCTTATGTACTTCAAAGTTAACATATTTCAACCCACTGCTCATAGGTGACTTGTAGAATGACTTCTAGATGTCTTTGTCCGGGGAACCCCCCCCCCCCCCCCCCCCAGTGTTTAACATCGGTGCGAGACTCATCGTGATCATGTGCCGTGCCGATAAGCGTCGGCGTAAATATTTCGCCATCTCACACGATCACCAGAGTCGTGGATCAGCTCTGTGTTCTTGTCTCGACTATGTCATGTGGTCAAGTCATCCAGGTATTTACTTCTTTGCCTTCCCCTTCTCTTTTCCCCCTCAATCTTGCCAGTGGTCACTAAGTTTTATCCTTTATTTCTTCTCATAACGTGCTCAAAATATGTTGATGTCTACATCTAATTTATCTAATCAGGTTAATGTTTTCATGTTCTCAATGGTTTTTCTCTCTGTCCATGGTATGCTTTGCATTTTCTTCAGAAATCAGATTTCTACTGCCATTAGATGTGTTTCGGCTTGTCTGCTCATTGTCAACTTTTTGTATCTATACAAAAGTACAGGTTCTATGTAGCACTTAACACTCTTGTTCTCATTGCAATTGATATCTTTTTTATTGGTCGGTATGTTTTCCATCCTGCAAAAGGCCACCTTTGACATAGCAATTAGTATTATAATCTCTTCATGGCACCCCCAATCAGATGTTATAACTATCCCGAGATAGTTGTACCGATTTACTTATTTAAAACTATTCTGATATACCCGTCTATTACATCATGGTATTTCTCTCTTCTCAGACACGACGATAATCTCTCTCTTCTTACGTTTTCACTCTGACCCTAGTTGCTCACTGTGTACAATAACCGCATCTGCTATCTGTTGCAGAATGT
>JACEFZ010012600.1:42500-48256 GCA_014155875.1 Cepaea nemoralis | reverse complement strand
GGGGGGGAAAAAAATTCCTAATACATACATCTTTTTGGGGGTTTTTTTGTAAACTGACTCAGAAAGCATGCTGAGGAGGGTGAGGACAGGCAGGCTTTGTGCAGAGTGGCTTGCTTCGCTTCGGAGGTCACGGGTGGCAAGCATCACCTGGATCTTTTCTCTGGGGCATGCCGGTGTGCTGGGGAATGAACTAGGCAGAAAGATTGGCTGACTCGGAAAAACTTGGTGGAGTATTGATGCATGACAAGGTAGACGTGGTTGCGGCTTTGTGGGAGCACGTGTACACCTCGGAGGAGCAAATGGATCACCATAGTCTGGCAAGAATGAGGTCGCGAGGAGTGACGAGGGGATCTGGCCGACGCTCGACGCTCAGAGGAAAGGCGAGAGTGGACATATAATCAGGTTGCTACTGGAACTAATAGTGTTGGAACTCTTCGCTGGCTGCTGAGGATAGGGACGGAGCACTTATGGGAATGACCCGAATGCTGTGATGTCTAAATGCTAAATCAGTCAATCAATCAATATTTTCAAATTGTCTGACGTCAAGATACTAACCCAGACCGCGCTATTAAAAATTGTTAAAAGCTGCTGGAAAAAATGTGAGGACCATGTGCTGAAAGAGGAAGATGACTATTGGAGAAAGGATGGATTGAATTTTATGCAACTCGATAGCAGTCATCAACCTACTGGAATTGTCCGACACAGATTAAGATCTGGGCAACTCGCAGACATTAATCCACATGCTCACCAACTGGGATATTTTGCTACAAATATTCAGAAAATTGCAGGCTCTAAACATTACAGCATCGGCATAAACAATACAACTTGTTAATGGTAACAGTTTGTATTCCACAGTGATGCATTTTCAATTCCGTAAGCCCTCAACGGTGACAAACAACTGACATTGAAAACATAAAAGGTCTAGACGCATTGAATACCAACCGAAGAGTAATATTGCGGTGGGAACTGACATATTGTGGCATAACAAGAAACGTGAGAAGAAACACGTTGTCAAATGAGGGGACAACACACGAACATACGAATCATTCTATAAACTTCAATGAAAAGAGGACCAACATCGTGACCGTTATGAAAGAAGCCCACTACAGAGACATTCACAGCTATATTCGCCGTACAAAACAGGTAATCATATTCCGTCTCAGCAAAGTAGACAATGCACCCACTCCCATACGAATCTGGATACGCCTTGTGTTTGTCATCCGAAATGGCGGGGGCATTGGCATTACTGTAAAACAAGTTTGTTAGCGAGAAATCACTAGTTTTTCAGCAAAACATCAAAGAAATGTCGCCGCTTTCCATGATTTAAGTTGCTTTTGGACCATTCAAAGACATATTCCTTGGGTGGGGGTAAATATAAGACGGCAGGAAAAATTTCATAACGATGCAACAGACAGTTTTCAAAATAATTGATCATGAATGAAGGCATTCTTTTCTGGACAGACTATAGAGTAGGACACGACTGTATACCCAGTGGGAGACAGGACCTAGGGTTAGAGACTGGACATGTCCTTGAACGACAGTCCAACCTTGGACTAGACGAACTGAGAATCAGCTATCAATAAACGGCTGAAGTAAAGGACGACACCAAAATACCGAGACACCCCACTAGCACGGACAGCACGATGGCCAAAACGTCACGTGACCATCGACCACGGCAAGGAACGGCAGACTGGACTCTACGGTGGTTGAGAGCGGAGTTGGATAACTGAGAGAGCGTGTGCTGAATGCCTCATATAAGACTTACTACTGTTTGTGAGAGTGCTGACAGCAGATAACCTGTGCGCTGATGTGTGTGCCATGATTTGTGATGCAAGAACGTATGAGTGCTTGGCGCTATAATGCTTGTATGATTTTCACCACAAATGCTAGCGTGTGATTATAATTCATTTACATGTTTACTTGTAAATAAATGTCGATACATGTAACTTGATTGTTGACCAATTCATTGTACAAGTATTACAGTACTGTCATGTCAAGTGTAACGAGTCATTAATTAAGTGAGACGTTGACAAATATGTTACTGTGACATTTTAATGACATTGCCACAATTTTAATTAGTGAAACAAATACAAAAGCATAAAACACTGCAAATGGCTGTACACATTGAGTTGCAAGGCCATCATCTGTGTGTGTGTGTGTGTGTGTGTGTGTGTGTGTGTGTGTGTGTGTGTGTGTGTGTGTATTTTCCTTCTTCTCTGTTTGTTGCATTATGTTGCTACACCTGCAAAACTGGAAGACCAGATTTCCAATGGAATGGCTACAGTTAAAGGACCTTTGTAAGCAATCATTTCAATAGGTCAGATTTCCATTAGATAAATGTTTAGTTGGTGGTGGATCCTCTGTTAGACGGTTTTAACCTGTTGAGTCTGATGCATTACCATTTACATAGTCTAGACTCTAGACCAGTGGTTATCAACCTTTTTTGGCCCATGCACCCTTTCATCATATATCAGAATGTCATCCTCCCCTTTCCAGCGAATGAAAGAAGAAGAATTCCCCTCTTTCCAAAATTGTCAGTCTCAAAAGGTGCATTTTTTTATATTCACAGTATTCTATTAACACACCAAATTAACCATATTACAATAAACAAACAGTTAAAATGTCAAAGAATTGTCATTTAATAAGATATCGTGAAATTTTGAGTGTGCCAATCTGTGATCTTAGCAAATGGAGAGAACTACACAAATGCCAGTGAATCAAGCGGTGAGGACATGATCGTGGCAATGAAAAGAACACACACTGAGAAAACTTAATAGCATAAATGGAAAGTCCTTGCCCTGGACCCCACAGGGCAAAGGGATTAAAAAGAGATCTAAAAACACACAAAAAAGACTTATGAATAGAAAGGGAGTTAAAAGGCAAGGAGGATCAACTTCATTGCAATGGATTTATTCCATCGAGATTGGTCTCTCTCCGCAGAGCAGCCAACCAACCGCTCGCCGAAAACATCATTCAGAGCACAAACTGTAGCTCAGGCAACAGCCACCAAGGGTCTCCAAAAAACACCACACTAGAGAATGAAATGACAGAGTGCAAAAACAAACCCGCTACCTTCAATGTTGGGGTGTGGTTTCCAGTTGTTACCAGTGCACGCGTTATCTGTCTGATGTAGGGAAACCTAGTCAGTGTTAACACTGTATATGACTGTGCAATTGTGGTCAGTATGAGACTGTTGTCTTATAGAGGCAAACTCAGTCCATGTTGTTGTCTTGTTAAGTCAGTGTACTGATACGATTGGGTGTCTCGTAGTGTTAAATAGGTATGGTTACATTTTGGTATTAATATATAATCAGAATTATTTATATTTACAGTGTGTAGAGGAGTCAGTAATTGGATGGCCGAGGCATTTTTTTTAATTTTTCCTTCCATCAACGTGTCTGTTGTTATTTCTTCCTTTAATAGCACCATTCTGTTTGGGGTGCAAAACATTACTCCAACAGACGAGAGTGATTTGGTGGATATTGCTTCACATTGCATTGTGGAGCACATTTGTGATGACATCATGTACTTTATATTTCACATTTGTTCTAATTACAGAATGTAGCGAGACTTCACAAACACCCAGTATATCAGTCTCATGCCACAGTGTCAGATCACAGTTGGCCTTTGCTTACGGTATTTCAAATGTCTTATTGAACAGTGAGAGCGAAGTAATAACTAACAAAGGACAGAAAATAATGACCAGAATGTTACACATAAAATGTGTATCATTTAGACGCACTGACATACTGTATCTTTCACCGAGGCTGATTAAACGGGCATTACGGTTATTGGAACTTAGACAGTGTCTATGTTTACGAGTGCTGAATTGACCGTGCGTCGAAAAACACTTGCTCTTGCAACAATACGACAGGTTCAAATCAGTATAGTTACTGTCAATTGGTATCTTGACAACAGCGTCTTCCAATCACTACTTCCTTCTTCTACTTCTGTGTGCGTCAATCAATACTTGTCAGTTTGCTTATGTGCTATTTCACCGGCCTGTGTAATTTCCCATGAATTTCTGTTAATGTGTATTACGTTCAACATCTGGCAAATATTTCTGTCCACGTGTGTTTGTATTTAGAACTCATAGAATAATAAAATAATATATTTATGCTTGAGTTGATGGCCTGGAAAGAGCATGCAATAGACCACATCGATTCTGATATATTCACGTATTGACCTCTTACGTTGAACTCAGGACCTACAATATAGGCTGCTAGAGCGATCACTGCGCCAGGAGTGTAGCACACAATAAGAACACTGGCAATAACAACAACCAACCTGATTGTTTTCTGATCTTTGTTAGACATTCCATCGCGCTGACTGTGGTTTGATGTCACTTCTGTACGCCATCGAGAACTTTGCTGTAACTGGATCACCAACAAGGTGGTAAAGATAATAACACCAGCGAATGAAGACATTCCAAGTAAGGCGTGAAGGACATAGACAACCCCCTCAACATTGCTTCTTGTATCTGTAAACAATATACCAATCAGTGTTTTATTCTTGGCAGGTACATATCTCCATCCAAGATACGATGTACTGTACTCTGGGATAAGAGTGGCTAAATTAACGAAGTATATCACACACAGAGTAGACTGTAGCTGTTTTTGGAGTGATAATGCTTTTAACCTTCAGTGGTAATGCTATACTGAGATACCTCTCTGCTGTTATATATACTGTAATACAGCTTGTCATTCTTGAACACCAAGTGTGCGGCCATGCTGCTGACAAATACATAACTTCTAAATGATACCAGGGCACTCCTGATGAGATAAACAAAGGATTTAAGCATACAGATGCCCACAGCAGTGACGTTAAGCAGACTAAATCGGAAATTGCCAGCGCAAAAAATCCAATGTTTACAGTAGTTTTGAAACCTTGCTTATAGAATATGATCGCGTTTATAATATTTGCTGAAATCCCAAAGAAGCCAACAATACTATTAAAGCTCACGAAATTTACTACTTCAAATATTGCATTTTGTTCATCAGTCAACACGTCCGACATTATTTCTCAATGGAAGTTAAGACAATTAGTAACCTAACATGTATTTATGGTTATTCAAAGACCTTGTACTGTGATCGTGACTATATTCCCATATTACCTGTTACTACGTTAAAGCGAAGATATTTATGTTAGAAAATAATTGGGCTACAATTCGAGCGATGTCATAGTTTGCATATGTACTTGCAAATGTATAGTCCATACGTTTTTCTGTAATCCATTGATGTGAATTGTCCTGTAATGAAAGAAAACAAACACATATATCTTCAGTCATGAAATGGTTCATACCAGGAAAGCAGTATAAAACTTGTTTCAACTGGATAATGCGTAAATGTAAACACATTTTAAATAAACAACATAACAAAAAGAAATAGAACTATTTCTGAAGGTGGTTAGCTACTCTTTCATTCTCTAAACATTGCAATGTGGAAATAATTAGTCTTTCTAGATCTTAAATTTCTTAAATACACACATATATATATGTATGTGTGTGAGAGAAATAATATATATATATATATATATATATATATATATATATATATATATATATATATATATATATATATATATATATATATATATATATATATATATATATATATATATATATATATAATAGGATGTATGTGGGTGGGTGGGGATGTATTTGATGCGTTCGATAACGGTCCATCCGATTTAGATGAAATTTTCTACATGTATTCTTTTCATTCCCGTGCAGGCAACTGTCATAGTTTTTTAGTGTA
>JACEFZ010012600.1:0-40000 GCA_014155875.1 Cepaea nemoralis | reverse complement strand
GTCGTATTGGCCTATACACTATCATGTAGATTACACCTATTCAAATGAAAACCTTAAAACAGTAAAGATGGCCTGTAGTAACGGTTGTAAGGGGGCGTGGCTTAGTGTTATTCGTTGTTACGGAGTAGATGAGGGGAGCATTAGCTAGAGAAGTGCTTCTGAACATATTAAAGGGGTGGGCGTTTGGCGAAGTGGCTAAGTAAATGCGTCGGTTCCTTGCTAAGAGACAGAGGAGTTGCTAGATAAAGGCTCCAGGTCGTTGTCAAGGGGTTGGTGAGTGTAGAAATAGCTAGATAACTGCCTCTGATCCTTGTTAAGAGGTGGGAGAGGGATGGAGTGGTTAGATAATTACGCCCGTTCCTTGGTAAGAGCCAGGGTGATCGAGTGGAGAAGTGGGTAAATATTTGCATGGAGGTCTACCACCGACACATTCAACGCATAATGACGGCGTCGGTAGTCAGAAGACCAAGGATATTTTCATTATATGTCTATTGTAAAGTGGTCGACTGTTTATTATAACGTTGGTTACTATTATCTGTAGTGGATGGGACTTAAATACTATCATAATACCGTTTACAGCTCTTCAAATGAAAACTTTGAAAGTGTAAAGATGGCCGATGGTTATAGTGGGTATGACTTTGTGATATTCATTGTTAAGGGGTGGAGTGAGTGGGTGAGTAATTAGATAAACGCTTCCGACCACTAGCAGCGGTTTCGAATCCCAGTGGGGCGGTCTAGTGGTAGAAGAAATATTGATAATATTGGTTACTTAGTTGAGATTTCGAGCTCTGGTGTTATTAACCCGGCTATGTTTAGAATAGGAGAGGTGGTGTGCTGGTTGCGGAGTATGTTTAGGTGGTACCCCAGACACTGTGGAAGTGACAGGTTCGAATCTCGGTACTTTGTCGTTGGTAAAATTGCCAGTCACCAACATGTGGGTCTCTAGTTGATCATAAGGGTTAGGGTCGCTTTGTCCGGCCTTGTCGCCGTAGCCACAAGTCCCCACCGGTGATGAAAAACACAGGCACCAGATTTCACCATTGTACCTACGAGTTACAAAATATAACCTAACTTAAAAATCAAAATATGATATACCCAATACCATAACAGGTGTTACAAAAAATCGATACGCATCTTCATAACGGCTAATCCATGGGATTATCATCCTCGTAATGACCAAGTCGGGTTATTGATATTTCTGATATTTCCGCCATTGCAAATAGTTCGCGATATTAATAAAGGTTCATAACAAGGTTGGAAGAGGATTAAGGGATTAACACCTATTGTCGGGACATCCAATAAAAATCAATAACACTACCCTCGATTTTTCTCATAATTGCCGATTGGAGATTATGGGCTAGGTGTATGTGTCCTTATTTAGTTAAAACAGGTGGTATGAGTAGGAGATATCACAAACAGTATCAGCATGTGCCACTCTGATCTTAAATATCAGTAGTTCGTTATTCTTGTGACATTGAAAACGCTCGTGGTGTGAAGACGGATGGTGTACTATGTTATTGGGCGGTGTATATAGATTGACCAGTATGTGAAGTTGATACAGGTCACCCCTGTCAGCGCATCGTAGCTGTGTTGTGAATTGTCGCCTATTACATCCAGGGTGTAAAAATAACCAAAAATATTTCACATCAACTCAGACATGCCTCTATATAGCTGCACTGCGAACATGGCTAGAGTCTACTTTAGGAAAGTATCGTGTATCTGTGTATACGGGTTTACCACTGCTTATAGATGTGTGCAGTATTATTGGAAAGCGGCCTGTTATGTATACATTATCAAAGTATGTTGCCTTACAGAGCTGGTATAGTATCTATGTGTCTGCTACGTTGTATGTTTTATTCTGTTGCCCTTGTAGTATTTGGAGGGAATTTCATGCGGGCTGTCTAGTGAACTTTTTAAAAACGATGTCTCTACTATCCACAATGCCACTGGCATTAGAGGCATTTCAACTTGTCTGCTCACTGACCTCGCTTCACAGTCATACAAAAGTTACAGGTTCTATGTAGTACTTAAACACTCCTTTTATTTCTCATTACAGTTGACAACTTTATATTAGTCAGTATGTTTTGCCAACTTGCAAAAGGACAACCTTCATCACAGCGATTCTTGTTCTAATGCTTTTAAAGCCACCTTCCATCAGACATTGTTGTCTTTCTTTGTATGCTCACGGCTACTGTTTCCCCATTTCAAGCTCCATGTCTCTACTCGTATGTATTAGTGTGGTAGAAGTAAACCAACATCTCACAAGATAGACATATATTACCACAATGTATATGGACCTGTGGGAAACGGCTACAGCCGGGCAAAGAGGGCGTTGCATCCTGTCACAGGCGTATGGATACAGCCGAGACACATGGTTAAGAGGGATACTACAGAAAAAAAACGGTGTTCTGTTGGCGATCGAAACAGGGGACCTAACTCGTGATGACCACCGTGTACGGGAGTGATTCTTCCCCCACGTCAACAGGGCGTCGGAAGTTTAAAAAGGTCCCCCTTCTCTAGCGTTTCTATGTCCGATGCGTCCTAGGGTCACCAAGTAACAGCAAAGAACACGAAACTACTACTACCGAGGCCTCTATACACCACAAGGCAGTTTCGAATATAGTATACACAACTATAATCAAGTCATCACAGTGTTCGACTAACCCTTTCTCATAGACATAGAGGAGAGATGTGAGCACCGAGGCCAGTTGGGGCAGGTGTACCTTTTACTTAACAGCAATCGGGTCATACACCGCCGAGTGTTTAGCTATTTTTATCACTTGTATAATATTACCTGTGAACACAACAAGCTTCCCAGGATCAATCTTAGGTGTCTCATATAACATGACATATCATGTACCCGCTGGCCTGACCAGCGCAGTTATCGCGGCTCAGAGCAGACATTTACACTTTCATTAACTCTTCTGCCTGGCCAAATGGGTCTTTGCATCTTTCCACAGAAACCTATTTCCAATGCCAATATATGTTTTTCAATGTGTCTGCTCATTGCCACATTTCACATCCAGACAAAAGTACAGGTTCTATGTTCCACTCCAACAGTCAAATAAGAAAAAAATGTTAGCCAAATTATTAAAATGTTGGCCAAATATAGAAATATATCGACCAGACGTATAAAATATAGTAAAATTTGTTAGCCAAACTTATAAAACTCGTGGTCAAAATAAGAAATATCTCAACCAAGCGTATAAGAAATAGGAAAAAAGGCTAGTCAAACTAATGAAAATGTTGGCCAAATACAGAAATATCTCGACCAACTTATAAAATGTAGGAAAAATTGTTAGCCAAACTGACAAAACTGTTAGCCAAAATAAGAAACGTCTCGACCAACTTATAAAATGTAGGGAAAATTGTTAGCCAAACTGACAAAACAGTTGGTCAAAATAAGAAACGTCTCGACTAACATTATAAAAAGTAGGAAAAATTGTAACCAAATTAATTAAAAAGGTGACCAAAATAGGAAATATCTCGACCAAACTTATGAAAAGTAGGAAAATTGTTCGTCAAATGTGACAAATATTGGGCAAGTAGGAAATCATGTTAGCCAAATAGGAAAAATATCGATCAAACTTATAGATGTCTCGTCCAAACTTATAAAATGTATGAACATTTGTTAGCCAAAGGTGAAAAATATTGACCAAGTAAAGAAATATCTCATCCGAATTTATAACAAGTAAGAAAACATGCTAGTAAAATCAAGAAATATGTCGACTGAAGTTATACAATAGGCGAAACGATGGACAAACTTATAAAGATGTCGACCTTTATAAGAAAATGTATTACCCAAATTAGGAAAAAATATTGACCAAGTTTTGAAATATCTCGACCAAACTTACAAAAAGTAGGAAAATATGTCGACTAAAGTAGGAACATTTGTTAGCCAAAGATGAAAAATATTGGTCAAGTAAAGAAATATCGCATCCAAACTTTTAAAATGTAGGAAACTTTATTAACCAAATGTGAAAAATATTGTCCAAGTAAAGACATGTTTCAACTAATCTTATAAATATGTCGTCCAAACTTATAAACATTAGGAAAATGTGTTAACCAAATGGGAAAAATATTGGCCAAGTGGAGAAATATCTCAACCATACTTATGAAAAGGAGGAAAATGTGTTAACCTAATGAGAAAAATATCGCCCAAGTGAAGAAAAAAGTTACACAAAACTTATAAAACTTAGGAAAATGTGTTAACCTAATGAGAAAAAATATCACCCAAGTGAAGAAAAAAGTTACAAAAAACTTAAAAAACTAAGGAAAATGTGTTAACCAATGGAAAAATATCTGGCTACAATTGAGAAAAATGTTACACAAAACTTATAAAACTTAGGAAAATGTGTTAACCTAAATGGGAAAAATATTGGCCAAGTGGAGAAATATCTCAACCATACTTATGAAAAGGAGGAAAATGTGTTAACCTAATGAGAAAAATATCGCCCAAGTGAAGAAAAAAGTTACACAAAACTTATAAAACTTAGGAAAATGTGTTAACCTAATGAGAAAAATATCGCCCAATTGAAGAAAAAAGTTACACAAAACTTATAAAACTTAGGAAAATGTGTTAACCTAATGAGAAAAATATTGACCAAGTAAAGAAAACGTACACCAAACTTCTGAAAAGTAAGAAAATTTGTTAACCAAAAGGGAAAAATATATGGGCTAAACTATGAAATATGTTGACCGAAGTAAGAAAATGTGTTAACCAAATGGGGAAAAAATGTTGGTCAAAACATGAAACATCTCGACCAAACTTATAAATATCTCGTGTAAACTTATAAAAAAGTAGGAACAAATATTGCTTCTGTAGTTATGTCAAACGTGTCTTGAACTTTTATCTGAACAGACATTTCACAAGACATAATCATCAACGTCAACACTTTCCCTCTTTTACATTACCGAAAGCTTCAACTTATCAGTCCAGAGTATCCACTAAAGAAGCACTTATGCATACTAATCACCCAGCTCTTCACACTCTTGGTTTTTTTTCTTTTCTAACACAAAGTGTCTCTGTCTTTCATAGATAGCTTCACAACTTTTCTATGTAGCACCACTAACAACTCCAAACCTTCGTTGCACATGAGCTCTAATGAAACAGTCATAACAACATTTATGGCAATGCAATCTGTGGCTCCATCTGGGATAGTTTCAATATCATCTGAGTATTCGTCAGCAAAGATCCACTTCCCAGGGCTGACATCTTCAACTTTCTATACCACAATGTCTGCTACACTAACCTTCCATTGGTCCATCTTTCAATAATACAAAGAGTGTTCACGAAGTCTAGCTAACATAACATTGCTTACTTTGTCCACCTCTATCACACTTTGTCATTTCACAGCTGCAATAGCGGCAAGTCTGCAACCAACCAACAGTGTCTGTTATGAAGTCGACCTTTCTTAAAGCCACGTCTGCCTTACTGAGCCCTTGAATACCCTCTACCACATCGTCTAACCGACTTTCAACGTTTCATACCAAATAACATTAACATTCTCTTTGATTACAGAACAGCTGATTTTCTGCTGACTAGGCAGATTTTCCAACCTCGTGGAGATAAATCATATGCCCCCTAACCTACTAGGCGCTATTCTAGACAACGAATATGGTCATCGACCAGCACCCCTAGGCAGAACTTGAAAAAACAACAGAGCTTGGGTTATTGAGACGAATGAGTTGCATTCCTTGGACTACCAGAAAGACATCAAACACAACAAACTCTTTCTTACTAACCCTAACCCTAAGTATACATCATCTAATCCTAACCCTAACCCTAACTATACATCAACTAACCCTAACCCTAACTATACAACAAACTCTTTCTTAAGAGACATAGATACAAACCAGTGTTAGAAATGAAAAAGTTAAATTTATGTGATTAAATTTTAATTAAAATTTAAAACTAATAAATCGCAATTTTATTGCGCGCTTCACTTAATATACAGATATAGGGTAAGTATAGGTATAGGTTAGGTATAGGACATATATCAAGCTTACATCTTGCGCAATAAAAGTGCGATTTATTAGTTTTAAATTTTAATTAAAATTTAATCACATAAATTTAACTTTTTCATTTCTAACACTGGTTTGTATCTATGTCTCTTAAGAAAGAGTTTGTTGTATAGTTAGGGTTAGGGTTAGTTGATGTATAGTTAGGGTTAGGGTTAGGATTAGATGATGTATACTTAGGGTTAGGGTTAGTAAGAAAGAGTTTGTTGTGTTTGATGTCTTTCTGGTAGTCCAAGGAATGCAACTCATTCGTCTCAATAACCCAAGCTCTGTTGTTTTTTCAAGTTCTGCCTAGGGGTGCTGGTCGATGACCATATTCGTTGTCTAGAATAGCGCCTAGTAGGTTAGGGGGCATATGATTTATCTCCACGAGGTTGGAAAATCTGCCTAGTCAGCAGAAAATCAGCTGTTCTGTAATCAAAGAGAATGTTAATGTTATTTGGTATGAAACGTTGAAAGTCGGTTAGACGATGTGGTAGAGGGTATTCAAGGGCTCAGTAAGGCAGACGTGGCTTTAAGAAAGGTCGACTTCATAACAGACACTGTTGGTTGGTTGCAGACTTGCCGCTATTGCAGCTGTGAAATGACAAAGTGTGATAGAGGTGGACAAAGTAAGCAATATTATGTTAGCTAGACTTCGAGAACACTCTTTGTATTGTTGAAAGATGGACCAATGGAAGGTTAGTGTAGCAGACATTGTGGTATAGAAAGTTGAAGATGTCAGCCATGGGAAGTGGATCTTTGCTGACGAATACTCAGATGATATTGAAACTATCCCAGGTGGAGCCACAGATTGCATTGCCATAAATGTTGTTATGAATGTTTCATTAGAGCTCATGTGCAACGAAGGTTTGGAGTTGTTAGTGGTGCTACATAGAAAAGTTGTGAAGCTATCTATGAAATACAGCGACACTTTGTGTTAGAAAAGAAAAAAAACCAAGAGTGTGAAGAGCTGGGTGATTAGTATGCATAAGTGCTTCTTTAGTGGATACTCTGGACTGATAAGTTGAAGCTTTCGGTAATGTAAAAGAGGGAAAGTGTTGACGTTGATGATTATGTCTTGTGAAATGTCTGTTCAGATAAAAGTTCAAGACACGTTTGACATAACTACAGAAGCAATATTTGTTCCTACTTTTTTATAAGTTTACACGAGATATTTATAAGTTTGGTCGAGATGTTTCATGTTTTGACCAACATTTTTCCCCATTTGGTTAACACATTTTCTTACTTCGGTAAACATATTTCAGTTTAGCCCATATATTTTTCCCTTTTGGTTAACAAATTTTTCTTACTTTTCAGAAGTTTGGTGTACGTTTTTCTTTACTTGGTCAATATTTTTCTCATTAGGTTAACACATTTTCCTAAGTTTTATAAGTTTTGTGTAACTTTTTTTCTTCAATTGGGCGATATTTTTTCATTAGGTTAACACATTTTCCTAAGTTTTATAAGTTTTGTGTAACTTTTTTCTTCACTTGGGCGATATTTTCTCATTAGGTTAACACATTTTCCTCCTTTTCATAAGTATGGTTGAGATATTTCTCCACTTGGCCAATATTTTTCCCATTTGGTTAACAAATTTTCTTACTTTTCAGAAGTTTGGTGTATGTTTTTCTTTACTTGTTCACTATTTTTCTCATTAGGTTAACACATTTTCCTAAGTTTTATAAGTTTTGTGTAACTTTTTTCTTCAATTGGTCGATATTTTTCTCATTAGGTTAACACATTTTCCTAAGTTTTATAAGTTTTCTGTAACTTTTTTCTTCACTTGGGTGATATTTTTTTCATTAGGTTAACACATTTTCCTAAGTTTTATAAGTTTTGTGTAACTTTTTTCTTCACTTGGGCGATATTTTTTCTCATTAGGTTAACACATTTTCCTCCTTTCATAAGTATGGTTGAGATATTTCTCCACTTGGCCAATATTTTCCCATTTGGTTAACACATTTTTCCTATTGTTTATAAGTATGGACGACATATTTATAAGATTAGTTGAAACATGTCTTTACTTGGACAATATTTTTTACATTTGGTTAATAAAGTTTCCTACATTTTAAAAGTTTGGATGCGATATTTCTTTACTTGACCAATATTTTTCATCTTTGGCTAACAAATGTTCCTACTTTAGTCGACATATTTTCCTACTTTTTGTAAGTTTGGTCGAGATATTTCAAAACTTGGTCAATATTTTTTCCTAATTTGGGTAATACATTTTCTTATAAAGGTCGACATCTTTATAAGTTTGTCCATCGTTTCGCCTATTGTATAACTTCAGTCGACATATTTCTTGATTTTACTAGCATGTTTTCTTACTTGTTATAAATTCGGATGAGATATTTCTTTACTTGGTCAATATTTTTCACCTTTGGCTAACAAATGTTCATACATTTTATAAGTTTGGACGAGACATCTATAAGTTTGATCGATATTTTTCCTATTTGGCTAACATGATTTCCTACTCGCCCAATATTTGTCACATTTGACGAACAATTTTCCTACTTTTCATAAGTTTGGTCGAGATATTTCCTATTTTGGTCACCTTTTTAAATTAATTTGGTTACCATTTTTCCTACTTTTTATAATGTTAGTCGAGACGTTTCTTATTTTGACCAACTGTTTTGTCAGTTTGGCTAACAATTTTCCCTACATTTTATAAGTTGGTCGAGACGTTTCTTATTTTGGCTAACAGTTTTGTCAGTTTGGCTAACAATTTTTCCTACATTTTATAAGTTGGTCGAGATATTTCTGTATTTGGCCAACATTTTTCATTAGTTTGACTAGCCTTTTTCCTATTTCTTATACGTTTGGTTGAGATATTTCTTATTTTGACCACGAGTTTTATAAGTTTGGCTAACAAATTTTACTATATTTTATACGTCTGGTCGATATATTTCTATATTTGGCCAACATTTTAATAATTTGGCTAACATTTTTTTCTTATTTGACTGTTGGAGTGGAACATAGAACCTGTACTTTTGTCTGGATGTGAAATGTGGCAATGAGCCGACACATTGAAAAACATATATTGGCATTGGAAATAGGTTTCTGCGGAAAGATGCAAAGACCCATTTGGCCAGGCAGAAGAGTTAATGAAAGTGTAAATGTCTGCTCTGAGCCGCGATAACTGCGCTGGTCAGGCCAGCGGGTACATGATATGTCATGTTATATGAGACACCTAAGATTGATCCGGGGAAGCTTGTTGTGTTCACAGGTAATATTATACAGTGATAAAAATAGCTAAACACTCGTCGGTGTATGACCCGATTGCTGTTAAGTAAAAGGTACACCTGCCCCAACTGGCCTCGGTGCTCACATCTCTCCTCTATGTCTATGAGAAATGGGTTAGTCGAACACAGTGATGACTTGATTATAGTTGTGTATACTGTATTCGAAACTGCCTTGTGGTGTATAGAGGCCCCGGTAGTAGTAGTTTCGTGTTCTTTGCTGTTACTTGGTGACCCTATGACGACTCGGACATAGAAACGCTAGAGAAGGGAGACCCTTTTAAACTTCCGACGCCCTGTTGACGAGGGGGAAGAATCACTCCCGTACATGGTGGTCATCACGAGTTAGGTCCCCTGGTTCGATCGCCAACAGAACACCGTTTTTTTTCTGTAGTATCCCTCTTAACGACGTGTCTCGGCTGTATCCCATACGCCTGTGACAGGATGCAACGCCCTCTTTGCCCGGCTGTAGCCGTTTCCCACCGATCCATATACATTGTGGTAATATATGTCTATCTTGTGAGATGTTGGTTTACTACTACCACACTAATACATACGAGTAGAGACATGGAGCTTGAAATGGGGAAACAGTAGCCGTGAGCATACAAAGAAAGACAACAATGTCTGATGGAGGTGGCTTTAAAGCAGTTAGAACAAGAATCGCTGTGATGAAGGTTGTCTTTTGCAAGTTGCAAAACATACTGACTAATATAAAGTTGTCAACTGTAATGAGAAATAAAAGGAGTGTTTAAGTGCTACATAGAACCTGTACTTTTGTATGACTGTGAAGCGAGGTCAGTGAGCAGACAAGTTGAAATGCCTCTAATGCCAGTGGCATTGTGGATAGTGAGACATCGTTTTTAAAAAGTTCACTAGACAGCCCGCATGAAATTCCCTCCAAATACTACAAGGGCAACAGAATAAAACATACAACGTAGCAGACACATAGATACTATACCAGCTCTGTAAGGCAACATACTTTGATAATGTATACATAACAGCCGCTTTCCAATAATACTGCACACATCTATAAGCAGTGGTAAACCCGTATACACAGATACACGATACTTTCCTAAAGTAGACTCTAGCCATGTTCGCAGTGCAGCTATATAGAGGCATGTCTGAGTTGATGTGAAATATTTTTGGTTATTTGTACACCCTGGATGTAATAGGCGACAATTCACAACACAGCTACGATGCGCTGACAGGGGTGACCTTATCAACTTCACATACTGGTCAATCTATATACACCACCCAATAACATAGTACACCATCCGTCTTCACACCACGAGCGTTTTCAATGTCACAAGAATAACGAACTACTGATATTTAAGATCAGAGTGGCACATGCTGATACTGTTTGTGATATCTCCTACTCATACCACCTGTTTTAACTGCATAAGGACACATACACCTAGCCCATAATCTCCAATCGGCAATTATGAGAAAAATCGAGGGTAGTGTTATTGATTTTTATTGGATGTCCCGACAATAGGTGTTAATCCCTTAATCCTCTTCCAACCTTGTTATGAACCTTTATTAATATCGCGAACTATTTGCAATGGCGGAAATATCAGAAATATCAATAACCCGACTTGGTCATTACGAGGATGATAATCCCATGGATTAGCCGTTATGAAGATGCGTATCGATTTTTTGTAACACCTGTTATGGTATTGGGTATATCATATTTTGATTTTTAAGTTAGGTTATATTTTGTAACTCGTAGGTACAATGGTGAAATCTGGTGCCTGTGTTTTTCATCACCGGTGGGGACTTGTGGCTACGGCGACAAGGCCGGACAAAGCGACCCTAACCCTTATGATCAACTAGAGACCCACATGTTGGTGACTGGCAATTTTACCAACGACAAAGTACCGAGATTCGAACCCGTCACTTCCACAGTGTCTGGGGTACCACCTAAACATACTCCGCAACCAGCACACCACCTCTCCTATTCTAAACATAGCCGGGTTAATAACACCAGAGCTCGAAATCTCAACTAAGTAACCAATATTATCAATATTTCTTCTACCACTAGACCGCCCCATTGGGATTCGAAACCGCTGCTAGTGGTCGGAAGCGTTTATCTAATTACTCACCCACTCACTCCACCCCTTAACAATGAATATCACAAAGTCATACCCACTATAACCATCGGCCATCTTTACACTTTCAAAGTTTTCATTTGAAGAGCTGTAAACGGTATTATGATAGTATTTAAGTCCCATCCACTACAGATAATAGTAACCAACGTTATAATAAACAGTCGACCACTTTACAATAGACATATAATGAAAATATCCTTGGTCTTCTGACTACCGACGCCGTCATTATGCGTTGAATGTGTCGGTGGTAGACCTCCATGCAAATATTTACCCACTTCTCCACTCGATCACCCTGGCTCTTACCAAGGAACGGGCGTAATTATCTAACCACTCCATCCCTCTCCCACCTCTTAACAAGGATCAGAGGCAGTTATCTAGCTATTTCTACACTCACCAACCCCTTGACAACGACCTGGAGCCTTTATCTAGCAACTCCTCTGTCTCTTAGCAAGGAACCGACGCATTTACTTAGCCACTTCGCCAAACGCCCACCCCTTTAATATGTTCAGAAGCACTTCTCTAGCTAATGCTCCCCTCATCTACTCCTTAACAACGAATAACACTAAGCCACGCCCCCTTACAACCGTTACTACAGGCCATCTTTACTGTTTTAAGGTTTTCATTTGAATAGGTGTAATCTACATGATAGTGTATAGGCCACTACGACACACTACAGCTCATATACACGCCATATTTACCTTTTTACTTATTACAATTTTTCATATGACACCCGGTGCGCCTCGAGGGTTCGATCCACCTAGCCCCAGCACCCATACTCGTCACTGACCGGCCGTGTGGGCACTCAGAAATGACTGGCCATGTGGTTACTACAAGACACTGTGTTACTGGGTTCAAACGGCACCCAAGCGACTGCGCCCGTGCTCGCTCCTGCGACCGCCGCCGCGCGCCTCTGATTCTCTTTTATTTTTATTTTATTTTTTAAAAATTAGTTAAAATATTATACACACAGTTATCTGCCCTTAGAAAAACATGTCTTTTCTTAGATGTATCACCCCTTACATATGACCTAAGTACCTACCCTACCCAAACCGCCCTGGTCCCGAGCTGGATTGGGGACAATCCAGCGAAGGTCAATCCAGAAAGTATAATTAGGAGCACACAGAAAACCCTAACCCCTAACCCTAACCCTAACCCTAACCCCTAACCCTAACCCCTAACCCCTAACCCTAACCCTAACCCTAACCCCTAACCCTAACCCTAACCCCTAACCCCTAACCCTAACCCCTAACCCTAATCCATCTGGATTGGGGTCAATCCAGCACCACAATCCAGAAAATCTAATCAGTTAGGACGTAACATACTACTCCCCTGAGTCAAGTAAAGAGCCTCAAATACCTAGGAAGTATAATATTATCAAATGGCAAATCAGTAGACGAGATAGAAAATAGATGCGATAAGGCAAACCAACTCACTGGACAAATGGCACCAATACTAAAGAACAAACAAAATCAAATCAAATCAAATCAAGTTTATTTTAGTTGTGTTTAGTATACATATAAACTGATAGTTTGTATTTATCAAAACATGTATCAATAGCCACTAAGAAAGCAAATACAACACAATCTTCCTACCAACTTAATGCTACTAATTCCAAACCCGGACAATGACAGAAAAAGAGAAAAGAAAAATCACAACAGAAATGAGATTCATGCGAAGAATACTCAATGTATCAAGAAGAGAGAAATGAAGAAATGAAGAAATCAGGACTAAAGTTGGGATTACAGCTGCGCTAGATTTTTTCAGAAAACAGCGGGTTAAATAGTTTAGCCATATAACTTGATTGCAAACAGCTTTTTGTGGCCATGTGATGAGAAGAGAGGCATTGAAGACCTCATGACAATTTGAAAGATGGAGGGGAAGAGAGGCAGACGTAAACCAAGAGAATTGATGCTGGGTGGATTGCGACTGTGGCATAGGGGTATATCAAGGGCAGAGCCAATCCAGAAAACCAAAGATCGAGATCTGTGGGGGGTCATAAACGCCTACGCCAGTCGGCATGGCGCTTGGTGATGATGATAATATAGCTAGATTACCAACTAAAAGTATACTCAACAAGCAATGATGTACAGACCAGACAGAAGCAGAGGAAGAGGCCGGCCACGTAAACAATGGATAGAGGGAATTACAGAAACCGTGGGAACCTCGATATATGAAACCCATACACAGGCACTCTCCCACTGTTTATGCTTCACTTCGACACCGCAAGGTACAAAAGGAACCTGATGAGATGAGATTTCACATCACTGTGTAATTATGTGAATGTCTTATGTCTCGAATCACCAGTTCACTATCGCGTACCAGAAGCCATCATGTTCTTAATGAATCATCTTGACAGAAAATAAACATAGATATAGTTTCTTTAACTCATAGTTTTATCTTAACATTGTTCAAGTGTACGTATTTGTGTATGTGTACCTGTTACTTACAATACTTGGTGGGGGACTCGTTATATTAACCAGAAAGAACGGATTGTCTGGAAGGAAATATTCCCTGTCTAGCAGTCAATAAAGACATGGAAACCTAGACATCTCCTTCCCACTCCTTGGAGGATACCAAGATCAGTTACGTTTACCTTTTTACAAGCTATTTCCAACTGTGTGCTTGTGTATCCAAGGACTTTGTCTTTATTCAGCCTAAAAGACACTTGTCCCGAGCTTGCTGGCTTGAGTTGGGAGCATCGCTGAGCTGAACCAGTACCACTACAACGCCATTGTGAGTTCTAATTAAATCAGCTAACAAAGTGGAGTTCGCAACACACTTTAGATTTGTAATTTCGGACAGGAACCATCACATTTTGTAGGCCTGAGTGCACACAGGATTTGGTGGTCAGTCTTTCCCCTTCGTACCGCGCTCATTCCATTATCATTGTAATCTGCTGACGATTATACCAACGCGCCCACAATAGACTAGCCAATGAACAGCTAAGGTCCATACTTAAGACACGGAGCTTTCATTTCCAGTAAGCTTCACGCGTGAGTCTAGGTCGTAATGTGTTCGAAGTCCCATTAAGGCTGATGAGATATTTGATTGATTGATTGATTGATTTAGGAACCGACATCACAGCATTCAGGACATTCCCATAAGCGCTCCGTCTCCATCCTCAGCAGCCAGCGAAGAGTTCCAACACTAATAGTTCCAGTAGCAATCTGATTATATGTCCGTCTCGCCTTTCCTCCGAGCGCCAAGCGTCGGCCAGATCCCCTCGTCACACCTCGTTGTCTCATTCTTACCAGACCATGGTGCTCCATCTGCTCCTCCGATGTGTACACGTGCTCCCACAAGGCCGCAACCACGTCTGCCTTGTCATGCATCAATACTCCACCAAATTTTGCAGAGCCAGCCAATCTGTCCGCCTGTTCATTCCCCAGCACACCGGCATGCCCAGGAGAAAAGAAATAGGTGATGCTTACTACCCGTGACCTCCGAAGCGAAGCAAGCCACTCTGCACGATGAGATATTTCTAACCATTGACCTAGGCTACAAGTCGTCAAGGCTTAAATCAGTACGGGACTGCATATATATTTTATGATTGTAGACTGAGACAGACAAATTCAGTGAAGTGGTGCCTTTTGCAATCGGCTGTTCTGTTACACCCGTGCGTAACGTGTGGATGTAGCAGTCAATTTCTTTGTGCTACCGTTACCAGTCTTTCGGTATGTAACATTGTTGTTACTTATGTGACATTTATGAACTGGCAATGTTACTTAAAGGATAGCGAAACTGCGCTTCACAATTTTCTGATATACCGAGTCGCGTTCAGGAATCACTGCTAAACTAGAGAATATAATTACCTAGAACATCACATACATTCATCATACGTTCGTTCACTTTATTGTGCTACTTCATTGTGAATTTTCAGTGAAGGAGTGACTCGCTTGTGGTGTCGGTTGTATTAGTTAATGCTATCATTTTATTTAGGTTATAGGTATACATCAATGTTAACATGTTTTATCTTTCATAGGTAGATATTTTAATTCAATGATTGATTAATTGATTGATTGATTCAAGAATCGACATCATAACATTTCTTTCAAATACAGAATTGCTTCGTCTCCTGAAGCATATATATATATATATATATTCTTCTTCTTCAGCGTTCCGAGCCATTGAGGTTCTTTGCTGCAGATACAATCCGTCTCCACTCGTCTCTCTGGTTGATCTTCGCTTGCCAGTCGTTGATTCCAAGTGTATATATATATACTGTCACTAAGATGTATATTCTCATAAAGAACCCGTCACCTGCCTCATTACACCTTGACCAAGAATATGTGTTAGCCTACCCCTGCACACCCCAATGTCACCAGTTACATGCGACAATCTTGATAATAAGAAGGTATATTTTACGTTCATTTAAAGTTAATCTAATATAATATTTACTATAATAATAATAATATGTAATACATGAATTATTTGGTTAATTTCGATTTTGTTAGACCCGGTAATTTGCTCTCATCTTAGCCATGTCCTAGGGGCGTTTATTAGTCTAAACATCAACTGTTATTTACGATCACCACAAAGGTAAGTTGTATCATAGATGTACACGGAGGTAATAACTACTAAAGTCTTACAGTTGAAACAGAAATATATTATTATTTCCAGTCATCTTAAATTCAACGATTGCCACTCCCTCTTTTACTGTGATGATGACATAAATTATATAGTTTCTTTTTGTGTTTTCTCATTCACTACTAAACATGTGAAGTGTATCTATATTTAGCCCGCACGGCAAATGATGTCCATGAGCACTATGTAATACAATATCAATATCTTATCTATGCGAACTTGATATTAGTGTCATGTCCGCTATTATTTTATTTGACATAATTGTATGGTTAAGGTGAAATACTTTTGCAAATTATGTAAAATTAAAAAAAAAATAGTGTCGCATTGGTCATTTACAGCGAGAAAGTACAAAGATCGTAAATTCGTCAATTCATGCGGACAGCACAGACCATAAGATCCAAGATGGAACGTACAGAATGAACAAAGAACATGATGTGTTTGTTGGGAACAAATAATATCAGTAGCGTCCAAGAAGATTATGGACGTGTGAGCGACCTGACACTAAAGGGTCAATCCAGAAATTATAATAGGAGCACACAGAAACCCTAACCCCTAAACCCTAACCCTAACCCCTAACCCAAACCCCCAAACCCCCTACCCTAACCCTAACCCAAACCCCCTAACCCCTAAGCCCTAACCCCTAACCCCTAACCCTAACCCCAACCCTAATCCATCGGTTTGGGTCAATCCAGCACCACAATCCAAAAAATCTAATCAGTTAGGACGTAACATACTATCCCCTGAATCAAGTAAAGAGCCTCAATTACCTAGGAAGTATAATATCATCAAATGGCAAATCAGTAGACGAGATAGAAAATAGATGCGATAAGGCAAATCAACTCACTGGACAAATGGCACCAATACTAAAGAACAAACAAAATCAAATCAAATCAAATCAAGTTTATTTTAGTTGTGTTTAGTATACATATAAACTGATAGTTTGTATTTATCAAAACATGTATCAATAGCCACTAAGAAAGCAAATACAACACAATCTTCCTACCAACTTAATGCTACTAATTCCAAACCCGGACAATGACAGAAAAAGAGAAAAGAAAAATCACAACAGAAATGAGATTCCTGCGAAGAATACCCAATGTATCAAGAAGAGAGAAAATCAGAAATGAAGAAATCAGGACTAAAGTTGGGCTTACAGCTGCGCTAGATTTTTTCAGAAAACAGCGGGTTAAATAGTTTAGCCATATAACTTGATTGCAAACAGCTTTTTGTGGTCATGTGATGAGAAGAGAGGCATTGGAGACCGTCATGACAATTTGAAAGATGGAGGGGAAGAGAGGCAGACGTAAACCAAGAGAATTGATGCTGGGTGGGTTGCGACGGTGGCATAGGGGTATATCAAGGGCAGAGCCAATCCAGAAAACCAAAGACCGAGATCTGTGGGGAGTCATGAACGCCTACGCCAGTCGGCATGGCGCTTGGTGATGATGATAATATAGCTAGATTACCAACTAACAGTATACTCAACAAGCAATGATGTACAGACCAGACAGAAGCAGAGGCAGAGGCCGGCCACGTAAACAATGGATAGAGGGAATTACAGAAACCGTGGGAACCTCGATATATGAAACCCATACACAGGCACTCTCCCACTGTTTATGCTTCACTTCGACACCGCAAGGTACAAAAGGAACCTGATGAGATGAGATTTCACATCACTATGTAATTATGTGAATGTCTTATGTCTCGAATCACCAGTTCACTATCGCGTACCAGAAGCCATCATGTTCTAAATGAATCATCTTGACAGAAAATAAACATAGATATAGTTTCTTTAACTCATAGTTTTATCTTAACATTGTTCAAGTGTACGTATTTGTGTATGTGTACCTGTTACTTACAATACTTGGTGGGGGACTCGTTATATTAACCAGAAAGAACGGATTGTCTGGAAGGAAATATTCCCTGTCTAGTAGTCAATAAAGACATGGAAACGTAGACACCTAGCCATCTCCTTCCCACTCCTTGGAGGATACCAAGATCAGTTACTTTTACCTTTTTACGAGCTATTTCCAGCTGTGTGCTTGTGTATCCAAGGACTTTGTCTTTATTCAGCCAAAAAGACACTTGTCCCGAGCTTGCTGGCTTGAGTTGGGAGCATCGCTGAGCTGAACCCGTACCACTACAACGCCATTGTGAGTTATAATTAAATCAGCTAACAAAGTGGAGTTCGCAACACTCTTTAGATTTGTAATTTCGGACAGGAACCATCACATTTTGTAGGCCCGAATTCACACAGGATTTGGTGGTCAGTCTTTCCCCTTCGTACCGCGCTCATTCCATTATCATTGTAATCTGCTGACGATTATACCAACGCGCCCACAATAGACTAGCCAATGAACAGCTAAGGTCCATACTTAAGACACGGAGCTTTCATTTCCAGTAAGCTTCACGCGTGAGTCTATGTCGTAATGTGTTCGAAGTCCCATTAAGGCTGATGAGATATTTGATTGATTGATTGATTGATTTAGGAACCGACATCACAGCATTCAGGACATTCCCATAAGCGCTCCGTCCCCATCCTCAGCAGCCAGCGAAGAGTTCCAATACTAATAGTTCCAGTAGCAATCTGATTATATGTCCGTCTCGCCTTTCCTCCGAGCGCCAAGTGTCGGCCAGATCCCCTCGTCACACCTCGTTGTCTCATTCTTACCAGACCATGGTGCTCCATCTGCTCCTCCGAGGTGTACACGTGCTCCCACAAGGCCGCAACCACGTCTGCCTTGTCCTGCATCAATACTCCACCAAATTTTGCAGAGCCAGCCAATCTGTCCGCCTGTTCATTCCCCAGCACACCGCATGCCCAGGAGAAAAAAAATAGGTGATGCTTACTACCCGTGACCTCCGAAGCGAAGCAAGCCACTCTGCACGATGAGATATTTCTAACCATTGACCTAGGCTACAAGTCGTCAAGGCTTAAATCAGTATGGGACTGCATATATATTTTATGATTGTAGACTGAGACAGACAAATTCAGTGAAGTGGTGCCTTTTGCAATCGGCTGTTCTGTTACACCCGTGCGTAACGTGTGGATGTAGCAGTCAATTTCTTATTGCTACAGTTACCAGTCTTTCGGTATGTAACATTGTTGTTACTTATGTGACATTTATGAACTGGCAATGTTACTTAAAGGATAGCGAAACTGCGCTTCACAATTTTCTGATATACCGAGTCGCGTTCAGGAATCACTGCTAAACTAGAGAATATAATTACCTAGAACATCACATACATTCATCATACGTTCGTTCACTTTATTGTGCTACTTCATTGTGAATTTCAGTGAAGGAGTGACTCGCTTGGGGGTGTCGGTTGTATTAGTTAATGCTATCATTTTATTTAGGTATAGGTATACATCAATGTTAACATGTTTTATCTTTCATAGGTAGATATTTTTAAATTTAATGATTGATTAATTGATTGATTGATTCAAGAATCGACATCATAACATTTTCTTTCAAATACAGAATTGCTTCGTCTCCTGAAGCTATATATATATATATATATTCTTCTTCTTCAGCGTTCCGAGCCATTTAGGTTCTTTGCTGCAGATACAATCCGTCTCCACTCGTCCCCGTCTTGCTTGCATCGTTGATTCCAAATGTTGTTAAATTTGGGGAAAAAAAGATAAAATTTTTTTTTTGCCCTAAAACTGGGCAATTATTTTTATCGTGGGTGTTGATATCCATTTTAAAGAGACAGAAGAATTAGCGGCACTGTATCCACCTAAGGACACTACTAAGTTACGAGATTTGTTAGAAGCAGTTACATCGACATTGAATTGCTTTTTGTTACAACTTAACAACTTATCGGGGTTAACAACGGATGGTGCCCCAGCAATGGTTGGGAAACTCGAAGGTTTAGCAAAATTGATTGAAAATGAGGCCTCCGATGTCGGTAACACTTCAACGCTAAATTTTCATTGCATAATTAATCATCAGGAGAATTTATGTTCGAAGTCCCTCAAAATGGACTATGTCATGAAAGTGGTCGTCAAAATAGTGATCTTCATTAAGTCGAACGGGTTGAATCACCGTCAGTTCCAAGAATTTCTAGTCTTTGGACTCAGATTATAATGACGTTACATTTTATGCAGAAGTAAGATGGCTGACCCGTGCCAAATTGTTGAAAAGAGTGTTTGACTTGCAACACGAAATACAATCATTCTTTGCAAGCAGGTCGAAAAGTATCCCAGAGTTTGAAGACAAAGAGTGGGTTTGCGACTTTGCATTTCTGCATTTCTGGTCGATATAACTGGCCACCTAAATGACGTTAATACTCATCTACAAGGGAAAGATAAATTAATTAACAATATGTATTTTGGGGGGGGGGGGGGGGGTTACATTAAACCAGACAAGCGTTTGACCACGATCTCACCTACTGGGTAGCAACGATGTGGTCGAAGCTGTAGCACGCTTGCTTCTTTACTTTAATTAACAACAACAATAAAAAAAAATTAGGTGCGTGGCCCGGCAGGAAATATTATTTCTGAAATTTGGCCCGCCTGCTGAAAAGGTTGGCCACCCCTGTTCTAGGGTGTTGCTTAAACCACGTGTTTCCTACAATCATTTCCTGTTCTTTTTCCCACTCTACGAGTCTGTATCCTCTTTCCTTTCTCTCTCCTAAACCATAGTTTCCTACTGTGTATCTATCACTTTGATTTTCTACTTTTGCATTGAAGTCCCCTATTATGATGTTTATTTCTGAATTTTTACATTTCTTTAAGGCAGACTCTATGTCATTATAAAATTCCTCTACACTATCTAAGTATCTTCACTGGATTCTCCTGTTGGGGCATATACTTGAATAACATTTCTGCTAAAAGGTCTCCCGCTCAATTTAACCAGTAGAACTCTGTCCGACACGGCCCAATATCCTTGAACAGATTTTGATGTTTTCCTGTCCAAAATAATTGCCACTCCCCTTTGTCGATCTTCACCTCCAGAATAAAAAATCTGAAAATCTTCATCTATCTTGATGCCTGCTCCTGTCTATCTCGTTTCGCACATCCATAAAATATTAATGTTTTTCTCTTTCTATTTCTTGTTTTACATTCTATAATTTTTCGTCATCGTTTAACGTCCTAACGTTGCTATGATAATGCTAATGTTGCTAATTTTAAAGTCTCTGTCCTTGTCTTGCGATGAATAGTCTTTAGGCGAATCATAATGTACTTACTAGGCACTTTTAAAGAGGTAGTTTGCCGGTGCTTTCCTCTATGGCAGTAACCGTACTGGTCGGGTGACCGCAGCCATTGACTCTTGAAAGAGCTCCTCTGCCTGCCGTCACGAAACTTGAGACCATAACCAACAAATATCTGTCGGCTGCCCTCAAACTTTCATCCACCACCTGCCTTCCATGGCTTTGTTTGAACACTTCCAATAAATGAATACGAAATAACACCACATAATCCACAGGAAAACACTTAACAGCGTCTCCCCGAAGAATAGACGCGTCACGTCGACGCTATTTTGTACCGTAAATGATTGAATGAATTGGAATAGTATGCTACTTCCTAAAGTAATGAATGACAACCCATTTTGAAGATGGACGTTCGCAATGCTCTTAACCATTTGATAATTGGCAAGACCCTCGGTCCAGACAAAATTACAGTTGAAACGAGCAATGTTCTAGGTCACCGCGTTGCTTGACACAATAGATCAGGGATGTCAAACTCAATCGCTCAGCGGGCCAAAACTCAAATCACACGTAAGGTGCGGGCCGGACAGGATAAACATTCAATAAGCCGAAAATTAAAACTTTTTTAAACATTAATATGATATCTGATAAAGTTGACGGTTTGTGTTACGATGCTCATTACATCTTCCATGTTGAGGACTTTACCACACATCGATCTTTGGTGTATGATGCAGTGATATGCTATCAATGTACCAGTACAGTTCTCCATCATTTTAACCGCATCCTTCCAACTAGTCCACCTTTTTCGCCACACATCGCCGGTGCTCCATCTCTTGTCACTCCAATGAGTTTGTCCCAAGGCAGGTTCATGTTGGTTAAACTTTGACATACCTTGACAAAAACGTCTTTTCCTGTTGTTGTCCCATGCATGGATTTCATGCCTAATAGTTCTTATGTAACATTCAAACTTGAGTCCACTCTACGGATGAAGATGGCGAGCTGTGCAGAGTCAGTCGTGTCATTACTTTCAAGGGACAGCAAGGGAGAATGCAACAAAGTCTTTGCCTTTTTTCGATCAGCTGTGTTTTCACATCAGTGGCCATCTCACAAACCCGATCAACAGCCGCAGATCTGCTAAGGCTTACCTTTGCAAACATCTGCTTTTTGTCTGAACACACGACGTCACACACTCTCCTTCTGTAAATAATTCGCCTGATTTTGAAATCTCCTCTGACACAATAAAACTTTCTTTGACTGCAGCATAAGTTTTGTGATTTTGCTTTGGTGAAAAACATCTGTGATGTTAGATGCCTCTTCAAATCTTCTACATTCTGTATCTTCTGCTCTGCATTCGGGCTGTTTAACTTGTCTTGATGTTTAGTCTCGTAGTGCCGTCTCAGATTATATTCTTTGATCACAGCCACATTATTTCTGACTGGTTGACAGGCTGGAGAATATGGATGTTTGTTAGATGTGGCATGAGAGAGAGAGAGAGAGAGAGAGAGAGAGAGAGAGAGAGAGAGAGAGAGAGAGAGAGAGAGAGAGAGAGAGAGAGAGAGAGAGAGAGAGAGAGAGAGAGAGAGAATGGGGATGGGAGCCAGAGAGAGAGAGAGAAAAAAAGAGGGGGAATGAGGGAGAAAGGGACGGAATGAGAGAGGGGGGGGGGGGGGGGGAATGAAGGAGAGAGAAGAAGTGAGAGAGAAGTTAGGGGAGGGAGAGAGTTAATGAGGCAAGGGAGAGGAGGGAGGGGAGATAGATCAGGAGGGAGGGAGGAGAGAGGGAGAAAGAGAGCGAGAGAGACTCTTTAAAGAAACATAGTTTATGAGCTGTCTTTAAAAAAAAGCCTCGATTGAGATTTGAAGACGTGACGGTAAGCCAGCAGACAAGTGTTTCTGTCCACTGCTCTGGATTTATAGTAGTAAATGAGTTAATTAACTCATGCGGCGTGGCTGTTTCAGATGACATGGACGTCACCTACATGATGCCGGATGTCTACCCTCTGCTCCACTATCAACCCAGGCTGGCCAGTAGCCCTGCGTCCGACGATAACCAGACAGTGTTCCCGCCACTGAACCAGACCCTCCACGCTGAATGGGATGTGTGAAGACGAACAACCAACCCGTCGTTTATGATCGTTTACAATAGTGCTCAGGTTAGCTTGTGCAGCTCTTTACTTCGTTCAAAAAGAGCATGAGTAGTGGGCCGCTGTCAAGGTTAAGTGTCAAAATTAGAACAGTAAAGTAAAATAGGGTAAAGCAGAATAGAGTAAAGTAAAATAAAGTATAGTGAAGTAAAATAAAGTATAGTGAAGTAAAATATAGTGAAGTAAAATAAAGTATAGTGAAGTAAAATATAGTGAAGTAAAATAAAGTAAAGTCTAGTGAAGTAAAATAAAGTATAGTGAAGTAAAATATAATGAAGTAAAATAAAGTATAGTAAAGTAAAATAAAGTATAGTGAAGTAAAATAGGGTAAAGCAAAATATAGTAAAGTAAAATAAAGTATAGTGAAGTAAAATAAAGTAAAGTCTAGTGAAGTAAGGTAAAGTATAGTGAAGTAAAATATAATGAAGTAAAATAAAGTATAGTAAAGTAAAATAAAGTATAGTGGAGTAAAATAAAGTATAATGAAGTAAAATAAAGTAAAGCAAAGTATAATAAAGTAAAGTATAGTGAAGTAGAATAGAATAAAGTAGAGTAGTGCAAAGTAAAGTAAATTATGGTAAAGTAACGTAAAGAAGCGGCATTGTGGCTTAGAGGTTATGACTTTTCTCCGTAATCTCGTGGGTAACGTGATGACGGTGAGAATCAGCAGTGGTGCAAATCGCAATGGTAACTTAGGGGTATGTAAGCCGGCCACTCAGAAAGCAATGGCAAACTACTGAGCGTAATCTTGCCAAGAAATCAACATACAGCTGAAAGATGCATGGTGTTGACAGCAATGTCCTGTAAAGGATATGAAAAAAAAAAAAAAACGTAAAGTAAAATAAATTAAAGCAAAGTAAAATAAAGTAGAGTAAAGTACAATAAAATAAAATAAAGTAAAATAAATTAGAATAACGTAAAAGAAATTAGAGTAAAGTAAAATATAGGAAAGTAAAATAACAAAGTAAAATAAACTTAAATAAAGTAAAATTAAGTACAGTACAGAACTCAATGACACACCTAAAGATGCATTGGTCATGTGGTGCTAGACCCAGATTTTCATCGACCAGTGGTCACCCTGTGGGTGACGTGGTCAGTACCATGCGGCCAGCTTTACTCCCAAGACATTTCCTCTTAGTATATATGCTTATATTCTCTACCAGAGTTCTGTGATTATCTTTCTTAGCTCAGGGAAGGTATATAATTATCTGTCCATGAACTCAGAAAGATAATTGCAGAACACTGGTAGATAAGGTAAGAGTTATTTAACATAGGAGTTACCCTTCCCATGAACTAAGAAAGATAATCATAGAACACTGGTAAAGAATATAAGAGTAATAGTTTACATGAAATAAGAAAGATAATCATAGAACACTGGTAAAGAATATAAGAGTAATAGTTTACCTGAAATAAGAAAGATAATCAAAAGAACACTGGTAAAGAATATAAGAGTAATAGTTTACATGAAAAAAAGAAAGATAATCATAGAACACTGGTAAAGAATATAAGAGTAATAGTTTACATGAAATAAAAAGATAATCATAGAACACTGGTAAAGAATATAAGAGTAATAGTTTACATGAAATAAGAAAGATAATCATAGAACACTGGTAAAGAATATAAGAGTAATAGTTTACATGAAATAAGAAAGATAATCATAGAACACTGGTAAAGAATATAAGAGTAATAGTTTACATAAATAAAAAAAGATAATCATAGAACACTGGTAAAGAATATAGGGGTAAAAATTTTTCATGAAATAAAAAGAAATCATTAAAACACTGGTAAAGAATATAAGAGTAATAGTTTACATGAAAAAAGAAAGATAATCATAAACACTGGTAAAGAATATAAGAGTAATAGTTTACATGAAATAAGAAAGATAATCATAGAACACTGGGAAAGAATATAAGAGTAATAGTTTTTCATGAAATAAGAAAGAAATCTAGAACACTGGTAAAGAATATAAGAGTAATAGTTTTTCATGAAATAAGAAAGATAATCATAGAAACACTGGTAAAGAATATAAGAGTAATAGTTTACATGAAATAAGAAAGATAATCATAGAACATTGGTAAAGAATATAAGAGTAATAGTTTACATGAAATAAGAAAGATAATCATAGAACACTGGTAAAGAAATAAGAGTAATTTGTTTTTCATGAAATAAGAAAGATAAACATAGAACACTGGTAAAGAATATAAGAGTAATAGTTTACATGAAATAAGAAAGATAATCATAGAACACTGGTAAAGAAAAATAAGAGTAATAGTTACATGAAATAAGAAAGATAATCATAGAACACTGGTAAAGAATATATGATTAATAGTTTACATGAAATAAGAAAGATAATCATAGAACACTGGTAAAGAATAAAAGAGTAATAGTTTTCATGAAATAAGAAAGATAATCATAGAACACTGGTAAAGAATATAAGAAAAATAATAGTTTACATGAAATAAGAAAGATAATCATAGAACACTGGTAAAGAATATAAGAGTAATAGTTTACATGAAATAAGAAAGATAATCATAGAACACTGGTTTAAAAAATATAAGAGTAATAGTTTACATGAAATAAGAAAGATAATCATAGAACACTGGTAAAGAATATAAGAGTAATAGTTTACATGAAATAAGAAAGATAATCATAGAACACTGGTAAAGAATATAAGAGTAATAGTTTACATGAAATAAGAAAGATAATCATAGAACACTGGTAAAGAATATAAGAGTAATAGTTTACATGAAATAAGAAAAATAATCATAGAACACTGGTAAAGAATATAAGAGTAATAGTTTACATGAAATAAGAAAATAATCATAGAACACTGGTAAAGAATATAAGAGTAATAGTTACATGAAATAAGAAAGATAATCATAGAACACTGGTAAAGAAAATAAGAGTAATAGTTTACATGAAATAAAAAGATAATCATAGAACACTGGTAAAGAAAATATGAGCAATAGTTTACATGAAATAAGAAAGATAATCATAGAACACTGGTAAAGAATATAAGAGTAATAGTTTACATGAAATAAGAAAGATAATCATAGAACACTGGTAAAGAATATAAGAGTAATAGTTTACATGAAATAAGAAAGATAATCATAGAAAAAACTGGTAAAGAAAAATAAGAGTAATAGTTTTCATGAAATAAGAAAGATAATCATAGAACACTGGTAAAGAATATAAGAGTAATAGTTTACATGAAATAAGAAAGATAATCATAGAACACTGGTAAAGAATATAAAAAGTAATAGTTTACATGAATAAGAAAGATAATCATAGAACACTGGTAAAGAATATAAGAGTAATAGTTTTTCATGAATAAGAAAGATAATCATAGAACATGGTAAAGAATATAAGAGTAATAGTTTACATGAAATAAGAAAGATAATCATAGAACACTGGTAAAGATATAAGAGTAATAGTTTACATGAAATAAGAAAGATAATCATAGAACCTGGTAAAGAATATAAGAGTAATAGTTTACATGAAATAAGAAAGATAATCATAGAACACTGGTAAAAAATATATGAGTAATAGTTTACATGAAAAAGAAAGATAATCATAGAACACTGGTAAAGAATATAAGAGTAATAGTTTACATGAAATAAAAAAAGATAATCATAGAACACTGGTAAAGAAAATAAGAGTAATAGTTTACATGAAATAAGAAAGATAATCATAGAACCTGGTAAAGAAAATAAAAAGTAATAGTTTACATGAAATAAGAAAGATAATCATAGAAAAACTGGTAAAGAATATATGAGTAATAGTTTACATGAAATAAGAAAGATAATCATAGAACACTGGTAAAGAATATAAGAGTAATAGTTTACATGAAATAAGAAAGATAATCATAGAACACGGTAAAGAATATAAGAGTAATAGTTTACATGAAAAAGAAAGATAATCATAGAACACTGGTAAAGAATATATGAGTAATAGTTTACATGAAATAAAAGATAATCATAGAACACTGGTAAAGAATATAAGAGTAATAGTTTACATGAAAAAAAAGATAAACATAGAACACTGGGGAAAGAATATAAGAGTAATAGTTTACATGAAAAAAAAGATAATCATAGAACACTGGGAAAGAATATATGAGTAATAGTTTACATGAAAAAGAAAAATAATCATAGAAAACTGGTAAAGAATATAAGGTAATAGTTTACATGAAATAAGAAAGATAATCATAGAACACTGGTAAAGAATAAAGAGTAATAGTTTACATGAAATAAGAAAGATAATCATAGAACACTGGTAAAGAATATATGAGTAATAGTTTACATGAAAAAGAAAGATAATCATAGAACACTGGTAAAGAATATAAGAGTAATAGTTTACATGAAATAAGAAAGATAATCATAGAACACTGGTAAAGAATATAAGAGTAATAGTTTACATGAAATAAGAAAGATAGTACATGGCTTCTCTTTTCTGTGGGTAGATCTTCTTATATTCTTTAACAGTGTTATGTATTCATCTCATCTCATCATGTTTCCTCTTGTACCTTGCGGTGTTGAGGTGAAGTATAAACATTGTGAGAGTGCCAGATTATGGGCTTCATGTATCGATATTCCCATGGACTCTGCTATTCCCTCTGTCCAAGCGTTTACGTGGTTGGCCTCTTCCTCTGTTTCCATCTGGTCTGTATATCATTGCTTGTTGAACTAAGAAGCTATGTGATTATCTTTCTTAAATTTAAGGAAATGTACTTTAAGTTCTCTACCAACATTCTGTGATCTATCTTTCTTAGTTCAAGGAAAGGGGTATTCTTATATTTTCTTTTCTACTGTTCTATAATTATCTTTCTTTGTTCAAGGAAAGTATACTCTTATATTCTCTATCAATGTTCTATGATTAATTATCTGTCTTAGTTCATGGAAAGTATACTCTTATATACTTTACTACAGTTCTGTGATTATCTTTCTTAGTTCAAGGAAAGTGTACTCTTATATTCTCTACTTGTCTTCTTCAGTTCCATAAAGGTAGATCTTATAGTTTTCTATGAGTACCTTTTTTGAGTTAAAGTAGATTTATAATTGTTGTTTATTTTTCAGTTTTACCAAAACAGGTTTCAAGTACTAATGTTCTGATATTTCTTCTGTTTTAGATTTGCCAGTTTGTTGTCTATTTTCATTCAGTAGTGTTATATACCCAAAAAACTGTTGAAAACACAGCATTATTGTTGATTTAACTGTTATTTAGTGTTTTCAATAACTGATGTCAATATATGTATTATTGATGTCTTGGTAATTAATGTGTCAATTAATGTTTTATTGATGGGTATTTTTATATTTTGATATTGATGATCTAACAGGAATGTTAATGATCTAATCTGAGTAATTTATTACTGTGTGTCATGAGTTAATGATTTGATTACAGTTAATTGAGGGCATGGTAATTCATGCCTGGGTGAGAGTCAAACGTGTACATTGTAATGAGTTAATTTGCGATTTGATTCTCAATATTTTTATGAGATGGGATGTTACTCCTGTTTGTTTGCCCTCTTGAGTGTTGTGCCCTTAGAAGCACATAGCCATAATAATGCTTAAAATATTCTGTGCCAAGCAATTCATCATATGTTATTGAGTAGGGATTACTACAGTTTTCATTACTCCACTGATTACAGTTTCATAGATTAATGCCCAACATGTTGATGATTAGAATATTATGGACCATGAAAAACAACAATACTGATATTCAACCAGAACTGAACACAGAAAAAAGCTAGCTCATAGACAGTGTCATGTCTCAGAAATTGAAATACTTAGATCATATCAAATGACATAATGTTCAGAAACTGAAATACTTACATCATATCAAATGACACAATGTTCAGAAACTGAAATACTTAGATCATATCAAATGACACAATGTTCAGAAGCTGATATGCTTAGATCATATCAAATGACACAATGTTCAGAAACTGAAATACTTACATCATATCAAATGACACAATGTTCAGAAAATGAAATACTTAAATAAAATATAATGACCAATGTTCAAAAACTGAAATACTTAGATCATATCAAATGACACAATGTTCAGAAGCTGATATTTCTTAGATCATATCAAATGACACAATGTTCAGAAACTGAAATATTCAGATCATATCAAATGACACAATGTTCAGAAACTGAAATACTTACATCATATCAAATGACACAATGTTCAGAAACTGAAATACTTAGATAATATATAATGACACAATGTTCAGAAACTGAAATACTTAGATCATATCAAATGACACAATGTTCAGAAGCTGATATACTTAGATCATATCAAATGACACAATGTTCAGAAACTGAAATATTCAGATCATATCAAATGACACAATGTTAGGAAACTGAAATACTTTGTTTGTATCAAATGGCACAGTGTTTTAAAACTGAAATACTTTGTTCATATCAAATGACACAATGTTAGGAAACTTAAATACTTAGTTCATAACAAATGACACAAAATTCGGAGACTGAAATACTTAGTTCATATCAATGGCACAATATCTCGGAAACTGAAATGTTCATATCTAATGACACAATGTTCAGAAACTGAAATACTAAGATCATATCAAATGACACAATGTTTAGAAAAAACGGCGATGGAAGGAATATTTCCTGAAAGAAGAGTCAGGGGTCAATCAGCATGAAGATAGACACTGAAGACAACTTGCACATGACAATGTATGAGACAGGAGAACTAGCAGAGGGTCAGAAATCCTCGGTGGGCTGTGATGAAAACAACATTTTGTAAAAATCTTGCAACATTAATTTTTTTTTTGTGTTTTTTGCTCTCTCGCTTTGAACTGGAGCAGTCCATACATGCTACTTCTGGTTGCATTGGACTAAATTTTGCGTGTCCCTCGCCATCTGGCGAACCCACTTTGACTTCAGAGGGCTGTCTGCAACATGACATTGTCAGCTGTTTTAGCACATACGCTTGTGGCATTCTTATTATGTCCACTATTGGGCACTTGCCGTGGCCTTCTGAAACTGAAAGAGTTAACGAGTATAATTAATTATTAAAATGTCTAACGTTCATTCTGAGTTGTTTTATTTGAAAATATATCTTCTTCACCATTTGATTTCTTTTTTGTTTCATTAATAAAAAAAAAAAAAGTGATTGTCAACTTTAAAAAAAAAAATTCTTTATTGTGGTTTGTCAAAGGTATGTTGCAATATCAAGCCAGGCCCTTTTTGTGTGTGTTACTTTTTTATTTTGTGATTAGCTTCTTTTCTACCTAGTATGGTCTTGTCGAAACTTTCACTTCCAGTCCCTGCCAGAAATTACTTTCTGACTAAATTGTTAACAATTTTATCCTAGTGTATAAGTCTGCTGCCTTTTATCTTAGTGCAGGGACTAATGTTGATTCTTGACTAAACTCAAATCATCTATATGTATATAAAACGCATAAAGACCAAGCACTCAGACAAATGCAGGGACATATGTATATATGCATGTATACAAGCACACACATATATAAATTGGAAAAAGACACATGCACTGTTGTAATCATCAGGGGTGATTAAATTAAAGAGTTACACACAATGGAAGCTCCTTTGTGGCTTTGAAATGATCACAATAGAAAAATAATCAATATTGAAATTATGTTTTCTCAACAGCGCATTGCAGAACATGAAATTATGATGAAAAATTATTGAACAGAATCCACTGTTCACTACATTTTTAAAAGAACTAAATTATGGGATGGTTTCATGATTTCCTTTCATTTGATTTAAACGAATACTTTACAATGGATGCAATAACAGATGAAATAACCTGTTTTTGGATGCCGGAGGTTTTGGGGGTTAACTCTTTTAGTCCCAAACAACGCATGATATGTGATGAAATCTTCCCCATGAAACCCCAGCCATTGCATGATGTGTCCTCTTATTGTTTGCATTTTGTCACAAAAAAATTCAGGAAATCTGGCGTTCTCCAGGGCATTTTCCACTATGTATTTTGCCTCTTTAAAGAATATAAGAGTAATAGTTTACATGAAATAAGAAAGATAATCATAGAACACTGGTAAAGAATATAAGAGTAATAGTTTACATGAAATAAGAAAGATAATCATAGAACACTGGTAAAGAATATAAGAGTAATAGTTTACATGAAATAAGAAAGAAAATCATAAACACTGGTAAAGAATATAAGAGTAATAGTTTACATGAAATAAGAAAGATAATCATAGAACACTGGTAAAGAATATAAGAGTAATAGTTTACATGAAATAAGAAAGATAATCATAGAACACTGGTAAAGAATATAAGAGTAATAGTTTACATGAAATAAGAAAGATAATCATAGAACACTGGTAAAGAATATAAGAGTAATAGTTTACATGAAATAAGAAAGATAATCATAGAACACTGGTAAAGAATATAAGAGTAATAGTTACATGAAATAAGAAAGATAATCATAGAACACTGGTAAAGAATATAAGAGTAATAGTTTACATGAAATAAGAAAGATAATCATAGAACACTGGTAAAGAATATATGAGCAATAGTTTACATGAAATAAGAAAGATAATCATAGAACACTGGTAAAGAATATAAGAGTAATAGTTTACATGAAATAAGAAAGATAATCATAGAACACTGGTAAAGAATATAAGAGTAATAGTTTACATGAAATAAAAAAGATAATCATAGAACACTGGTAAAGAATATAAGAGTAATAGTTACATGAAATAAGAAAGATAATCATAGAACACTGGTAAAGAATATAAGAGTAATAGTTTACATGAAATAAGAAAGATAATCATAGAACACTGGTAAAGAATATAAGAGTAATAGTTTACATGAATAAGAAAGATAATCATAGAACACTGGTAAAGAATATAAGAGTAATATTTTTACATGAATAAGAAAGATAATCATAGAACACTGGTAAAGAATATAAGAGTAATAGTTTACATGAAATAAGAAAGATAATCATAGAACACTGGTAAAGATATAAGAGTAATAGTTTACATGAAATAAGAAAGATAATCATAGAACCTGGTAAAGAATATAAGAGTAATAGTTTACATGAAATAAGAAAGATAATCATAGAACACTGGTAAAGAATATATGAGTAATAGTTTACATGAAATAAGAAAGATAATCATAGAACACTGGTAAAGAATATAAGAGTAATAGTTTACATGAAATAAGAAAGATAATCATAGAACACTGGTAAAAAATATAAGAGTAATAGTTTACATGAAATAAGAAAGATAATCATAGAACCTGGTAAAAAATATAAGAGTAATAGTTTACATGAAATAAGAAAGATAATCATAGAACACTGGTAAAGAATATATGAGTAATAGTTTACATGAAATAAGAAAGATAATCATAGAACACTGGTAAAGAATATAAGAGTAATAGTTTACATGAAATAAGAAAGATAATCATAGAACACTGGTAAAGAATATAAGAGTAATAGTTTACATGAAATAAGAAAGATAATCATAGAACACTGGTAAAGAATATATGAGTAATAGTTTACATGAAATAAGAAAGATAATCATAGAACACTGGTAAAGAATATAAGAGTAATAGTTTACATGAAATAAGAAAGATAATCATAGAACACTGGTAAAGAATATAAGAGTAATAGTTTACATGAAATAGAAAGATAATCATAGAACACTGGTAAAGAATATATGAGTAATAGTTTACATGAAATAAGAAAGATAATCATAGAACACTGGTAAAGAATATAAGAGTAATAGTTTACATGAAATAAGAAAGATAATCATAGAACACTGGTAAAGAATATAAGAGTAATAGTTTACATGAAATAAGAAAGATAATCATAGAACACTGGTAAAGAATATATGAGTAATAGTTTACATGAAATAAGAAAGATAATCATAGAACACTGGTAAAGAATATAAGAGTAATAGTTTACATGAAATAAGAAAGATAATCATAGAACACTGGTAAAGAATATAAGAGTAATAGTTTACATGAAATAAGAAAGATAGTACATGGCTTCTCTTTTCTGTGGGTAGATCTTCTTATATTCTTTAACAGTGTTATGTGATTCATCTCATCTCATCATGTTCCTCTTGTACCTTGCGGTGTTGAGGTGAAGTATAAACATTGTGAGAGTGCCAGATTATGGGCTTCATGTATCGATATTCCCATGGACTCTGCTATTCCCTCAGTCCAACGTTTACGTGGTCGGCCTCTTCCTCTGTTTCCATCTGGTCTGTATATCATTGCTTGTTGAACTAAGAAGCTATGTGATTATCTTTCTTAATTCAAGGAAAGTGTACTCTTAAGTTCTCTACCAACATTCTGTGATCTATCTTTCTTAGTTCAAGGAAAGTGTATTCTTATATTTTCTTTACTACTGTTCTATGATTATCTTTCTTTGTTCAAGGAAAGTATACTCTTAGTATTCTCTATCAATGTTCTATGATTAATTATCTGTCTTAGTTCATGGAAAGTATACTCTTATATACTTTACTACAGTTCTGTGATTATCTTTCTTAGTTCAAGGAAAGTGTACTCTTATATTCTCTACTTGTCTTCTTCAGTTCCATAAAGGTAGATCTTATAGTCTCTATGAGTACCTTTCTGAGTTAAAGTAGATTTATAATTGTTGTTTATTTTTCAGTTTTACCAAAACAGGTTTCAAGTACTAATGTTCTGATATTTCTTCTGTATAGATTTGCCAGTTTGTTGTCTATTTTCATTCAGTAGTGTTATATACCCAAACAACTGTTGAAAACACAGCATTATTGTTGAATTAACTATTATTTAGTGTTTTCAATAACTGATGTCATTGGTAATTAATGTTGGTAATTAATTAATTAATGTTTTATTGATGGGTATTTTTATATTGCTGATATTGATGATCTGAACAGGAATGTTAATGATCTATCTGAGTAATTTATTACTGTGTGTCAGTGAGTTAATGATTTGATTACAGTTAATTGAGGGCATGGTAATTCATGCCTGGGTGAGAGTCAAACGTGTACATTGTAATGAGTTAATTTGTGATTTGATTCTCAATATTTTTATGAGATGGGATGTTACTCCTGTTTGTTTGCCCTCTAGAGTGTTGTGCCCTTAGAAGCACATATCCATAATAATGCTTAAAATATTCTGTGCCAAGCAATTCATCATATGTTATTGAGTAGGGATTACTACAGTTTTCATTACTCCACTGATTACAGTTTCATAGATTAATGCCCAACATGTTGATGATTAGAATATTATGGACCATGAAAATCAACAATACTGATATTCAACCAGAACTGAACACAGAAAAAAGCTAGCTCATAGACAGTGTCATGTCTCAGAAATTGAAATACTTAGATCATATCAAATGACATAATGTTCAGAAACTGAAATACTTACATCATATCAAATGACACAATGTTCAGAAACTGAAATACTTAGATCATATCAAATGACACAATGTTCAGAAGCTGATATGCTTAGATCATATCAAATGACACAATGTTCAGAAACTGAAATACTTACATCATATCAAATGACACAATGTTCAGAAACTGAAATACTTAAATAATATATAATGACACAATGTTCAGAAACTGAAATACTTAGATCATATCAAATGACACAATGTTCAGAAGCTGATATACTTAGATCATATCAAATGACACAATGTTCAGAAACTGAAATACTTAGATCATATCAAATGACACAATGTTCAGAAACTGAAATACTTAGATCATATCAAATGACACAATGTTCAGAAACTGAAATACTTAGATAATATATAATGACACAATGTTCAGAAACTGAAATACTTAGATCATATCAAATGACACAATGTTCAGAAGCTGATATACTTAGATCATATCAAATGACACAATGTTCAGAAACTGAAATATTCAGATCATATCAAATGACACAATGTTAGGAAACTGAAATACTTTGTTTGTATCAAATGGCACAGTGTTTTAAAACTGAAATACTTTGTTCATATCAAATGACACAATGTTAGGAAACTTAAATACTTAGTTCATAACAAATGACACAACATTCGGAGACTGAAATACTTAGTTCATATCACATGGCACAATATCTCGGAAACTGAAATGTTCATATCTAATGACACAATGTTCAGAAACTGAAATACTAAGATCATATCAAATGACACAATGTTTAGAAAGAACGGCGATGGAAGGAATATTTCCTGAAAGAAGAGTCAGGGGTCAATCAGCATGAAGATAGACACTGAAGACAACTTGCACATGACAATGTATGAGACAGGAGAACTAGCAGAGGGTCAGAAATCCTCGGTGGGCTGTGATGAAAGCAGCATTCTGTAAAAATCTTGCAACATTAATTTTTTTTAGTGTTTTTTGCTCTCTCGCTTTGAACTGGAGCAGTCCATACATGCTACTTCTGGTTGCATTGGACTAAATTTTGCGTGTCCCTCGCCATCTGGCGAACCCACTTTGACTTCAGAGGTCTGTCTGCAACATGACATTGTCAGCTGTTGAGCACATACACTTGTGGCATTCTTATTATGTCCACTATTGGGCACTTGCCGTGGCCTTCTGAAACTGAAAGAGTTAACGAGTATAATTAATTATTAAAATGTCTAACGTTCATTCTGAGTTGTTTTATTTGAAAATATATCTTCTTCACCATTTGATTTCTTTTTTGTTTCATTAATAAAAAAAAAAAATGTGATTGTCAACTTTAAAAAAGAATTCTTTATTGTGGTTTGTCAAAAGGTATGTTGCAATATCAAGCCAGGCCCTTTTTGTGTGTGTTACGTTTTTTATTTTGTGATTAGCTTCTTTTCTACCTAGTATGGTCTTGTCGAAACTTTCAACGACTTCCAGTCCCTGCCAGAAATTACTTTCTGACTAAATTGTTAACAATTTTATCCTAGTGTATAAGTCTGCTGCCTTTTATCTTAGTGCAGGGACTAATGTTGATTCTTGACTAAACTCATCTATATGTATATAACACGCATAAAGACCAAGCACTCAGACAAATGCAGGCACATATGTATGTATACAAGCACACATATATAAATTGGAACAGACACATGCACTGTTGTAATCATCAGAGATGATTAAATTAAAGAGTTACACACAATGGAAGCTCCTTTGTGGCTTTGAAATGATCACAATAGAAAAATAATCAATATTGAAATTATGTTTTCTCAACAGCGCATTGCAGAACATGAAATTATGATGAACAATTATTGAACAGAATCCACTGTTCACTACATTTTAATGAACTAAATTATGGGATGGTTTCATGATTTCCTTTCATTTGATTTAATCAGAATACTCACAATGGATGCAATAACAGATGAAATAACCTGTTTATGGATGCCGGAGTTTGGGGATTAACTCTTTTAGTCCCAAACAACGCATGATATGTGATGAAATCTTCCCCATGAACCCTAGCCATTGCATGATGTGTCCTCTTATTGTTTGCATTTTGTCACAACAAATTCAGGAAATCTGGCGTTCTCCAGGGCATTTTCCACTGTGTATTTTGCCTCTTTAAAGTCAAGCACTCCAAATGTTTCATAGTGGTTACTTCTTCTCTTGGGCACCTGGTATGAAACCTTCTTGGACTGAAAGACTTAAGTATTTTTTCAACAAGAACGGACACATAAATTGCATTCAATAAGGTGTATAAACATGTCAGAACACGCTACAGATAATCACAACTGGTAGTCTCCACACTGAACAGACAGACAGCATTCAGAAGTCGTGCTTCACATCACACACTTTGATATGCCAGACAAGCCGGAATAAAATGTAATGAATGCGCAGATCAGCTGGCAAATAATGCAACAATACAAATGGGAAAACCCATGGACAGGGCTGATGTAATCAATGCAGTACAGACTCGGCTGGTGGGTACCAACGAGACTCTGACCTAGCTGGACTACACGACCTGGGAGTGAAGCTCGGTGAAGCACATCAATGCTGCCTTCGAGGTCAAGAGAGGAAATATAACAAACTCTCCATGGAAAAAGTTGCTGCATCAGGGGACTGTGAATGCATGGGAATGGCCAATGTGCAGTGATGACATCTTTCGGCAGCACAACAAAATATTCAACAAAGTGCAGGGAGAAAGGACTTCTGCTGAAGCCAACAGAACAATGTTCACAGTAAACAGTACTTTAGATTGGTTTTGATTTCATTTCTAATTGATACAAAATATTCCTTTGTTTTACTTGGTAAATGTTTCATGTCTTTGTAGGGTGTTGCAATCAGCCAGAAGTTGATTTTCTAAACAATTGTATGGTCAGTAGTTTGCCAATGCTTTCTGAATGAGAAGTCAATGTTCAGATCTAATTGACCAGTGTAGGGAATAAACCCACTACCCCACAACCAACACACAGGATGTTGAGAGCAAGCGTTCTTAACCTTTCAGCCCCACTGACCTCTGTTCTGACTGGGTAGAAAACAATTTCCCAAGTGAGGAACTAGAATGCTGAGTGTTAAGTTTCCCCATTCTCCAGTTAGCAAGAATGTAATGTAACACATACCATGACATTTCTATCATTTGGAGAATAATAGTCTGTAACATGAATTCACAAGTGGTGGTTTAGACCCATCTATAATAACAGAAATTTCATTGAAAAAATAATATGCATCAACCTGAATTATACAAGGGGGCTTCAAATGAAAACCTTAATTTTTTGGGGGTGAATATATTCTGGAAAAATAAAGCAAAAAATTGATCAATTTTTTGATGTAGTCACCAATGCATTCAATGCAAGTCCTCCAGCACCGATAAAGTGTTTGGATTCCTGCAGAAAAATTTATTCTGGGGTCACTACTCGGCGTGCCTGACCTGGTTGTAAACAGTCTGTCACAGAAGTCACGCTGTTTTGAAACATCCTACTCCACTCATACACTTGCTGGACTGACAGGCATGCATCACCATACTGGACCTTCATTCGCTGATGAATTTCTATAGGCTTCACCCCTTCAGTGATAAAAAATAAAATATGGATAACAGAATGCTGCTCATTTTTGGTGCATGTCACAAGTGGGGCAGCCATCTTTAAACTGCCATTATGATGTCACTGTGGTGATCTGCACCGTGATGTCACACGCCAAACACTCTTGACAAATTTAAAAACAATATTGACAGGTTGCAAGACAATGGCATGGTTATTGTAATTTCTATCACACTTTTAAGGTTTTCATGTGAAGCCCCCTCTATTTACAGTCACTGTCAGTGTTCACTATAGGAAGAGAGATAGTTAATAATAATAATAAAATAACTTTAACTGAAAAAGTCATAACAAAAATCTATAGGCAGACATTGCAGATCTACATTGCTGATTCTCAAGAGAGAATCATATAGTAATCTACAGACTGAGAACTGATCTTTACAGACTTCTATACCATCTGTTCAACAATGGAAATATAGATTTGTATCTAAAGAAGCACAGTAAGAAAACAGTGGAATATGTCATTCAAAACAGGCCAAAGCTGAGGTAGATATTAATCTTTTTTAACCCAGTCAAGGGAAAAATTGTAATTATACGGTAATGAATGGGACTAAGGCATACTTTATAAGGCAGGTAGATCTGATTATGTAAGAGTGAACAAAGAAGAAGAAGAAGAAGAAGAATTCACAAAAGAATAAACAAGGAAAAGCAACAAGAAGAAGATGATGTCATTGAAAAATAAGAATTTGAAAATGGAATGATGAAGAAAAGAAGAAGATGAAGAAAAAAAAACAAACAAAACAAAGAAATAAAAGTAGAAAAAAAAAGTAGCATATGAAGATGAAGGTGGCAGATGTAGAGAAGAAGAAGATAATGATAGAGGAGGAAGAAGAAGAAGAAGGAAACAAGGAATTCTGAATAAGCCAGAACTTGCAATATTAAGATATTAAAAAAAACAGCCACACAGCGTTCAAAATGACAGCATCCCACATAATGAAACAATAAATGATAAGATCAAGCAACAATTCGGCTGCGGAAGGTACTCCAAAATGGCATTGGTCCCTTTCGCCAGCACAGCTGGTCTTGGGTTGCGGAGTGGGTTGCCACTAAGGGCCAGCGATCTGTCAGGAGAGATAAGACACACAAAATATATTTATTTCCAAAATATAAGGAGCTGTTCCATTATCCATCACATATGTAAAGTGATACACAGGGTGTCTCCATGGCACAGCGGTCATACACACAATCAGACAAACACACACACAGATCGAGAGAGAATGAGAGAGACAGAGGAATGGATGAATAGATGGATCAATGTATGCAGACAGACAGACACATAGGGAAAGAGAGGGAGGTGGAAGAAAGAGAGAAAAAGAGAGTGAGGGAGACAGAAAGGAGAGGGGGACACAGAGAGTATGTGAGAGAGGCAGACAGAAGCAGACATAAAGAGAAAGGGGAGAGAGTGAAAAAAGAAAGACAGTCGGAAAGACAAGAGTCAGAAAGAGAGAGAGAGAGAGGGGGGGGGGAAGACATGGGAGAAAGAGAAAGAGGGGGAAAGACAGACAGACCAACCAATTGACCCACTAACCAACCGAACTGCATGCATACACATAACTGCACAGAACAGGAAGGTTTTGTAATCACCCAATGAGGGTGTCCATGTTACATCTGACAACATTAGCTAAAACTTTCTTTAACCAGTTGTCCAATTCCGTAGAGAGACAACACTAGCTGCAACTTTCTTCAACCAAACACAATCGCCCAGCTCTGGAGGGAGACAACACTAGCTAAACCTTACTTCAACCAAACAAAATTGCCCAGTTCTAGAGGGGAAACACTAG
>JACEFZ010012599.1:0-13284 GCA_014155875.1 Cepaea nemoralis | reverse complement strand
ATTACAATAAACAGAATTTAGGTCTATAGTGTTTACCCATTTCCCTGTAGTTCAGATACACCTTATGTGAAGTAGTTAATTAACTAAACCATAGAAAATAATGAAAATTTTTGTCACACCCAATGGACTGACAGAAAAATGCAGGAACAGTTAATTTTTGGTTTTTATCAAAAAAAAAAAAACCTGTGGAAGTAAACCAGTGATGCATTATAAAATATGAACAAAACCACTTTGGTTCCAGAATAATTTTCTAAGACACAATGGAGATTAGAACTCCTGAAAACTCTATGGCAGTTCTGGCATTTAATCCTGTACCTTTTGATTTCCTCCCAAACTCTGCACTAACAAATTTTCCCCGTTTGTGAATTTTCATTGATTTACAAGGAAATTTGGGAAATTTAAAACAGTCTACACATATCCCGGGAACTTTTGGAATGAATAACTATATGACACAGTTTTTTCCCTTTAAAAAATTGTCTATCAGACTTAGCCTGATATTAAAATTTTCAGTTTTTTGGAATGATAAAATGATCCTAATGATCTTAAAAGTTCCCCAAATCATTATGTTGTCACTTCTCCAGGAAGCAAAGCTCAATGAAGACTTTTGACAGATCAATTTGAAACAGATCTTACTGAGCATTTCATGATTGGCAGTCCCAGGTACATTATTGGACAATGATCTGCAACTCTGGACATGAGTACATTATTGGACAAGATCTGCAACTCTGGATCATGACAATCTGGAACACCGCCATCCTCACCTGAGGGGATAAACATGGGGGCACATTTATATCTAGCAAAGGATGAAAATTTCCCCAGTGGACAAGAATGAAAAGGGTTTCGACATGAGGTACAGAAGGTAGCAGATTCAGGAATTTACCTACAATTTAAGAGCTACTTGTTCTCCTTGTACTGGCATTAGACATCAGCAATTTATTGGGCAAGCTTTCTTTTTCTGCACTTGTACATAGTGGCCTGTTGGCTGATGTTCTCACAGGGACACGACACAGTGACAGACAAGGCTAGAAAAGAATGATGGAGAGTAAATTATGAGATGTACCCAGCATATCTGATCCCTACATAGTAATGGAACAGGATAGGATGATTGTTCATCTCATACATATTAACTCATGTTACCAATCAGTGCTGCCACCATTGTTTTAGTCTTCCTGGATACTTTCCTGTTTATACCCTCTCACCTCTTCTGTCATTTTCCTTTACTTACTTCTTCTGACACGGGGGTGATATTTCCCCCTGACAGTTTAGAAGTGCTTATGCATGGAAAGCATATTATTGTCCTTTACTTACTCGGTCAACGAGGGTGATGGTTTAATAACTACATTCCACATGTTGCATCAAAAGTAATAATGTAAAGAAACATACATTAAATATTTCACTCTAAAGTTAATATAAGTTAACATATAATTGGTATGAATGTGGAGGTCTATGTGAAATGTTTCCTTATGAGGATTTACACTGCCTCTCATTCAATAACACACATATATATATATGTACAGAGTGAAAGAAAGATGAGACACCACATTGTACTCATTCTCTCAAACTAACACCATTCTTCTTTTATTCGTTCACTTGAGTGCCGGTGTTGGGCTGTTAGCTGGACTGTGGTTCGGTCAGAGTGCTAAATGCTTGTTTGAATCAATCACAGCAGTATAAATGCTGGACCAGTCATGGATGCTTAACAGTTAAACACACATTCTGTCTTCACGCCACGGACATATAAGATAAGAGGTAGAGTCTTTCATTCCTCCTTCTCCCATTCGCGTGTGTTGACGGATCGCTGTGGATTGCAACTAAGGCGACACCCAGCACACAGATCATAGTTTATCTTGTACTAAACCTGCTCTGAACACAGTCAGCAAGCCAGTGGGATTTAGACTCAAGAATAGGAAACAGTCTGGGCATAATTGAGCCTCTTTTCACAGCTTCAGACATAGTGATTGTACAGCACTCTTCTGGAAACGAAAGATAGAGGGCGTCAGATATCTACATCAGCGCTGGCAGAGAGTAGCCATCTTGGGACTGGTTGAAAGTTGGTTTCTATCTTCTAATAGAAGAATAAATATATATATTCGTGCCGGAACTTACACACACACACTCTCATACTTAAAGCTTTACCTGACTCAGAAACAAACAAACTCAGGCATAATTTCGTCTGAAGCTTTCCTTCTGAATCAGGATGAGGGACATACAGAGACCTAAAACACATCTAGATGCTTTGACGGTCGCTCTGCAAGTGCTTGAAATTTAGCGTCGCTGGACCCAAAACATTTCGCGGGCGACGCGATTATTCTAGGTTAACCAATGAGCAGAACGGGCCTAGACCACATGATCTGTCCATCATTGGGTGTCACAGCTATTAATACTCTTGACGCCACATTCCTAGCATCCCAATTCTCTCTAGTGCAAACCCTTAGTGAGAAGTGTGTTTTGAAATTGTGATGTGCAGCAGTGAACAAGACGGAGTGCGCAATCATGCGACAATATGCCTGTGTAGGTCAAAGATTAAATAACATATGTGAAAACGTATCTATGCCTTGGTGTGTCTAAGATTAAACAATCTATGGGAAGACTTATATGTGCCTTTGTGTTAACGATTAAATAGTCTATGGGAAGACTTATCTATGTCTCGGTGTGTTAAAGTATAAATAATCTATGAGAATAAGAATCTATGCCTTGGTGTTTCAAAGATTAAATATTCTATTGGAAGACTTATTTATGCCTTGGTGAGTCAAACAATAAATAATCTATGGGTAGACTTATCTATGTTTTGGTGTGTCACAGAATAAACCATCGATGGGAAGACTTATCTATGCCATGGTATATCAAGGAATAAACAACGTATGGGAAGTCTGATCTATGCCCGTCTCCATCACAAACTCCCCCATAAGTTTCCCAATGAATGTGTAGCCGGGTGTTTGAATATATGCATTGCGTATGTTTATTTATTCTTCTCTACTTCCATATCGTGTCGTTATCTCTTATTTCGGTTTACCTGCTTGTTGTCTGCTATATTTCTATCCATGTGCCTTCTCCGTCGGTTCCTTCTACCGTGGTTATTGAACTAGTCGTGTTCTGACTCGTCTGCTTCTGGCACTCTGACTTCAGCACACACCTGTTTCTGCCTCTGTATACCATATAGCGTGTTTAGGTTTGCCGGGCCAAGTGGTTAATGCGACTACCTTGCTATCTGAAGGTGGTGGGGTCTATTCCGGTTGATGGGCGCAGTTTTCTTTGAGACTCCTGAAGGTCGGAGCATTGAGCGGCGCTTACAACATACCTTAAAGGGACCGAGCCACATGGGATAACACTCGGTGCAATGAAATTGATCATCTATGCTTATATTTCTGTTGCTTGTCTTGCGATAGTTCACTGCCTATGAGGAATACGATCTGTGAGAACTTCTCTGTTCCCCCAACACATTCAGCCTGTTGAGGAAACACGTGCACTGGATATGAGTGCCAGATCTAGGGCACTATCAGCAAGCATCACGTGCTCTAGACTTGAGGCCAGTCGAGCGACTGCCACTTTTGTAGAATCAGGTCATTGCTTAGCGGTGCCTGGTTCGTGGACAGATCTTGACGGTGTTTTCACATCATTGTCTCCAAGATTGAAATCTCCCTCTATATTACATACCAATAATCAGATGTCTCCACCATTGAAATCTCCCTCTATATTATATATCTATGATCATATGTCTAAATCATTTGAATCTCCCTCAATACTATATATCTATGTTCAAATGTCTCCACCATTGAAATCTCCCTCTATATTATATATCTATGATCATATGTTTCCAACATTGAAATCTCCCTCTATATAATATAAAGTTATAGTTATTTAGTCGACAGATCATCCTCATTGCACATCGAAACATTCAGTTCATAAGTGCTCAAATACCCTAGAAATTAAATCCCGCAGCGTGTAGCGGCCCTCGACACCAGTTCTGTGCTTTTTTTGTAATTTTCGTTGGCTTCCTGCTTAATGTTCTTGTTTGGTCACACCTATTTTTATTTGCTGTTCTCGCAGTATAACCATTGTTGTAGATTCACAGTGATCACTTGGTTCTCGCAAAAGTCTTACTTCTAGTAGAGCATTCAGTATATCAGCCTGGTCATGGCTCGACCGCCTCCCAACAGTAGCTCTAAATGCAAGACTGTCAGCCTGATCAATTCCTTGTACACCCGCATGCCCTATCACGAAAATGAAACTAGTCTTTGCCAGCAGAAACCGCCCTACAGATACAAAACATTCTTCGGATCGAACCCATCTCTATATTCATGAACATACTGATTGAGTCACTAAGGAAACATGCCCCAGTGAATGTCTGTGTCTCGAGCCATGTTATTGCTTTACTTACTGTCATGACTTCCATAGTCAGTCTGCTTGTGGTCAAGGCAAAAGTACCAGAATTTTCCTTCACAATTCTCCCTCCGACCTGAGCGGTAAAATCCCATGAACTTCTCACTCGTCGCATGACCCACCATTCTGTGCAAATGACAGCATCACCTTCTAAAGACTTTTCGAAGACCAAAGCCTGTACTCCGCTCCTACAGCAGCAGGATTGTCTTGTCTGCATTTTCTGTCTAGTTGGATGCAAATTGAAACGGACGTACAGAACTCTGTTGGCACTTGTACCCACTCCTCACCAGGTTCTAAGTCCTATAGTGAACACACCTGTTGAAGAGTGCCTTCGGCTCGACCCATCAACTACTTTCCTCTTTTTAACCTGCTGTCCTTTACCTTCTTATTCTCGCTATGCAGCGGATGTTGTGTGTTTGCGTTGACTCTAAGGTAGGCACGTGCTCGGCAGATTTATATCCTGTCCCCCATGGTTGGAATATCAAGAAGGTAGCGCATCACAGTACATGTTGCATCAATTCTAGATCCAAGAATAATACTCATAGCTTCGTTCTGTATCCTTTCCATTATTTCCATTTGCTTAAGGCTGAAAGTCAGGATCGCCATCGCATATTCCAAAACAGAAAGGACCAGACCCTGGTAAAGAAGACATAGATGGCGCTGCTCACAGTTTGCCGACGTCATCACCCGCATCGCAGCTAAACCCTGCTTGGCCTTTGTTATCACCTGGTCTATGTGCTCAGAACAATCGAGGCTTCGGTCAAATCGTATCTTCAGACAGACACACAGACAGACAGATACACACCCAGAGAAAACACACAGTCAGACACAGACAGACAGACAGACAGACAGACAGACAGACAGACACAGACAGACAGACATACACACACAGACATACCCACAGACAGACAGACAGACACACAGACAGGCACACACATACAGACACACAGCCAGACATACATTATGTGCCTGTGATGTGACAGCACCATGACATTGTGTAGACGTGAAAGCAAGAAGTCAGGTTATCCAGTCTTTCCGTCACCTTGACAAGCGAAGAGCCCCATGGGTTGAAACCGAGCTCGGCATCACTCATTACAGTGTCTCAGGCAGTGAATCTGAGCAACTAGCATGTGTTTGTCACCTTAGTCAGCCTCAAATAATGAATGATCTTGATCATAAAACAGCAGATCCCTCTGAGAACAGATTGACCTCTTTTTCTGTCTGTCTGTCTGTCTGTCTGTCTGTCTGTCTGTCTGTCTGTCTGTCTGTCTGTCTCTCTCTCTCTCTCTCTCTCTCCTCTCTCTCTCTCTCCTCTCTCTCTCTCGCTCTCCGAACGTGCACAACAACCAGCACCAGTTACAGGAGTAACCCGAACTTCACCCCCGGCGACAGCCACCTCTAAGTGTTCAGGAAACGCTCCTTCTCTTCCTGCACCACCATTGCCTATACCCCAGGAATACAATGCCGTGGATAGCAACCCATGCTCCAATCCCAGTGTTGCTAACTATGATGGTTTGTTTCCTCCCTTGACCATAAAGCAGCCTCCCCCTATTATGTCAAAGGGGGACACCGTTAAACAATGTTGCTGTGCCCCCGATGTATGCTTCTAATGTAGGCACTTCAGTAACTCTCACAGCAGTGGTCCCTCCTTGGATGGTAATCTACACTCCTATCAGTGGAACCGCCAACTTCAACAGCTAATGCAATACAATCCTGCAGCCCTGCATCAAGCTTTCATGATGTCACTCCAGCACAGACATTTTCCTACCCCATCTAATAGTCTTAACTACTACTAAATAAAGTTTCAAAAACTCTGAAAATTTCTACCGCAAGCGACATCATCCTTTCATCGTGCAATGTTCGCCAATCACGATCAGTGGCTTCACAAAGATGGCCTACGTATAGGCCATCTCAACATCTATCATTTTCTCAATAAATTACCTGAGCTTTCGGTAATACTGTGCAAACAAATTCCATGTGTTTGGAATCACAGAAAGTCGTCTCAACGACAAAATATCCGACTCTGAAATCACTCTTAAGGGGTTTAAAGTAATTCGAAGAGATGCAAATCAAAAATTAGAGACAGGTATTGCTGTATACATTTCCAATTCTCTCAACTGTTCCCGTAGACGTGATCTCGAGTCAGTAGAGATAGAATGTGTTTGGTTAGAGGTGAAGTCAGCCAGTCATCAACCGTTTCTAATTGGATACCTATATCGGAATCCGTGTACTGGGTACAATTGGTATGACTGTTTCACTACAATGATGGATAGAGTGTTTACAGAAGGTAGAGAAGTCATGATATTAGGTGACTTTAACATAGATATTACTAAATCCAACCAGACATGGGACGATATCATTCTATCTTACGATTTGAAACAAATAATAAACCGTCCCACAAGGGTTACAGGCACCTCCTCAACTTTAATTGATCATATATATGTTACTTGTTCAGTAAATATTATCGAATGTTCTGTTCCTGTTAGTGCAGTTAGTGACCATTACCCAATATGTTGTATGTGGTCGAAAACTGGGTTCAAATCTCCTAAAAATAAACATTTAATCATCAAATTTAGAAATCTAAAAGCTCTCAACCAAAGTTTATTTTTAGATGACTTAAAAAATGCAGCCCTTGAACATGTTTACCAACTTCCTGATCCGGATGATGCACTAGCTTACTGGACAAAGACAGTCTACAGTGTGTTTGATAAACATGTGCCAGTTAAAGAAGTTTGAGGGAAGAATCAACATACATCTCCATGGGTGACTAGTGAAGTTCTCGAAATCATGAGAGAACGAGATACAGCGCACAAAAATAAAGATCTTATCAATTACCGCAGACTAAGAAATAAAGTTAAATATGAAATTAGTAGGATAAAGAAAGATCATTTCAAAAATTTGATTGTAGATAAATCAAATAACGCAAATATATGGAAGGCTATTAACTCGCTAACCAACAAGAAACACTCTTCAGAGTCAGCAATACCGAGCACTATAACATGCGAGGATTTCAGTTGCTTCTTTCAATCAGAAATAGAGAATCTAAAGTCCACAATACCAGACTCAGCTTGTAATTTAAGCTCACTGTCATCATTCTGTGAAGGGAAGTGCTCTAGAAATATTCCCCCTGAGATTCCCTTGATGTCTGTTGCAGAAGTATATAAATATCTCTCGAATTTCAAAGCAACAAGTTCAGAAGGCCTAGATGGTATCAGTAATATAATTCTTCGGTGTGCTGCACCTATTATTAGTGAGTCCTTAACGTTCATATATAACCAGTGCCTGTCCAGAAAGTACTTTCCATCTGCCTTTAAAGTTGCTAAAGTGTATCCTCTACTTAAAAATGGCTCAACTGATATTAGCGTCTTGGGCAATTATAGACCTATTTCCTTACTATCGTCGCTATCAAAGCCATTAGAAAAACACATGCATAAAATAACACTACATCATTTAATTAACAACGATCTAATAATTGACAGTCAATCTGGGTTTCGACCTAAATATTCTTGCCATAGTGCCCTTACAAAAATGACCGATAACTGGCATCTTTGTATCAACAATGGCAACATTTGTGGAGCAGTATTTGTAGACTTTAAAAAAGCCTTTGATATGGTAGATCATGATATTTTAATTAGAAAATTAAAACACATGAAATCTAGCACCAACATGGTGAACCTAATTACGTCATTTTTATCTGACAGACAACAAGTAGTGTCCTTCAATAACTGTCTATCAAGACCCACACAACTTAATTTTGGGGTGCCTCAGGGCTCAATACTAGGTCCGCTGCTTTTATTGTTTATATTATATCCTCCGATTAGTATTCCTGGCATCTCTTTGATCTCTCTCATTATTACTTCGCTATACAGGGAGAAGAGATCGGGTGACAAGACACACCCCTGTCGTACTCCTAGTTTTATCGGTTCATAACTACCCTCTTTATTTCCCATCTTAATTGCTGCTACTTGGTTCCAGTATATATTCTTTATTATTCTTAAATCTTTCCCATCAATGTTGATATCTTCCAACATTTTAATCAGCTCATCATGTTTTAGTTTATCAAATGCCTTAGTATAATCTATGAAGCATAAATATATGTCTCTTTGTTTCTCTATTGATCTTTCTATTAGTGTTCGTAATATATCTATTGCATTGTTTGTACCCTTTCCTTCCATAAAACCATACTGTTCTTCACTAATTTCCATTTTTATTTTCTTTCTTGTTCTTCTCATTATAATTCTGAGTAGAAGCTTAGTGACATGGTTTATGAGGTTAATTGTACGAAAATCTTCACAATCAATTGCTCCTGGTCTTTTTGGTATAGCTATAAATACAGATTTCAGCATATCACTGGGTAAATATCCACTACTGTAAATATCATTCAACATTTTGGTTAATATATCTACTCCAAATTCTCCCAACACTTCTATTTCTTCTATTCTGATTTCATCTGGCCCAGCTGTTTTTCCTTTCTTCATATGTTTCATAGCATCAGCGACTTCTTCTTTTAGAATAGGTGGGCCTTCTAAGTTACTTTCTTCTGTTAATTCTTCCCTTTCTCCATTATATAATTCTCTTATATACTCATTCCACCTCTTCATTATAGCACCTTCCTCCAATAAAGTCTGTCCTGTTTTTGATTTCAAACACCCTGTATTTATTCTTATTTTTCTTCCTGTGGGCTCGCTGATTTGTCTGTACATACTTTTTTTATCTTTAATGGAATTTAATTCAATTTTTCTGCATTGCTCATTTAACCAACTTTCTTTTGCCTTCACACATTTATCTCTTATTTCTTTATTTATCTTAGCATACTCTTGTTTGTCATTTTTATTCTGTTTCCTTTTGTCCATCAATCTTAAGATTTCTTCATTCATCCATTTTTTCTTAGCTTTTTGGCTTATCTCCGGTAATATTTCTTTGCTTTTTTGATGAATGGAGTCCCTTAACATTTCCCATTGTTCATCTATACTCTGTATTTTAGCTATTGCATTGTACCTATTTTTCACAGTCACTCTGTATTGTTCTTGAATTTCTTTATCTACTTTCAGAACCTCTTTATTAAGTCTCAAGTTTTTAACCATTTTTTCCCCTCCATTTAATCTTACTTTTATTTGTCCACATAGTGGTACATGATCACTGTTACCGTCAGCACCAGGCATTGTCTTTACATTAATTAATGCATTTCTAAATCTTTTATTAATAAGTATGTAGTCAATTTGGTTGCGTATTTTCATATCAGGGCTTTTCCATGTGTATAGTCGTCTTTTATGGTGTTTAAACCATGTGTTTCCAATTATTATATCATTAATATTTGCCCATTCTATTAGTTTCTCTCCTCTTTCATTTCTTGTACCTAAACCGTAATTCCCCACTATATCCTCTATTTTTCCCTTTCCTACTTTTGCATTAAAATCCCCCAGTATTATTTTTATTTCTTGTGATCCAATTTGGGCTATTGCCATTTCAACTTCATCGTAAAAGTTTTGTATATCTTCATCACTACTGTTTGTTGTTGGTGCATATACTTCTATAATATTTATATCTATTGGTTTGCCTTTGATTTTGACCATTATAACTCTATCTGAAATGCACCAGTATCCAGTCATAGATTTGGCTGTATTTTCATCAAATATTATTCCTACACCTTTTTCATGTGTGTCCCCTCAAGAATAAATTATTGTGTGTTTGTCGGTTATAATTTTGCCAGATCCCTTCCATCTCATCTCACTTATGCCTAGTATATTCATTTTCATGTTTTCCATTTCTCTTAGAACATTGTTTAACTTTCCTAGCTCATTTAATGTCCTAACATTCCACGTTCCTACTCTAAATTTATTTAGTTTAGTTATTGTTTTAGGTTTGCCATCAGTAGCTGGATGACGGTCTGGTGTCACCTGTGGCTCATATCTGTCCCTACCGGACGAGGATGTCCTAAGACAGCCATTAACGTCGTTCACTATTTCTGAAATGTGTGTCGCCATGAAATCTTGGGAAGATAATGTGGTGGTTTCCCCTTGCCTTCCACATTCACACGGTGGTCTTTTAAATCTGCCTTTGACAGCCATTTCCGACTGTCAGGACAAGTGAGTGCCCTGCTCTGCTCATCTGCAGAGTTGTCCACTTATTCCGGTGGATACTCGGTCCCCAGAGCTGTGTTAGCCACACCGTGGTGTGTTTCCATCCTCTACCGCGGGGAGGTGCAGTTGGGATTTTCCCTTCCTAAAGTTATGGTCTATGACCAAAACTCTCCAGTACTTTTTAGAGGATATATCCTCTTATCTTAGGATATATATATATATATATATATATATATATATATATATATATATATATATATATATATATATATATATATATATATATATATATATATATATATATATATATATATCACCTGTTACCTGCCAGGTTATTCCAAGTCTACAGTGGATTTCCTGAACATTATGAACGGTTACTATGACAACCAGAATCAAGTTCAAGAGGGATTCTCGGATAACTCTTTTTCCCGAGCAAAGGTTGTCCCTGTGGATATTCCCATACTGCGGCCGGTAGGTGTGTCTCCAAACATGTCTTCTCTCAGTATCTCCATTGGTATGTCTGTACATGGAAGAAACCGTTCCAGCAGTAGAAACCCACTGTTGGCATGTCACGTATTAGAGCTGTCACACGTTGAAGGACTGGGTGCAACGTTGGTGGTCAGTCTATTTCTTCAATAGCGTCCCTCTTGAGATAACACGAAGACCTTGTACAATCTCCCGCATCCCATAGCGTCCCTCATGTGATGCCATGAAGACCTTTTACAACCATCCTCATTCCATAGCGCCCGTCATGTGATGACATGAAGACCTTTTACAACCATCCTCATTCCATAGCGCCCGTCATGTGATGACATGAAGACCTTTTACAACCATCCTCATTCCATAGCGCCCCTCATGTGATGACATGAAGACCTTTTACAACCATCCTCATTCCATAGCGCCCGTCATGTGATGACATGAAGACCTTTTACAACCATCCTCATTCCATAGCGCCCGTCATGTGATGACATGAAGACCTTTTACAACCATCCTCATTCCATAGCGCCCGTCATGTGATGACATGAAGACCTTTTACAACCATCCTCATTCCATAGCGCCCCTCATGTGATGACATGAAGACCTTTTACAACCATCCTCATTCCATAGCGCCCGTCATGTGATGACATGAAGACCTTTTACAACCATCCTCATTCCATAGCGCCCGTCATGTGATGACATGAAGACCTTTTACAACCATCCTCATTCCATAGCGCCAATCTTGTGATGACATGAAGCCATTGTGTGACATCCCGCACTCCATAGAGCCCCTGTTGAGATGACATGAAGCCCGTGTACGACCATGCTCATGCCAGAGTCAGTCCATCGCGCTGACCATGACACCACACATCTACTCGCTGTGAATACGTCTACCCTTGTATATAATATCTATGTGTGAATGTATATCCTTGTATCTACATATCTATGTGTGAATGTATATCCTTGTATCTACATATCTATGTGTGAATGTATATCATTGTATCTACATATCTATGTGTTAATGTATATCCTTGTATCTACATATGTATGTGTGAATGTATATCCTTGTATCTACATATGTATGTGTTAATGTATTCCTTGTATCTACATATCTATGTGTGAATGTATATCCTTGTATCTACATATGTATGTGTGAATGTATATCCTTGTATCTACATATGTATGTGTTAATGTATTCCTTGTATCTACATATCTATGTGTGAATGCATATCCATGTATCTACATATGTATGTGTGAATGTATATCCTTGTATCTACATATCTATGTGTGAATGTATATCCTTGTATCTACATATCTATGTGTGAATGTAAATCCTTGTATCTACATATCTATGTGTGAATGTATATCCTTGTATCTACATATCTATGTGTTAATGTATATACTTGTATCTACATATCTATGTGTGAATGTATATCCTTGTATCTACATATCTATGTGTTAATGTATATACTTGTATCTACATATCTATGTTTGAATGTATATCCTTGTATCTACATATCTATGTTTGAAAGTATATCCTTGTATCTATCTGTCTATCTGTTACTGCATCTGCATGTCTGTCTGTGCGTACGTTTGGTGGATAAGTTGTGGATATATATAAGTATGTATGCTCATAGCTTGTTAGTGATAGAAACTGAATTACTCTGATTTTATTTTTCAGGAACTGAGAATTAATTTAATTTATATTAATCAGGAATTCAGACTGAACTGCCTTAATATATGTGTGCACGCACACATGTTAATGTACGGATGCGAATCATGGACAATTAACTTATAAGTATATACTTATGATGCTGCTGCTGAGATATAGTTTAATCGAAGAATGGCCAGAAGACAGCAAAGGGATAGAAAGAGCAATGGAGATATAATGACAATGTGAACTCACAAAGAGAACTGGAGATATAATGACAATGTGAACTCACAAAGAGAACTGGAGATATAATGACAATGTGAACTCACAATGAGAACTGGAGATATAATGACAATGTGAGCTCACAAAGAGAACTGGAGATATAATGACAATGTGAACTCACAAAGAGAACTGGAGATATAATGACAATGTGAACTCACAAAGAGAACTGGAGATATAATGACAATGTGAACTCACAAAGAGAACTGGAGATATAATGACAATGTGAACTCACAAAGAGAACTGGAGATATAATGACAATGTGAACTCACAAAGAGAACTGGAGATATAATGACAATGTGAACTCACAGAGAACTGGAGATATAATGACAATGTGAACTCACAAAGAGAACTGGAGATATAATGACAATGTGAACTCACAAAGAGAACTGGAGATATAATGACAATGTGAACTCA
>JACEFZ010012598.1:0-36330 GCA_014155875.1 Cepaea nemoralis | reverse complement strand
AACCCAAACCTTTTGCCCAATTTTTTTCGCTTTTAACCACCTTGACCAGTTTTTTGAAATAGCTTACTTTTGTGTGCATCTCTCTTTCTAAGTGCAAGCAGGGACTAGGATGACCAGCTCTGTTCTTCTTGGCATTTTGCCATCTCCTTACAGCACTACGCTTATCCACCCAAGCCTTCTCCACCTCGAAACTCCACCACGGTGGCTCCTCCCAGCTTTTTTTCCTGCCCTGAAACGTTCTGCGCTTGTCACGTCTTATTTTACTCACCACATCTTGCCCTGTACTGTCATACTGGAACGTCTTTACCTTTAGCTTGTGCTGGCTGGTTCTGCCTTTCTCCACCCATATGCAGCAAGGGTGGTGGTCGCTGCCATGGTGTCTAGGACATCCCATCTACACACTGTAGTGAGTGAAGGTGAAACTAGCGCCAGATCAATAGCACTGTCCTCATCGCCTGGACGGCTTGCTGTCCTGGTGACACAGCCACTGTTGATACAAACCAGGTCGATGGTTTTCCAGTGCCAGTCTCGAGCTCCTCCCCTTGTGTATTGGAGGAAGTGTTTCCCCATGATCTGCCTTTAGCGTTGAAGTCACCACAGAAAATAACATTTCTCCCGTGGCCTAATATGCCACTTAAGCACTGCCACTTCTGGGCGTCCACACTCGCATTGCGGGCATAAACATTAACCAACACGAATGGTATACTGGAATGAACTCTCAACGCTATATTTGTATATCGTCACTGTCCCAACTGGACATGTCTAGCTCTGACGCCACCATGCTGTCGCGAACGAGAATCGCCGTTCCCAGATGTCGTCTGTTGTAGAAACATTGAAGCCGGCAATTCGGAGTAGCTGATCGCCCAGTCTCGTCTCCTGGAGTGCTACAATGTCGTTCCTGTAAACTAGGGTTTCTAAAATAGAGCCCCGTTGTTTACACTGGCACAGTTCCAATATAGAATACGGATGTTCCTGAGTCCTACACGGTGACACTTGAGTCTAAACGTCTCAAACCCCCGCGCTTACCTTGCTTTGTCCCTGCGCGGCTACCACGCCGCTTCGTTATGTTGACCGCTGACCGCTCGGAAAGAACACGTTCTTCCGCCATGTTGAAAAAACGTAAACACAGACTGCTGATAACCACACACGCTGCTGAAAATTCACTCAAGGATGGCTTCTCTCGATGCACGAACTCCGTAGCACCCGCGCAGATCTTGAGTAGAAACTCCTGGTTTTACATCCTGGCACACCAATTACACGCAAGAGATGAATAAATCCATCCCTTACGCGAAAAAGTTAACGAACACAAAACAACACGACCGTCCGTCGCCCTACACGTAAAGATACAGTAGTGAATGCCGTGACCAGAGCACAAATATCCAAAGAAAATAATGAAGCTATCGAACTCACTCGACAAGCGACACCAACCGCCAAACCTAAAACAACGAGAATAATGACCAGCAAAAAGCGACCCAACCATACTCAAGTAACGACGCTGACAGTCCAGACACAGATAACTTACTTAAACGGCTAACAGATACAAACATAGACGGGAAGTCACTATCCCTCCGAGAGGAATTAAGCAAGGAAGAAGACAAAGTAACACTTCGCAACAGAAAAGGTTAGTAAATTAAATCCATCAGTCAGTAAAAGCCACAGTAACATTAAAACAAAGCAGAAGTCCATATCTAAAAGAGAAAACAATCAAGTGTGGAAATACAAAAACAGAAAAAGCACAAAACGGAGTTACATGTGCTACACAAAAATATCTCCCAGATTCAGGGGATAAATCTACCTCACCTTCTGAGGAAGAAGATCTACCTCAGCCAGTAAAATCAAAATATAAGGTGACACCCAGACAAAATGATACAATCGACTTCACTGTATCAGGGTGGCAAGAGAAGACCCCGCCAAAAATACCTAATCCATGCTACACCAAAACTGACAGACAAAGAGAAACCGGGACAAAGTCAGTGATATCTAAAGCAGAGATATATACAAGAATACAAAAAATGAAAATAACAAACTGGGAAAGATATTGGAAAGGTATAGGCTTAACAAAACATGAAATAGAACACAAAGACAAAAACTAGATAAATATGACATCAAAATATAACGACAAAAGACACATTGAACTGCACAGAAACAACTTACCATCTACACAGGTCAAGAGCAGTTCAATGAAATGACAACATTTATCTTATCCCATTATAAAACTGTGATAATAATTAAATTACCTTTCACTAATATTATATAAATATCTTATTGTTGTAATTAGTTTGTTTAGGATACAGAAAACAAACAGCACTACCACACACATTGAGAACACAGTAGAATCACAATATAAGGATATCACCTTGTTAATAAATAAGAAAGAAACATCTCTTTACATATGCATTCAACACTCAAGTTACTTACCATCTCAAACTATCTTGTAATACATTTAGACACATACATATACAATTAAATACATCATCATGCATTACATACACAATCCACAACACTACATACACAATAAATACAACAATTTTTAAACTTCAGTACATAAGAAAGACACTATACGGTAATGAGATAATTTAAAACAAGTATATTCAGAGTACATTAAGGGTAACAAGGATAGAGATATCCAAATATTACTTAAAACTCTGAACTGCCGTATAGAATGACTACAAATACCAGCAGTCAATTTGACATTGTACTTAATTAATTAGTGAGAGTCAGATATATACAGATTTTTTTTTCCATTTTTATTAATTACCAGAATGCACAGAAGACGAATGAAAGAGTTGGAGAACCGTGTAAGCACCACCGTAAATCCATCCATATATCTGGAAAAGATACCATTCCGGGTCTACAATCCTAGGGCGCCAAACCAGTATAAACCAGCATGTGCCCAGGTTACACAAGTAGAACAAACCACACCCATGGTTAATAACCAGTGGAAGTAGGTTTATTGATGGGTAATATGAATTCATCTGTCATGCTGCATATTCCATTCATTGTCACATTACATATTCCATCGATCAGGTGTAAATTATCACATTGCATATTCTATCAGTCAAATGTAAATTATCATATTGGCATATTCCATCAATCAGGTATAAACTATCATATTGCATATTCCAGCAATCACATGTAAATTATCATATTCCATCTATCACATATAAGTTATCAGATTGCATGTTTTATTCATTTTAAGTAAACTATCAGCAATACAGGTATAACAGCCAAGTTTCAGATACCAAGATGAGAGAAACCTACGGTATCGGAAATAGAACATACCATAGCTGAGAATTGAAAATATTACAACAGACGACAACAATATCAAGCACAAGTACAACGAGAACACTGATGTCATCAAATGACATAATGATATCAACACAAACTACTGTGATTAGGTCCGAGGTAACGGCAAGCCATCAGAGACCATGGTATAATCACCGAGAGACATATCATCACACATATTACAATGATGATAACAAGATATCGTTGTGCCATTGTGAGATATAATTTTTCATATACATTATTATTTATGGTAAAATGTTCTTACATATGCAGAGTGTAGGAATACTTAATAATTGATCTTTTGCAACAAGAACACAAGACAAGAGTAACACCAAGACTAAGCAGAGACTACAACTCATATAGTATAATAACGGTGGCAACAAGAGTAACATAAAATGACACGGTCAAGAACAAAGATGCAACAAATGACACGAGTGAATGGTGGTAGTTAATTTTAATATTGATACTACAACATATAAAACACATTGATAATGTAAATCAATGTCACATTTTAATTTGCTGTCAGTGTATAATATTGCATGAATATCTCATATATGTCAATGAAATTTATTGATGATAATTTTATTCATTGATTGACATATTCCATAATAGAGATGACCATGCATACAAATGTGTATATATATACATTTTATATATATATATATATAAATGTACATCTCCATTGTTCAACTCTGAACGAATCTACCATACCAACTTGGGGCTAAAAGACAGCAGTAGAACGGCATGAAGAATGCAAATAACAGAAAGCGGTTCAACATCGACTAACGGGGAAGATAGAAGATCAAAGTATTATAAACTTTGACAGACAAAAAGATATGGATAAATGAGTCTACAGTATACATCTATATCGACAATAAGATGAACTTGCGGTTATAATACGAAAAGACATCTTTCCCGAAGAAGAAGTAATCACCCTAGACAACTGAAATATAAGCAGACCGCAAGCAGACAAAGGCTTATGCAATGACCCCATCGAGGAGTATTAAATTATTACGTCACATGGGAAACCCAAATGACAACCGAGAAATACAGCGGTACACAAATCATGCACACATTGCTCATGCTCCACGATACCATATAGAAATAATAATATAGATGGTAATGGTACCTATTAAACACGCATATCCCCTCATTCGGACGTAATGGTCTTGATAGGTTTGAGGTTGCTTGTCTTTAGGGCAAATGAGGGACTACTATGGGGAGGCCACGGGACCTTATGAAGCTCATAGTATGTTAGACTAACCCCCCCCCCCCCCCCCATAGGTTGGCTACACGTCGTCTGCAAGGAAAGTAGGTTGATAGGGCGTGCCTGAACATAATAATAATTTTCTTTTCATTTTCTGCAGTGGTTAATAGAATGCCATGCTATCATATTATCAGACATAATACGGGTTGTGGAAGGACAACAATATAGTATAGAGTAATAACCTGACTACTCATATGGCTCCATGTCATGGATTAAAAACCAAATAGACTGTGAAAATGGCTACACCATTTTCAAAAATTGGGGGGGGGCATAATGCCATGGACCGATATGAGGGATACAGCGGGAAACGGACAGAGTAAGAACAGGGTTACAAGAGACGTCGGTGGAGCAACAGATGATGATGAAGAAGGGAAGTGACTCCAATGAGTTCCGTATCACGTGACATTAGTTGTGTGGTACACGAGACAGACGGCAAGACCGAGTCACTCTTGCCAGGGTCTTTGTACAGGACGGTTGGGAAAAGCGAATGCAGAAATCAAGCGACATCAATTCAGCACACACGGATGTAAAGCCAAGGTTGAGCCACGCTGTAAGTTGGTAGTAATTAGTAGATAGAGTGTTTCAGAATCATCGCAGGTCAGCCCACACCTGTTGATAATGTGTGTATAACGGCGGCGATGACTTTTGGGAATAAACACTGACTACAATGGCGGGGACATGGGTTTGTTTTATATTCTGCGTTGTGACCTGTTCCTGCTTACAACTGCCCTTGTGGCTGAATAGATGAGCCGGTAATCAGCTACTTGGCAGATATAATGTTCTTTCGAAGTACGGATTAAAGCGTTCTGTTGAATTTAGATGTCGTTGTCTCTTTTGCACAATTAAAAAAGTCTGAACACTCTGCTAAGCTTAAATTAACAGTGTTTACAGTGTTCATGTTAACAGGTACCAAGGATAATCAACCAGATGACGTAAGGTAGGTTTTGAATTCCTTGTAGCACTATTCGTCTGAATGTTCCTCAGTATTTAAACTATTATTCCCTTTCGTTCTCATACCACACAAATATTCGTTACATTTACCTTAATTTTATATATATATATATATATATATATATATATATATATATATATAAAATTAAGGTAAATGTAACGAATATTTGTGTGGTATGAGAACGAAAGGGAATAATAGTTTAAATACTGAGGAACATTCAGACGAATAGTGCTACAAGGAATTCAAAACCTACCTTACGTCATCTGGTTGATTATCCTTGGTACCTGTTAACATGAACACTGTTAAACACTGTTAATTTAAGCTTAGCAGAGTGTTCAGACTTTTTTAATTGTGCAAAAGAGACAACGACATCTAAATTCAACAGAACGCTTTAATCCGTACTTCGAAAGAACATTATATCTGCCAAGTAGCTGATTACCGGCTCATCTATTCAGCCACAAGGGCAGTTGTAAGCAGGAACAGGTCACAACGCAGAATATAAAACAAACCCATGTCCCCGCCATTGTAGTCAGTGTTTATTCCCAAAAGTCATCGCCGCCGTTATACACACATTATCAACAGGTGTGGGCTGACCTGCGATGATTCTGAAACACTCTATCTACTAATTACTACCAACTTACAGCGTGGCTCAACCTTGGCTTTACATCCGTGTGTGCTGAATTGATGTCGCTTGATTTCTGCATTCGCTTTTCCCAACCGTCCTGTACAAAGACCCTGGCAAGAGTGACTCGGTCTTGCCGTCTGTCTCGTGTACCACACAACTAATGTCACGTGATACGGAACTCATTGGAGTCACTTCCCTTTCTTCATCATCATCTGTTGCTCCACCGACGTCTCTTGTAACCCTGTTCTTACTCTGTCCGTTTCCCGCTGTATCCCTCATATCGGTCCATGGCATTATGCCCCCCCCCCAATTTTTGAAAATGGTGTAGCCATTTTCACAGTCTATTTGGTTTTTTAATCCCATGACATGGAGCCATATGAGTAGTCAGGTTATTACTCTATACTATATTGTTGTCCTTCCACAACCGTATTATGTCTGATAATATGATAGCATGGCATTCTATTAACCACTGCAGAAAATGAAAAGAAAATTATTATTATGTTCAGGCACGCCCTATCAACCTACTTTCCTTGCAGACGACGTGTAGCCAACCTATGGGGGGGGGGGGGGGGGTTATTCTAACATAATATGAGCTTCATAAGGTCCCGTGGCCTCCCCATAGTAGTCCCTCATTTGCCCTAAAGACAAGCAACCTCAAACCTATCAAGACCATTACGTCCGAATGAGGGGATATGCGTGTTTAATAGGTACCATTACCATCTATATTATTATTTCTATATGGTATCGTGGAGCATGAGCAATGTGTGCATGATTTGTGTACCGCTGTATTTCTCGGTTGTCATTTGGGTTTCCCATGTGACGTAATAATTTAATACTCCTCGATGGGGTCATTGCATAAGCCTTTGTCTGCTTGCGGTCTGCTTATATTTCAGTTGTCTAGGGTGATTACTTCTTCTTCGGGAAAGATGTCTTTTCGTATTATAACCGCAAGTTCATCTTATTGTCGATATAGATGTATACTGTAGACTCATTTATCCATATCTTTTTGTCTGTCAAAGTTTATAATACTTTGATCTTCTATCTTCCCCGTTAGTCGATGTTGAACCGCTTTCTGTTATTTGCATTCTTCATGCCGTTCTACTGCTGTCTTTTAGCCCCAAGTTGGTATGGTAGATTCGTTCAGAGTTGAACAATGGAGATGTACATTTATATATATATATATATAAATGTATATATATACACATTTGTATGCATGGTCATCTCTATTATGGAATATGTCAATCAATGAATAAAATTATCATCAATAAATTTCATTGACATATATGAGATATTCATGCAATATTATACACTGACAGCAAATTAAAATGTGACATTGATTTACATTATCAATGTGTTTATATGTTGTAGTATCAATATTAAAATTAACTACCACCATTCACTCGTGTCATTTGTTGCATCTTTGTTTCTTGACCGTGTCATTTTATGTTACTCTTGTTGCCACCGTTATTATACTATATGAGTTTAGTCTCTTGCTTAGTCTTGGTGTTACTCTTGTCTTGTGTTCTTGTTGCAAAAGATCAATTATTAAGTATTCCTACACTCTGCATATGTAAGAACATTTTACCATAAATAATAATGTATATGAAAAATTATATCTCACAATGGCACAACGATATCTTGTTATCATCATTGTAATATGTGTGATGATATGTCTCTCGGTGATTATACCATGGTCTCTGATGGCTTGCCGTTACCTCGGACCTAATCACAGTAGTTTGTGTTGATATCTTTATGTCATTGATGACATCAGTGTTCTCGTTGTACTTGTGCTTGATATTGTTGTCGTCTGTTGTAATATTTTCAATTCTCAGCTATGGTATGTTCTATTTCCGATACCGTAGGTTTCTCTCACTTGGTATCTGAAACTTGGCTGTTATACCTGTATTGCTGATAGTTTACTTAAAATGAATAAAACATGCAATCTGATAACTTATATGTGATAGATGGAATATGATAATTTACATGTGATTGCTGGAATATGCAATATGATAGTTTATACCTGATTGATGGAATATGCAATATGATAATTTACATTTGACTGATAGAATATGCAATGTGATAATTTACACCTGATCGATGGAATATGTAATGTGACAATGATGGAATATGCAGCATGACAGATGAATTCATATTACCCATCAATAAACCTACTTCCACTGGGTTATTTAACCATGGGTGTGGTTTGTTCTACTTGTGTAACCTGGGCACATGCTGGTTTATACTGGTTTGGCGCCCTAGGATTGTAGACCCGGAATGGTATCTTTTCCAGATATATGGATGGATTTACGGTGGTGCTTACACGGTTCTCCAACTCTTTCATTCGTCTTCTGTGCATTCTGGTAATTAATAAAAATGGAAAAAAAAATCTGTATATATCTGACTCTCACTAATTAATTAAGTACAATGTCAAATTGACTGCTGGTATTTGTAGTCATTCTATACGGCAGTTCAGAGTTTTAAGTAATATTTGGATATCTCTATCCTTGTTACCCTTAATGTACTCTGAATATACTTGTTTTAAATTATCTCATTACCGTATAGTGTCTTTCTTATGTACTGAAGTTTAAAAAATTGTTGTATTTATTGTGTATGTAGTGTTGTGGATTGTGTATGTAATGCATGATGATGTATTTAATTGTATATGTATGTGTCTAAATGTATTACAAGATAGTTTGAGATGGTAAGTAACTTGAGTGTTGAATGCATATGTAAAGAGATGTTTCTTTTCTTATTTATTAACAAGGTGATATCCTTATATTGTGATTCTACTGTGTTCTCAATGTGTGTGGTAGTGCTGTTTGTTTTCTGTATCCTAAACAAACTAATTACAACAATAAGATATTTATATAATATTAGTGAAAGGTAATTTAATTATTATCACAGTTTTATAATGGGATAAGATAAATGTTGTCATTTCATTGAACTGCTCTTGACCTGTGTAGATGGTAAGTTGTTTCTGTGCAGTTCAATGTGTCTTTTGTCGTTATATTTTGATGTCATATTTATCTAGTTTTTGTCTTTTGTGTTCTATTTCATGTTTTGTTAAGCCTATACCTTTCCAATATCTTTCCCAGTTTGTTATTTTCATTTTTTGTATTCTTGTATATATCTCTGCTTTAGATATCACTGACTTTGTCCCGGTTTCTCTTTGTCTGTCAGTTTTGGTGTAGCATGGATTAGGTATTTTTGGCGGGGTCTTCTCTTGCCACCCTGATACAGTGAAGTCGATTGTATCATTTTGTCTGGGTGTCACCTTATATTTTGATTTTACTGGCTGAGGTAGATCTTCTTCCTCAGAAGGTGAGGTAGATTTATCCCCTGAATCTGGGAGATATTTTTGTGTAGCACATGTAACTCCGTTTTGTGCTTTTTCTGTTTTTGTATTTCCACACTTGATTGTTTTCTCTTTTAGATATGGACTTCTGCTTTGTTTTAATGTTACTGTGCTTTTACTGACTGATGGATTTAATTTACTAACCTTTTCTGTTGCGAAGGTTACTTTGTCTTCTTCCTTGCTTAATTCCTCTCGGAGGGATAGTGACTTCCCGTCTATGTTTGTATCTGTTAGCCGTTTAAGTAAGTTATCTGTGTCTGGACTGTCAGCGTCGTTACTTGAGTATGGTTGGGTCGCTTTTTGCTGGTCATTATTCTCGTTTGTTTTAGGTTTGGCGGTTGGTGTCGCTTGTCGAGTGAGTTCGATAGCTTCATTATTTTCTTTGGATATTTGTGCTCTGGTCACGGCATTCACTACTGTATCTTTTACGTGTAGGGCGACGGACGGTCGTGTTGTTTTGTGTTCGTTAACTTTTTCGCGTAAGGGATGGATTTATTCATCTCTTGCGTGTAATTGGTGTGCCAGGATGTAAAACCAGGAGTTTCTACTCAAGATCTGCGCGGGTGCTACGGAGTTCGTGCATCGAGAGAAGCCATCCTTGAGTGAATTTTCAGCAGCGTGTGTGGTTATCAGCAGTCTGTGTTTACGTTTTTTCAACATGGCGGAAGAACGTGTTCTTTCCGAGCGGTCAGCGGTCAACATAACGAAGCGGCGTGGTAGCCGCGCAGGGACAAAGCAAGGTAAGCGCGGGGGTTTGAGACGTTTTAGACTCAAGTGTCACCGTGTAGGACTCAGGAACATCCGTATTCTATATTGGAACTGTGCCAGTGTAAAACAACGGGGCTCTATTTTAGAAACCCTAGTTTACAGGAACGACATTGTAGCACTCCAGGAGACGAGACTGGGCGATCAGCTACTCCGAATTGCCGGCTTCAAATGTTTCTACAACAGACGACATCTGGGAACGGCGATTCTCGTTCGCGACAGCATGGTGGCGTCAGAGCTAGACATGTCCAGTTGGGACAGTGACGATATACAAATATAGGCGTTGAGAGTTCATTCCAGTATACCATTCGTGTTGGTTAATGTTTATGCCCGCAATGCGAGTGTGGACGCCCAGAAGTGGCAGTGCTTAAGTGGCATATTAGGCCACGGGAGAAATGTTATTTTCTGTGGTGACTTCAACGCTAAAGGCAGATCATGGGGAAACACTTCCTCCAATACACAAGGGGAGGAGCTCGAGACTGCACTGGAAACCATCGACCTGGTTTGTATCAACAGTGGCTGTGTCACCAGGACAGCAAGCCGTCCAGGCGATGAGGACAGTGCTATTGATCTGGCGCTAGTTTCACCTTCACTCACTACAGTGTGTAGATGGGATGTCCTAGGACACCATGGCAGCGACCACCACCCTTGCTGCATATTGGTGGAGAAAGGCAGAACCAGGCAGCACAAGCTAAAGGTAAAGACGTTCCAGTATGACAGTACAGGGCAAGATGTGGTGAGTAAAATAAGACGTGACAAGCGCAGAACGTTTCAGGGCAGGAAAAAAAGCTGGGAGGAGCCACCGTGGTGGAGTTTCGAGGTGGAGAAGGCTTGGGTGGATAAGCGTAGTGCTGTAAGGAGATGGCAAAATGCCAAGAAGAACAGAGCTGGTCATCCTAGTCCCTGCTTGCACTTAGAAAGAGAGATGCACACAAAAGTAAGCTATTTCAAAAAACTGGTCAAGGTGGTTAAAAGCGAAAAATGGGCAGAGGTGTGTCAAAGAGTAAGCACAGACAAGTCACTGAAATTGTTCTGGCGACTACATAAAAGCATGAGTGGGGTAGTCAAGAATAAGAGCATTTCTGACTTCCAAGATGCTGACCTCATCTGGCAGAGGACTGACGAGGACAAGGGCAAAGCCCTCTTTGAACGCTACCTTGAGCAGAGCAACCAGACAGACATGGGAGGCCGGAATCTGGCCAAGGAGGTCACCTCAGACAGATGCAAGGCCCAGAACACTCCGGATGAAGACACAGTGACAGTGAAAGAAATCAAGGCAGTGCTTCGACGATCAAAAACAGTGCTCCAGGTCCTGATGGCATAAGATACGACGACATAAATAGGTGTACCGACAATGAGCTAGAGAAACTAGCAGACATGTACAACAACAGTATAGGGAGTGCTAGCATCAAGGAGGAATGGTTACATAGCTATCTGATTCCCTTGCCGATGCCTGACAAAGACCACAAAAAAATTCAGGGATATCGAATTATAACCATGCAGAATACAATAGGCAAGCTGCTTGAGAAGGTAATTGCCAGGAAAATATCAAGCCAACTAGAGAGGCAAGGTGTTTTCCCACCTACCCTAGGTGGGTACCGTCCAAAAAGAGAAACCTGGACCAATGCAGCAGTATTTGCCCATGATGTCTATGAAGGTTTCCACTCAGCACTGAAACCGTTGCTGCAGCGATTGATCTTGAGGACGCATACAACAGAGTACCACTGGATTTTTTAATGTTTCAGCTTCTTGAACTAAACGTAAGTCCATTCCTCCTTAGTTGGATCGCTGCAGCCCTCTTCCAACGGAGAGTAGTTTTTAGATGTGGCAGTTGGACTTCGGAACCAACAACAATATATCCTGGCCTACCACAGGGATCACCATTATCTCCGGTACTGTTCAACGCCTACACAGTGAGAATCACCAGTGAGCAGATCACTGGACCTGGCAGGACATTGTCATATGCCGATGATGTTTTAGTGTATCGTCAGGGTAAGGATAGAGAGGAGGTTGCTGTGGAACTACAAACCGAACTCAATCGCATAAGTACTTGGTGTGATGAAGCTGGGGCAATGGTCAACCCAACAAAGGCAACAGTGACTTGGTTCTCGTTGAATAATCATATTGTCAACAATCCAACACCAACTGTAATGCTGTGTTCAGAGACGGTGGAAAGAACGCAGGCAATGAATTACCTGGGGATACGGTTTGATCGAAGCCTTGCTTATAATGTGCACATAGACCAGGTGATAACAAAGGCCAAGCGGGGTTTGGCAGCGATGCGGGTGATGGCGGCAGCAAACTGTGAGCAGCGCCATCTATGTCTTCTGTACGAGGGGCTGGTCATGTCTGTTTTGGAGTATGCAATGGCAATCCTGACTCTCAGCAATAAGCAGATAGAAAGGATGGAAAGGATACAGAATGAAGCTATGCGCATTATTCTTGGATGTACAAGAGATACAGCATGCAGGGCGATGCGCTACCTTCTTGATTTTCCAACCATTGAAGAGAGAATGCAAGTTTGCAGGGCACGCGCCTACCTCAGAATTAACGCAAACACACAGCATCCACTGCATAGTGAAATTAGGAAGGTGAAGGGCAGCAGGTTAAAAAGAGGACGGTCGTGGATGGGTCAAGCCGAAGACATTCTTCAACAGGTGTGTTCACTTGAGGACTTAGAACCTGGCGAGGAGTGGGTGCAAGTGCCAACAGACTTCTGCACATCCTTTTCAGTTTGCATCCAACTAGATAGAAAATGCAGACAAGAAAATCCGGCTGCTGTGGAGGCTGAAGTACAAGCGTTGATTTTCGATAATTCGCTAGACAGTGACGCGGTCATCTACACAGATGGGTCGGTCGTCCGACATGTGAGAAGCTCATGGGCCTTTACAGCTCGGGCCGGAGGGAGAATTGTGAAGGAGGACTCTGGTGCTTTCACTGAAACCACAAGTAGCCTGACCATGGAAGTCATGACAGTAAGTAAAGCAATAACATGGCTCGAGACACAGACATTCACTAGGGCTTGTTTCCTTAGCGACTCAATGAACATGATCAAGAGGATAGAGGAGGGGTCGATCCGAAGAGAATGGTTGCTGCCTCTGGAGCGGTCTCGGCTGGCAAAGATTAGTTTCATCTTCGTGCCAGGGCATGCGGGAGTACAAGGAAATGAGCGGGCTGACAAGCTCGCAGGTGAGGCTACTGTGGAGGGCGGACGCGCCATGGACCAGGCTGACATTCTGAATGCTCTACGAGAAGTGAGACTTTTGCAAGAACCAAGTGATGACTGTGAATCTACAACAATGGCCAGACTGCGAGAGCAGCACATTAAAAGAGGGGTGGCCAAACAAGAACACTACGCAGGAAGCCAAAGAAGATTGATAAACCAACACAGAACTGGCGTCGTTAGCCGCTACACGCTGCGGGATTTGCTGAGGAGGGGATCCGAGCACTTATGGACTGAATGGTCCGATGTGCAACGAGGATGATCTGTCGACTAACTAACTAACTAACTTTTACGTGTGGTATGTTGCCTATGATTAGTCCAGCGCACGGGTCCGGTAGTACCGCTGCTTTTATTCTGCCTGTATAATATCGGCTATTGATTGTGATCCATGCTATGTCATACGTTTCGATGTTTCCACCGAAAGTTCGACACTTAATTTCTTCTCGTGTGTAGTCTTCGGTCTTAACTAGTTGTTGTTTTACCCCGACTAGCGATGTTGCGGAACTTCGTAGGCATGTAGTTATTATTCCTTTGACAAATGCCTTTTGGAATCTTAGACTTCCGTTATCGATCTTTGCTGTTTTTACATTTTGTATTGTTATATTTTTGTCGTATTTCTGATTCATATCTTTAGGTCTTTTTATGTTCTTTTCATTTAATGTGTCTGTTGTGGTTATTTGCTTCCTACAATTTTTTGCGTAGTGACCAAAGCTACGACAAAGATGACATTTTGTTGGTTTGCTGTTATTGTCTTGTGTGATCGATACTTTTCTCTTCTTGTCAGTATTGGTTTTGTATTTTTCGCCAGATAGTCTTCCAATCCTTTGTTTATTTTCTGATTCACTACGCTTTTTAGTTTTTTCTTTGTTTTCTTTTATCTGGTTTTGAACTTTTATGAGTTTGTTTTGTCCCCATGTTAATAATGTAATTCCACTGTAACAGAATTTTCTTATGTAGTATTGTATTGAAGGCATGTTCCTTGAATATGCTCAACTACTTTGCCAAGAATATGATGTCTTAGCAGCTCAAGGTATCAATAGTATCTAGCATATGCTGTCTTTGGTTATGTGGTGACTGATGGTGTGATTATTTAGAGTTGATCTTTGTGACGTTATTCAATGATACTCACACATAGAAGTACCCTTTGTGTAACGTCATCGTGGTGTCACAAGGTTTTAAATATTACACCAGAAAAGATAGGTGATGTATCCTATGAGTGTCTATCTGGAGTATGCTATCTTAATTTATCAGCACTGGAACACTCAGAATATATGTGTGATGCTCGTGGATCTTGTTTTTGGTCACTGAAAATTCTTATTGAGATCTTGAATTAATTCATAAATTATCTCAATATTCTTGCTTGATGCAAGCTCAACACCTGTAATGGAGAAAAATGACAAACCCTGTGGAGAAAATAACCAAATATCCACTCTAATCAGCCGCACAAAATGATACAATAACAGTCAGACAATTTCACTCGCCTGATGCCTTGTTGGTGCTGCTGCGGTGCGGTTCTTCACTGGTCCGTGTAACAGTGGGAGATTGAGGTTAGGAGTAAAGAGTTAAGGAATGCTGCGCATTCCTTGACTAGGGGGAAAACCATAGTGAACGTGTGTGCACGAATGAAGAAGGGTATCTAGGTAGGACACACACGTCACTTGGGGCCAGCAAGAGAGAATGTCAACATCAAGAAGAGAGTCTCCATCATGTATGCTGAGATAGCACGATCCAGATAATAAAGTATCTTTATAACAACGCGAAGACTTGTGTGTGCTGTACGATCACGACTATAACCTGTATGTAGCACTGTCACACAGGTTGATTTGGTGCCGTGAATTTATGAAACATGGGAGGTCGCGGAGAGAGAGAGTACAGCCATAGAAGATGGTTATGTCTGGCGTGTGTCAAAGAGTAAGCACAGACAAGTCACTGAAATTGTTCTGGCGACTACATAAAAGCATGAGTGGTGTAGTCAAGAATAAGAGCATTTCTGACTTCCAAGGTGCTGACCTCATCTGGCAGAGGACTGACGAGGACAAGGGCAAAGCCCTCTTTGAACGCTACCTTGAGCAGAGCAACCAGACAGACATGGGAGGCCGAAATCTGGCCAAGGAGGTCACCTCAGACAGATGCAAGGCCAGAACACTTCGGATGAAGACACAGTGACAGTGAAAAAATCAAGGCTGTGCTTCGACGATCAAAAAACAGTGCTCCAGGTCCTGATGGCATAAGATACGACGACATAAATAGGTGTACCGACAATGAGCTAGAGAAACTAGCAGACATGTACAACAACAGTATAGGGAGTGCTAGCATCAAGGAGGAATGGTTACACAGCTATCTGATTCCCTTGCCGAAGCCTGACAAAGACCACAAAAAAATTCAGGGATATCGAATTATAACCATGCAGAATACAATAGGCAAGCTGCTGGAGAAGGTAATTGCCAGGAAAATATCAAGCAAACTGTTTTCCCACCTACACTGGGTGGGTACCGTCCAAAAAGAGAAACCTGGACCAATGCAGCAGTCTTTGCCCATGATGTCTATGAAGGTTTCCACTCAGGCACTGAAACCGTTGCTGCAGCGATTGATCTTGAGGACGCATACAACAGAGTACCACTGGATTTTTTAATGTTTCAGCTTCTTGAACTAAACGTAAGTCCATTCCTCCTTAGTTGGATCGCTGCAGCCCCTTCCAACGGAAAGTAGTTTTTAGATGTGGCAGTTGGACTTCGGAACCAACAACAATATATCCTGGCCTACCACAGGGATCACCATTATCTCCGGTACTGTTCAACGCCTACACAGTGAGAATCACCAGTGAGCAGATCACTGGACCTGGCAGGACATTGTCATATGCCGATGATGTTTTAGTGTATCGTCAGGGTAAGGATAGAGAGGAGGTTGCTGTGGAACTACAAACCGAACTCAATCGCATAAGTACTTGGTGTGATGAAGCTGGGGCAATGGTCAACCCAACAAAGGCAACAGTGACTTGGTTCTCGTTGAATAATCATATTGTCAACAATCCAACACAACTGTAATGCTGTGTTCAGAGACGGTGGAAAGAACGCAGGCAATGAATTACCTGGGGATACGGTTTGATCGAAGCCTTGCTTATAATGTGCACATAGACCAGGTGATAACAAGGCCAAGCGGGGTTTGGCAGCGCGCGGGTGATGGCGGCAGCAAACTGTGAGCAGCGCCATCTATGTCTTCTGTACGAGGGGCTGGTCATGTCTGTTTTGGAGTATGCAATGGCAATCCTGACTCTCAGCCATAAGCAGATAGAAAGGATGGAAAGGATACAGAATGAAGCTATGCGCATTATTCTTGGATGTACAAGAGATACAGCATGCAGGGCGATGCGCTACCTTCTTGATTTTCCAACCATTGAAGAGAGAATACAAGTTTGCAGGGCACGCGCCTACCTCAGAATTAACGCAAAACACAACATCCACTGCATAGTGAAATTAGGAAGGTGAAGGGCAGCAGGTTAAAAGAGGACGGTCGTGGATGGGTCAAGCCGAAGACATTCTTCAACAGGTGTGTTCACTTGAGGACTTAGAACCTGGCGAGGAGTGGGTGCAAGTGCCAACAGACTTCTGCACATCCTTTTCAGTTTGCATCCAACTAGATAGAAAATGCAGACAAGAAAATCCGGCTGCTGTTGAGGCTGAAGTACAAGCGTTGATTTTCGAGAATTCGCTAGACGGTGACGCGGTCATCTACACAGATGGGTCGGTCGTCCGACATGTGAGAAGCTCATGGGCCTTTACAGCTCGGGCCGGAGGAGAATTGTGAAGGAGGACTCTGGTGCTTTCACTGAACCACAAGTAGCCTGACATGGAAGTCATGGCAGTAAGTAAAGCAATAACATGGCTCGAGACACAGACATTCACTAGGGCTTGTTTCCTTAGCGACTCAATGAACATGATCAAGAGGATAGAGGAGGGGTCGATCCGAAGAGAATGGTTGCTGCCTCTGAAGCGGTCTCGCTGGCAAAGATTAGTTTCATCTTCGTGCCAGGGCATGCGGGAGTACAAGGAAATGAGCGGGCTGACAAGCTCGCAGGTGAGGCTACTGTGGAGGGCGGACGCGCCATGGACCAGGCTGACATTCTGAATGCTCTACGAGAAGTGAGACTTTTGCGAGAACCAAGTGATGACTGTGAATCTACAACAATGGCCAGACTGCGAGAGCAGCAAATTAAAGAGGGGTGGCCAAACAAGAACACTACGCAGGAAGCCAAAGAAGATTGATAAACCAACACAGAACTGGCGTCGTTAGCCGCTACACGCTGCGGATTTGCTGAGGAGGGATCCGAGCACTTATGGACTGAATGGTTCGATGTGCAACGAGGATGATCTGTCGACTAACTAACTAACTAACTTAACTAACTAACTAACTAATTAACTAACTAAATTAACCTTGTTGTTTACATGAACGTATGATGGCATCACTAATACCTGTTGTTTACATGACACGATGAAGGCATCACTATACCTTGGTAGTTTACATGACATGTATGATGGATCACTAATACCTTGTGTTACATGACACGTAAGTTGGCATCAGAATACCTTGTTGTTTACATGACACGTATGATGGCATCACTAATACCTTGTTGTTTACATGACACGTATGATGGCATCACTAATACCTTGTGGTTACATGAAATGTATGATGGCATTCACTAATAACTTGTTGGTTACATGACATGTATGGATGGCATCAAATAATTACCTTGTTGTTTACATGACAGTATGATGGCATCACTCAATACTTGTGTTTACATGACATGTATGATGACATCACTAATACCTTGTTGTTGACATGACAAGTATGATGAAATCACTAATACCTTGTTGTTTACATGAAAACGTGTGGAGACAATAAAACTGATACTTGTTGTTTACATAAAGAGTATGATGAACACTGATAACATGTGTTTCCTTCAAGGCCATAAGCCTACAGCTAAAAAAACCCCGCTGTTTCTGATGTTTCCCGGCGCCCATTACAACGTCCTTTGCCTTCATGTTGCCCGTAGCAAACGGCTCCAAATTGCCATTGTCTTCTCCCATGGCATGGTCCCGGTCGTAGATATGGTATGTGGCTGTTTGTTGGTACAGACACCTTTTTCTCGTAGATATGATATGTGGCTGTTTGTGTAACAGACACCTTTGTCTCTGTAGATATGGTATGTGCTGATGTTGTACAGACACCTTGTCTTCTGTAGATATGGTATGCGTTGTTTGTTGTACAGACACCTTTGTCTCTTAGATATGGTATGTGATGTTTGTTGTACAGATACATTGTCCTCTGTAGATATGGTATGGGACAATTTGTTGTACAAAACCTTTGTCTCTGGATATGGTATGTCGCTGTTTGTTGTACAGACACATTGTCTCGTAGATATTGTATGTGACTGTTTGTTGTACATACACCTTTGTCCTTAGATATGGGATTGTCGCTGTTTGTTGTACAGGACACCTTTGTCTCTTGTAGATATGGTATGTGACACTTTGTTGTACAGACACCTTTGTCTCTGTAGATATTGTATGTGACTGTTGTTGTACAGACACATTGTCTCTGTAGATATGGGTATGTGCTGTTTGTTGTGCAGACACCTTTGTCTCTGTAGATATGGTATGGTGTGTTTGTCTTTACATACACCTTTGTCTCTGTAGATATGGTATGTGGCTGTTTGTTGATACGACATACTTTATCTTTGTAGATATGGTATGTTGCTGTTTGGGGTACACACACCTTTGTTCTCTCTGTGGACAAAATGCCTTACTCACACTCACACACGCACACAACCACACACACACATAACCACACAATACCCAAACACACACACATACTCCTTGACTTCCAGACGATGAACCACAGGATCAAGATCTGGAAGAGCTCGTGCATACTTAAAAATAAGTGCAGACGAGCAGCACCCTCGGCAGACGCTATATTCAGAGAAAACAAATAAAATGACCAAAGTAGTGCAGCTTTCACATAACAGAGTAAGACACATAAGAACGCTGGCGGCGATTAGCCTTCATTGCAACAAACACATTCTCAAACACAACATACAGTCACGGAAGACCTCGTGTGACTACATCAGAAGGAGTGAGACGACAGACGAGAAGAACAAAAGCATGGAAAAAGGAATCATGAGAGAAAAATGAGGAATGAAAGACAAGTGTTAATTGAAAAGAATTGTTGTTGACAAGAAAATGTTTTAATAGAAAAATGTTATAGAGAAAAAATCTTCATACTCACTCACCGTTCGGATCTGTAAGTAACCAAGCAATCTCGGCGTGTAGTTGTTATACCCTGTGTGCAGGTGTTATGGTTCAGGAGCCATAGAAAGAAGGGGGCGGGGTAGGAGGCGTGTAAAATTGAAGGTTTGTATTAACCACGACCCATTGTGTTATTGTAGGGCGAGTCTAAGTCTGGGGACTGCTGTGAGTGAACACGCGTACATAACATAGACACACTTCAAGGACACAATGCTAGTGTATGTGGACATATGCAAAGTATTATGCAAGAAGAAGTAGAGAGAGAGGAGAGAGAGCGAGAGAGAGAGAGATGAGAGAGAGAGAGAGAGAGAGGAGAGAGAGAGAGAGAGAGAGAGAGAGAAGAGAGAGGACCGGCAGTTCCCACCAAATTTATTCAATCAGAGAAAAGGTGACAGACTTAAGAGAGCAAATCATGGAGGGGTCGGGCGGAGATGTCGTCAGAAGGTCTGCAGTCTTACCAGTATCAACCTCGGCAAGGAATGGTGCGGTGCCATCCAGCTTTTAAGTGCACTTTCTCATGCATTATAACACCGAAAGACGGTGCAGAGAGCAGAACCCCTGGGCTGCAATGCAGAAATTCAACGCGCTCATCTATGAACACTCATATAGCCCAAAGTGTCTACCTATACAGATAGATCTGTTGTAAAGTGACAGAGAAAGTGCGTGGCATTACAGCCCGTTCATCGACCGAAAACCGTTCAAGAATCCAGTGGTGCCCACTCTATGACCACAGAGACAGCATGACGATGGAGGTGATGGCAGTTACACAGGCTTTATATACGGGAATCACAGCATCATAATTAATACCAACGTGTGTGTACAAGTGATTCAAGAGCATGATGCATAAGGTCGAAGCTGATCTGTACGTAGGCAGTGGAATGAGTCGCTGCGGAAGTTTGTTGTCCGTGAAGTCACCTTAATCTAGTCCTGCAATATGCACAATTGTTTATATTACAACTTTCATTTGACAATGTTTTTTTTTCCACCATGTGAATGTACCAGGATAATATGCATTGTTTATGCCTTACAAAATCCATTTGACAATGTTTTTTACTCTATGTAAATGTAACATGACCCATTTGATGAATGAAAGATGAGTTTCGAAAGGGCCGAATGTAAGACGGGCCTGCGTGCCCAATTGTTACCTTTTTAAAATAAAGTTCGTTCGTTCGTTCGTTCGTCCTGGGGACATCGCGGTATTCGAGGGAAAATGAACGAGCTGACAAAACTGCTGGCCTGCACCCCCTGTAGATGGCCAGCCCATGGATCGTGCCGCTGTTATTAACGTCCTTAAAGATTTGGGAGACAGAGGACTGACGTCAGTGATTGCACACGACTGTCCAGGATGAAAGAACTTTGGGAGTAAGAATAGGCACAGCCAGCCGCGAGAGGTACATGGGAAAACAAAAGCGCCTCGTCAACCAGCACAGAACTGGCCCACAATTAGCCACAGGACGCTGATGCAATGATGGGGGAGGATCTGAGCACCTATGGACACTGTCCGGCGTGCCTGACGATACCCACTGATAATGATAACCACACACTACAGACACACAACATATAGCCACCACACACACACATGCGCGCTCGTACACACCACACACACCAAAACACATTACCGCACACATACGCACACCAAAACATACCGTTACACACACAACCACATAACCGACAACACAACAACACATACAGAAACACACACACCAACACATACCGAACATGCCACCATACACACACACACCCTTACCAGAAAAACAACAACACAACCACAAATATATATAATATAATATATATATAAATATATATATATATATTGTGTAGACCATATGTGTATATATATAATATATTATGTGTTATGCGTATAATATATATATATATAATGTGTGTATGTAATATATATATATGTATATATATATATATATATATAATATATGTTAATGTATATAATAATATATATTATAATATATATATATATATATATATATATATATATATATATCATATTATGTATACATATATATATATATATATATATATATATATATATATATATATATATGTGTGTGGTGTGTGTTTGCTGGTAAGTGTTTGTGTGTGTATGTGCATGTGTGCGGGTATGTGTTGTGTGTGTGGGTGTCGGTATGTGTTGGTGTGTGTGTCGGTATGGTTTGTGTGTGTACGGGTATGTTTTGGTGTGCGGTGTGTGCGGGTATGTGTTGGTGTGTGTGTGTGTACGAGCGCGCATGTGTGTGTGTGGGTGGCTATGTGTTGGTGTGTATGTATGTGTGTGGGTTATCAGTTATCAGTTGGGGTATCGTCATTGCACTCCGGACAGGTCCATAGGTGCTCAGATCCTCCCCCAGCATATGCATCAGCGTCGGTGGCTAATAGTGCCAGTTCTGTGTTGGTTGACGAGGCGCTTGTTTTCCCGATGTACCTCTCGCGTCTGGCTGTGCCGATTCTTACTCCCAAGTCTTCATCCTGGACAGCGATGTGGAATCACTGACGTCAAAGTCCTCTGTTCTCGCCAAATCTTTAAGGACGTAATAACATCGGCACGATCCATGGGCTGGCCATCTACAGGGGGTGCAGAGCAGCCAGTTTGTCAGCTCGTCATTTCCCTCGACTACCGCATGTCCCAGGAACGAACGAACGAACGAACGAACTTATTTTAAAAGGGTACAAATTGGGTACGCAGGCACGTCTTACATTCGGCCCTTTCCATCACCCATATTTCATTTATCAAATGTGCATGTACATTTACATAGGGGAAAAAACATTGTCAAATGAATTTTGTAAGCATAAACAATGCATATTACTCATGGTACATTCACATTGGAAAAAAACAAACATTGTCAAATGAAAGTTGTAAACATAAACAGTGCATATTGCAGGACGAAGATTAAGGTGACTTACGGACAACAAACTTCCGCAGCGACTCAGTCCACTGCCTACGTACAGATCAGCTTCGACCTTATGAATCATGCTCATTGAATCACTTAGTACACACACGTGGTATAAATTATGATGCTGTGATTCCAGATATATGAAAGCCTGTGTAACTGCCATCACCTCCATCGTCATGCTGCTCGTGGTCATAGAGTGGGCACCACTGGATTCTTGAACGGTTCGGTCCGCTGAACGGGCTGTAAATGCCCACGCACTTCTCTGCAGCTTTACAACAGATCTATCTGTATAGGTGAGCACTTTGGGGCTATATGAGTGTTCATAGATGAGCGCGTTGACTTCTGCATTGACAGCGACAGGGTATGCTCTCTGCACCGTCTGTCGAGTGTGATAATGCAGGAGAAAGTGCACTAAAAGCTGGAGGCCGGCACCCATTCCTTGCCGAGGTGATACTGGTAAGACTGCAGACCTGTCTGACGACATCTTCCGCCCGACCCATCCATGATTTGCCTCTCTTTAGTCTGTCACCCTTTTATCTGAATTGAATAAAATTTGGTGAACTGCGGTCTCTCTCTCTCTCTCTCTCTCTCTCTCTCTCTTCTCTCTCTCTCTCTCTCTCTCCTCTCTCTCTCTAACTCTCTCTCTCTCTCTCTCTTCTTGCATATACTTTGCATATGTCCACATACACTAGCATTGTGTCTGTTGAAGTGTGTCTATGTATGTACGCGTGTTCACGCACAGCAGTCCACCCAGACCTTAAGACTCGCCCCTACAATAACACAATGGGGTCTGGTTAATACCACCTTCAATTTTACACGCCTCCTACCCCGCCCCCCTTCTTTCTATGGGCTCACTGAACCATAACACCCAGCACCGGGTATAACAACACACCCGAGATTTTCTTGGTTACTTACAGATCCGAACGGTGAGGTGGAGTATGAAGATTTTTCTCTATTAACATTTTTTCTATTAAACATTTTCTTCAACTAACATTCTTTTCAATTAACACTTCTTTCAATTCTCATTTCTCTTCATTGATTCATTTTTCCATGCTTTTGTTCTTCTCGTCCTGTCGTCACCTTCTGATGTAGTCACAGGAGGTCTCCGTGACTGTATGTTGTGTTTGAGAATGTGTTGTTTGCAGATGAAGGCTAATCGCCGCAACGTTCTGTATGTGTCTTAACTCTGTTATGTAAAGCTGCACTACTTGTGTCATTTTATATTGTTTTCTCTGAATATAGCGTCATGCAGAGGGTGCTGCTCGTCTGCACTTATTTTTAAGTATGCACGAGCTCTCCAGATCTTGATCCTGTGGTTCATCGTCTGGAAGTCAAGGAGGTATGTGTGTGTGTGTGGGTATGTATTGTGGGTATGTGTGTGTGTAAGTATTTTAGAAATAAAAAAAAATATAGGTTTTTAGAAAAAAAAAAAAATTATAGGTATTTTTAGAAAAAAAAATTTTTTTTGAACATACACACAAAGAAACATAGGTCATTTTAAAAAAAACCCAAGAAAAAATTTTGAAACCTAAAGTATTAATTTTTAGCAAAAAAAAAAATTTAGGTATTTTGAAAACCAGAAATCATACGTCATCTTCTTCAGACACACCACACACAGAAATCATAGGTCACCTTCTTCAGACACACCACACACAGAAATCATAGGTCACCTTCTTCAGACACACCACACACAGAAATCATAGGTCACCTTCTTCAGACACACTACACACAGAAATTATACGTCACCTTCTTCAGACACACTACACACAGAAATCATACGTCACCTTCTTCAGACACACTACACACAGAAATCATAGGTCACCTTCTTCAGACACACCACACACAGAAATTATACGTCACCTTCTTCAGACACACTACACACAGAAATCATACGTCACCTTCTTCAGACACACCACACACAGAAATCATACGTCATCTTCTTCAGACACACTACACACAGAAATCATACATCACCTTCTTCAGACACACAACACACAGAAATCATACGTCACCTTCTTCAGACACACTACACACAGAAATCATACGTCACCTTCTTCAGACACACTACACACAGAAATCATACGTCACCTTCTTCAGACACACACACAGAAATCATACGTCACCTTCTTCAGACACACAACACACAGAAATCATACGTCACCTTCTTCAGACACACAACACACAGAAATCATACGTCACCTTCTTCAGACACACACACAGAAATCATACGTCATCTTCTTCAGACACACTACACACAAAAATCATAGGTCACCTTCTTCAGACACACCACACACAGAAATCATACGTCATCTTCTTCAGACACACTACACACAGAAATCATACGTCATCTTCTTCAGACACACCACACACAGAAATCATACGTCATCTTCTTCAGACACACCACACACAGAAATCATACGTCATCTTCTTCAGACACACTACACACAGAAATCATACGTCATCTTCTTCAGACACACTACACACAGAAATCATACGTCATCTTCTTCAGACACACTACACACAAAAATCATAGGTCACCTTCTTCAGACACACAACACACAGAAATCATAGGTCACCTTCTTCAGACACACCACACACAGAAATCATAGGTCACCTTCTTCAGACACACCACACACAGAAATCATACGTCACCTTCTTCAGACACACTACACACAGAAATCATAGGTCACCTTCTTCAGACACACCACACACAGAAATCATACATCACCTTCTTCAGACACACCACACACAGAAATCATAGGTCACCAAGTATAACTTGCACCGTGTTTGTTTCATGGCACACAATTCTATAACACACGTGCTTATAGTGACACCTGTTACTGGTGTGTGCGTGTGTGCGGGTATGTGTTGGTGTGTGTGTGCGTGTGTGCGGGTATGTGTTGGTGCGTGTGTGCGGGTATGTGTTGGTGCGTGTGTGTGTGTATGTGTTGGTTTGTGTGTGTGTGTGTGTGTGTGTGTGTGGGTATGTGTTGGTGTGTGTGCGTGCGGGTATGTGTTGATATATATATATATATATATATATATATATATATATATATATATATATATATATATATATATATATGTATACATAGATATATATATATATATATATATATATATATATATATATATATGTGTGTGTGTGTGTGTTTGCTGGTAAGTGTTTGTGTGTGTATGTGCATGTGTGCGGGTATGTGTTGGTGTGTGTGTGTCGGTATGTGTTGGTGTGTGTGTCGGTATGTGTTTGTGTGTGTACGGGTATGTTTTGGTGTGCGTGTGTGTGCGGGTATGTGTTGGTGTGTGTGTGTGTACGAGCGCGCATGTGTGTGTGTGGGTGGCTATGTGTTGGTGTGTATGTATGTGTGTGGGTTATCAGTTATCAGTTGGGGTATCGTCATTGCACTCCGGACAGGTCCATAGGTGCTCAGATCCTCCCCCCAGCATATGCATCAGCGTCCGGTGGCTAATAGTGCCAGTTCTGTGTTGGTTGACGAGGCGCTTTGTTTTCCCGATGTACCTCTCGCGTCTGGCTGTGCCGATTCTTACTCCCAAGTCTTTCATCCTGGACAGCGATGTGGAATCACTGACGTCAAAGTCCTCTGTTCTCGCCAAATCTTTAAGGACGTTAATAACATCGGCACGATCCATGGGCTGGCCATCTACAGGGGGTGCAGAGCCAGCCAGTTTGTCAGCTCGTTCATTTCCCTCGACTACCGCATGTCCCAGGAACGAACGAACGAACGAACGAACTTTATTTTAAAAAAGGTAACAAATTGGGCACGCAGGCCCGTCTTACATTCGGCCCTTTCGAACACTCATCTTTCATTCATCAAATGTGCATGTTACATTTACATAGGGAAAAAAACATTGTCAAATGGATTTTGTAAGCATAAACAATGCATATTACTCATGGTACATTCACATGGGGAAAAAAAACATTGTCAAATGAAAGTTGTAAACATAAACAGTGCATATTGCAGGACGAAGATTAAGGTGACTTTACGGACAACAAACTTCCGCAGCGACTCAGTCCACTGCCTACGTACAGATCCAGCTTCGACCTTATGAATCATGCTCATTGAATCACTTAGTACACACACGTTGGTATAAATTATGATGCTGTGATTCCAGATATATGAAAGCCTGTGTAACTGCCATCACCTCCATCGTCATGCTGCTCGTGGTCATAGAGTGGGCACCACTGGATTCTTGAACGGTTCGGTCCGCTGAACGGGCTGTAAATGCCCACGCACTTCTCTGCAGCTTTACAACAGATCTATCTGTATAGGTGAGCACTTTGGGGCTATATGAGTGTTCATAGATGAGCGCGTTGACTTCTGCATTGACAGCGACAGGGTTCTGCTCTCTGCACCGTCTGTCGAGTGTGATAATGCAGGAGAAAGTGCACTTAAAAGCTGGAGGCACCGGCACCCATTCCTTGCCGAGGTTGATACTGGTAAGACTGCAGACCTGTCTGACGACATCTTCCGCCCGACCCATCCATGATTTGCCTCTCTTTAGTCTGTCACCCTTTTCTCTGAATATGAATAAAATTTGGTGGAACTGCGGTCTCTCTCTCTCTCTCTCTCTCTCTCTCTCTCTCTCTCTCTCTCTCTCTCTCTCTCTCTCTCTCTCTCTCTCTCTCTCTCTCTCTCTCTCTTCTTGCATATACTTTGCATATGTCCACATACACTAGCATTGTGTCTGTTGAAGTGTGTCTATGTATGTACGCGTGTTCACGCACAGCAGTCCACCCAGACCTTAAGACTCGCCCCTACAATAACACAATGGGGTCTTGGTTAATACCACCTTCAATTTTACACGCCTCCTACCCCGCCCCCTTCTTTCTATGGGCTCACTGAACCATAACACCCAGCACCGGGTATAACAACACACCCGAGATTTTCTTGGTTACTTACAGATCCGAACGGTGAGGTGAGTATGAAGATTTTTCTCTATTAACATTTTTTCTATTAAACATTTTCTTCAACTAACATTCTTTTCAATTAACACTTCTTTCAATTCTCATTTTCTCTTCATTGATTCCATTTTTCCATGCTTTTGTTCTTCTCGTCCTGTCGTCACCTTCTGATGTAGTCACAGGAGGTCTCCGTGACTGTATGTTGTGTTTGAGAATGTGTTTGTTTGCAGATGAAGGCTAATCGCCGCAACGTTCTGTATGTGTCTTAACTCTGTTATGTAAAGCTGCACTACTTTGTGTCATTTTATATTGTTTTCTCTGAATATAGCGTCATGCAGAGGGTGCTGCTCGTCTGCACTTATTTTTAAGTATGCACGAGCTCTCCAGATCTTGATCCTGTGGTTCATCGTCTGGAAGTCAAGGAGGTATGTGTGTGTGTGTGGGTATGTGTGGGTATGTGTGTGTGTGGTTGTGTGCGTGTGTGAGTGTGAGTAAGGATGTCTGTCAACAGAGACAAAGGTGTGTGTACCAACAAACAGCAACATACCATATCTACAAAGATAAAGATGTCTGTACAACAAACAGCCACATACCATATCTACAGAGACAAAGGTGTATGTACAACAAACAGCAACATACCATATCTACAGAGACAAAGGTGTCTGCACAACAAACAGCCACATACCATATCTACAGAGACAAAGGTGTCTGTACAACAAACAGTCACATACAATATCTACAGAGACAAAGGTGTCTGTACAACAAAGTGTCACATACCATATCTACAGAGACAAAGGTGTCTGTACAACAAACAGCGACATACCATATCTAAAGGGACAAAGGTGTATGTACAACAAACAGTCACATACAATATCTACAGAGACAAAGGTGTCTGTACAACAAACAGCGACATACCATATCTACAGAGACAAAGGTTTCTGTACAACAAAGTGTCACATACCATATCTACAGAGACAAAGGTATCTGTACAACAAACAGTCACATACCATATCTACAGAGACAAAGGTGTCTGTACAACAAACAACGACATACCATATCTACAGAGACAAAGGTGTCTGTACAACATACAGCCACATACCATATCTACAGAGACAAAGGTGTCTGTACAACAAACAGCCACATATCATATCTACAGAGAAAAAGGTGTCTGTACCAACAAACAGCCACATACCATATCTACGACTCGGACCATGCCATGGGAGAAGACAATGGCATTTGGAGCCGTTGCTACGGGCAACATGAAGGCAAAGGACGTTGTAATGGCGCCGGGAAACATCAGAAACAGCGGGTTGAGCTGGAGGCTGATGGCCTGTGAAGGAAACAACATGTTATCAGTGGTGTCATCATACTCTTTATGTAAACAACAAGGTATCAGTTATGTCTCCACACGTTTCATGTAAACAACAAGGTATTAGTGATGTCATCATACTTGTCATGTAAACAACAAGGTATTAGTGATGTCATCATACATGTCATGTAAACAACAAGGTATTAGTGATGCCATCATACATGTCATGTAAACAACAAGGTATTAGTGATGCCATCATACATGTCATGTAAACAACAAGGTATTAGTGATGCCATCATACATGTCATGTAAACAACAAGGTATTAGTGATGCCATCATACGTGTCATGTAAACAACAAGGTATTAGTGATGCCATCATACGTGTCATGTAAACAACAAGGTATTAGTGATGCCATCATACGTGTCATGTAAACAACAAGGTATTAGTGATGCCATCATACATGTCATGTAAACAACAAGGTATTAGTGATGCCATCATACGTGTCATGTAAACAACAAGGTATTAGTGATGCCATCATACGTGTCATGTAAACAACAAGGTATGTTAGTTAGTTAATTAGTTAGTTAGTTAGTTAGTTAGTTAGTTAGTTAGTTGACAGATCATCCTCGTTGCACATCGAACCATTCAGTCCATAAGTGCTCGGATCCCCTCCTCAGCAAATCCCGCAGCGTGTAGCGGCTAACGACGCCAATTCTGTGTTGGTTTATCAATCTTCTTTGGCTTCCTGCGTAGTGTTCTTGTTTGGCCACCCCTCTTTTAATTTGCTGCTCTCGCAGTCTGGCCATTATTGTAGATTCAATCATCACTTGGTTCTCGCAAAAGTCTCACTTCTCGTAGAGCATTCAGAATGTCAGCCTGGTCCATGGCGCGTCCGCCCTCCACAGTAGCCTCACCTGCGAGCTTGTCAGCCCGCTCATTTCCTTGTACTCCCGCATGCCCTGGCACGAAGATGAAACTAATCTTTGCCAGCCGAGACCGCTTCAGAGGCAGCAACCATTCTCTTCGGATCGACCCCTCCTCTATCCTCTTGATCATGTTCATTGAGTCGCTAAGGAAACAAGCCCTAGTGAATGTCTGTGTCTCGAGCCATGTTATTGCTTTACTTACTGCCATGACTTCCATGGTCAGGCTACTTGTGGTTTCAGTGAAAGCACCAGAGTCCTCCTTCACAATTCTCCCTCCGGCCCGAGCTGTAAAGGCCCATGAGCTTCTCACATGTCGGACGACCGACCCATCTGTGTAGATGACCGCGTCACCGTCTAGCGAATTCTCGAAAATCAACGCTTGTACTTCAGCCTCAACAGCAGCCGGATTTTCTTGTCTGCATTTTCTATCTAGTTGGATGCAAACTGAAAAGGATGTGCAGAAGTCTGTTGGCACTTGCACCCACTCCTCGCCAGGTTCTAAGTCCTCAAGTGAACACACCTGTTGAAGAATGTCTTCGGCTTGACCCATCCACGACCGTCCTCTTTTTAACCTGCTGCCCTTCACCTTCCTAATTTCACTATGCAGTGGATGTTGTGTGTTTGCGTTAATTCTGAGGTAGGCGCGTGCCCTGCAAACTTGTATTCTCTCTTCAATGGTTGGAAAATCAAGAAGGTAGCGCATCGCCCTGCATGCTGTATCTCTTGTACATCCAAGAATAATGCGCATAGCTTCATTCTGTATCCTTTCCATCCTTTCTATCTGCTTATGGCTGAGAGTCAGGATTGCCATTGCATACTCCAAAACAGACATGACCAGCCCCTCGTACAGAAGACATAGATGGCGCTGCTCACAGTTTGCTGCCGCCATCACCCGCATCGCTGCCAAACCCCGCTTGGCCTTTGTTATCACCTGGTCTATGTGCACATTATAAGCAAGGCTTCGATCAAACCGTATCCCCAGGTAATTCATTGCCTGCGTTCTTTCCACCGTCTCTGAACACAGCATTACAGTTGGTGTTGGATTGTTGACAATATGATTATTCAACGAGAACCAAGTCACTGTTGCCTTTGTTGGGTTGACCATTGCCCCAGCTTCATCACACCAAGTACTTATGCGATTGAGTTCGGTTTGTAGTTCCACAGCAACCTCCTCTCTATCCTTACCCTGACGATACACTAAAACATCATCGGCATATGACAATGTCCTGCCAGGTCCAGTGATCTGCTCACTGGTGATTCTCACTGTGTAGGCGTTGAACAGTACCGGAGATAATGGTGATCCCTGTGGTAGGCCAGGATATATTGTTGTTGGTTCCGAAGTCCAACTGCCACATCTAAAAACTACTTTCCGTTGGAAGAGGGCTGCAGCGATCCAACTAAGGAGGAATGGACTTACGTTTAGTTCAAGAAGCTGAAACATTAAAAAATCCAGTGGTACTCTGTTGTATGCGTCCTCAAGATCAATCGCTGCAGCAACGGTTTCAGTGCCTGAGTGGAAACCTTCATAGACATCATGGGCAAAGACTGCTGCATTGGTCCAGGTTTCTCTTTTTGGACGGTACCCACCCAGGGTAGGTGGGAAAACACCTTGCCTCTCTAGTTGGCTTGATATTTTCCTGGCAATTACCTTCTCCAGCAGCTTGCCTATTGTATTCTGCATGGTTATAATTCGATATCCCTGAATTTTTGTGTGGTCTTTGTCAGGCTTCGGCAAGGGAATCAGATAGCTGTGTAACCATTCCTCCTTGATGCTAGCACTCCCTATACTGTTGTTGTACATGTCTGCTAGTTTCTCTAGCTCATTGTCGGTACACCTATTTATGTCGTCGTATCTTATGCCATCAGGACCTGGAGCACTGTTTTTTGATCGTCGAAGCACAGCCTTGATTTCTTTCACTGTCACTGTGTCTTCATCCGAAGTGTTCTGGGCCTTGCATCTGTCTGAGGTGACCTCCTTGGCCAGATTTCGGCCTCCCATGTCTGTCTGGTTGCTCTGCTCAAGGTAGCGTTCAAAGAGGGCTTTGCCCTTGTCCTCGTCAGTCCTCTGCCAGATGAGGTCAGCACCTTGGAAGTCAGAAATGCTCTTATTCTTGACTACACCACTCATGCTTTTATGTAGTCGCCAGAACAATTTCAGTGACTTGTCTGTGCTTACTCTTTGACACACCTCTGCCCATTTTTCGCTTTTAACCACCTTGACCAGTTTTTTTAAATAGCTTACTTTTGTGTGCATCTCTCTTTCTAAGTGCAAGCAGGGACTAGGATGACCAGCTCTGTTCTTCTTGGCATTTTGCCATCTCCTTACAGCACTACGCTTATCCACCCAAGCCTTCTCCACCTCGAAACTCCACCACGGTGGCTGCTCCCAGCTTTTTTTCCTGCCCTGAAACGTTCTGCGCTTGTCACGTCTTATTTTACTCACCACATCTTGCCCTGTACTGTCATACTGGAACGTCTTTACCTTTAGCTTGTGCTGCCTGGTTCTGCCTTTCTCCACCAATATGCTGCAAGGGTGGTGGTCGCTGCCATGGTGTCCTAGGACACCCCATCTACACACTGTAGTGAGTGAAGGTGAAACTAGCGCCAGATCAATAGCACTGTCCTCATCGCCTGGACGGCTTGCTGTCCTGGTGACACAGCCACTGTTGATACAAACCAGGTCGATGGTTTCCAGTGCAGTCTCGAGCTCCTCCCCTTGTGTATTGGAGGAAGTGTTTCCCCATGATCTGCCTTTAGCGTTGAAGTCACCACAGAAAATAACATTTCTCTCGTGGCCTAATATGCCACTTAAGCACTGCCACTTCTGGGCGTCCACACTCGCATTGCGGGCATAAACATTAACCAACACGAATGGTATACTGGAATGAACTCTCAACGCCTGTATTTGTATATCGTCACTGTCCCAACTGGACATGTCTAGCTCTGACGCCACCATGCTGTCGCGAACGAGAATCGCCGTTCCCAGATGTCGTCTGTTGTAGAAACATTTGAAGCCGGCAATTCGGAGTAGCTGATCGCCCAGTCTCGTCTCCTGGAGTGCTACAATGTCGTTCCTGTAAACTAGGGTTTCTAAAATAGAGCCCCGTTGTTTTACACTGGCACAGTTCCAATATAGAATACGGATGTTCCTGAGTCCTAGACGGTGACACTTGAGTCTAAAACGTCTCAAACCACCGCGCTTACCTTGCTTCTTTCTCCCTGCGCGGCTACCACGCCGCTTCGTTATGTTGACTGCTGACCGCTCGGAGAACACACGTTGTTCCGCCATGTTGAAAAAACGTAAACACAGACTGCTGAGAACCACACACACTGCTGAAAATTCACCCAAGGATGGCTTCGCTCGATGCACGAACTCCGTAGCACCCGCGCAGATCTTGAGTAGAAACTCCTGGTTTTACATCCTGGCACACCAATTACACGCAAGAGATGAATAAATCCATCCCCTACGCGAAAAAGTTAACGAACACAAAACAACACGACCGTCCGTCGCCATCTTGAAACCGGAAGTCTCTCTCCGTTTCAAGGTATTAGTGATGCCATGTGATGGTCATGTAAACAACAAGGTATTAGTGATGTCATCATACATGTCATGTAAACAACAAGGTATTAGTGATGTCATCATACATGTAAACAACAAGGTATTAGTGATGCCATCATACATGTCATGTAAACAACAAGGCATTAGTGATGCCATCATACATGTCATGTAAACAACAAGGTATTAGTGATGCCATCATACATGTCATGTAAACAACAAGGTATTAGTGATGCCATCATGTGTGTCATGTAAACAACAAGGTATTAGTGATGTCATCATACATGTCATGTAAACAACAAGGTATGAGTGATGCCATCATTAGTGTCATGTAAACAACAAGGTATTAGTGATGCCATCATACATGTCATGTAAACAACAAGGTATTATTGATGCCATCATACATGTCATGTAAACAACAAGGTATTAGTGATGCCATCATACGTGTCATGTAAACAACAAGGTATTAGTGATGCCATCATACGTGTCATGTAAACAACAAGGTATTAGTGATGTCATCATACATGTCATGTAAACAACAAGGTATTAGTGATGCCATCATACGTGTCATGTAAACAACAAGGTATGAGTGATGCCATCATTAGTGTCATGTAAACAACAAGGTATTAGTGATGCCATCATACGTGTCATGTAAACAACAAGGTATTAGTGATGCCATCATACGTGTCATGTAAACAACAAGGTATTAGTGATGTCATCATACGTGTCATGTAAACAACAAGGTATTAGTGATGCCATCATACGTGTCATGTAAACAACAAGGTATTGGTGATGCCATCATACGTGTCATGTAAACAACAAGGTATTAGTGATGCCATCATACGTGTCATGTAAACAACAAGGTATTAGTGATGCCATCATACGTGTCATGTAAACAACAAGGTATTAGTGATGTCATCATACGCTTCACGTAAACGCCACGCTATCAACAAGTTATGATGATGACATCACTAATGTTTTGTTGTTTACCTGAAACGTGATAACATCACTGAAACCTTGTCGTTTACATGACATGTATAATGACATCACTGACACCTTGTTGTTTACATGAAACATATGACAGCATCACTGATAACTAACTAACTAGTTTAATTAGTTAGTTGGTTGGTTGGTTGGTTGGTTGGTTGGTGGTTCTTTGGTTGGTTGGTTGGTTGGTTCGTTGGTTGGTTGGTTGGTTAGTTAGTTAGTTAGTTTAGTTAGTTTAATTAGTTAGTTATTTAGTTAGTTAGTTAGTTAATTAGTTAGTTAGTTAGTTACTTACTTACTTACTTACTTACTTAGTTTCTTAGTTAGTTAGTTAGTTAGTTAGTTAATTTAGTTAGTTTAGTTAGTTAGTTAGTTAGTTAGTTAGGTATTTAGTTAGTTAATTAGTTAGTTAGTTAGTTAGTTAGTTAGTTAGGTATTTAGTTAGTTAATTAGTTAGTTAGTTAGTTAGTTAGTTAGTTAGTTAGTTAGTTAGTTAGTTAGTTAGTTAGTTAGTTAGTTAGTTAGTTCATCAAATAGTCGACATATCATCCTCATTACACATCGAACCATTCAGTCCATAAGTGCTCGGATCCCCTCCTCAGCAAATCCCGCAGCGTGTAGCGGCTAACGACACAAGTTCTGTGTTGGTTTATCAATCTTCTTTGGCTTCCTGCGTAGTGTTCTTATTTGGCCACACCTCTTTTAATTTGCTGTTCTCGCAGTCTGGCCATGGTTGTAGATTCGCAGTCATCACTTGGTTCTCTTTGACGTTCAGTAATTTGTCATTGTCTTCTAAACGACCGACGCCCATACCTTTGTGAAACATCAACACCAGCCAGTCTGCCTTCACATCTCCAGCAGGTGATTTCGAACATGACATGTGATCCAATGCGTGTTTAACGTAAACAGATGTACGTACATGTGATCCAATGCGTGTTTAACATAAACAGATGTAAGTGCATGGATCCAATGCGTGTTTAACATAAACAGATGTAAGTGCATGGATCCAATGCGTGTTTAACATAGACAGATGTAAGTGCATGTGATCCAATGCGTGTTTAACGTAAACAGATGTAAGTGCATGTGATCCAATGCGTGTTTAACATAAACAGATGTAAGTGCATGGATCCAATGCGTGTTTAACATAAACAGATGTAAGTGCATGTAATCCAATGCGTGTTTAACGTAAACAGATGTAAGTGCATGTAATCCAATGCGTGTTTAACGTAAACAGATGTAAGTGCATGTGATCCAATGCGTGTTTAACATAAACAGATGTAAGTGCATGGATCCAATGCGTGTTTAACATAAACAGATGTAAGTGCATGTGATCCAATGCGTGTTTAACGTAAACAGATGTAAGTGCATGGATCCAATGCGTGTTTAACATAAACAGATGTATATGCATGTGATCCAATGCGTGTTTAACGTAAACAGATGTAAGTGCATGTGATCCAATGCGTGTTTAACGTAAACAGGTGCAAGATACAAGACTTGAATCCTGATACACATCGACAAGCCAGTCACGATTGCATCAACCCAGAGGACACAAATACAGTTTACACACAGGGGACATAAGCGAGTTATAAACACAGAGGAAATAAGCAAGTTAAACAAACAGGGGACATAAGCTAGTTATACACACAGGGGAAATAAACAAGTTAAACACACAGGGGAAATAACCAAGTTAACACACAGGGAAATAAGCCAATTCAAAACACATGGGAAATAAGCAAGTTATACACACAGAGGAAATCAGCAATTTTTATACACAGGGGACATAATCAAGTTATACACACAGGGGACATATGCAAGTTTTACACACAGGAGACATAAGCATGTATAATAGAGTGGGTTTGGTTAGGTGGCATGGCGTGCAAGGGGAAAGAGTCTAGTAGTGGATGCACGCGTGAGCACCCATTAGTAGTTAGGTAGTTAGGGACGCTCCCC